>JAWQUT010000163.1:493413-607262 GCA_033807755.1 Ellobium chinense
GACTGGATTAAAGACTCGAACATCTAGATGCCATAAATATTAACTTAACAGATGTAGGTTTATAGGCGGTAACTGAAAAAGATGGAACCTCCCAATTTAACTAGGTCAGAGGGGTCAGTTTTCACTGTAGCATATATGATACTCTCGGCAGTAGAGGGTTAAGTAAAGAGCAATACTTGGCAATAGAATCTGGGACTCTCCAATCTCGTCTAGATTTTAGATTTAGAGATAGATCTAGAAAGACAGACATCTAGTCTAGATATAGACCAGATTTGGTTTCTAGGTTTACATCTAAAGATCTAGGTTTAGAGGTCTAGAAAATCACCCCTGGTCAAGTGTGGGTCGCACTAGCCTAGTCTAGACACTAAACGAGTAGAGAGCCTAGCGAGCGGCTAGACTGCCAAGACAGAGACAGAGTTGCCTCAGCCAACCCTCTATAAACATGTTCACATTTGTCTACTGAGTATAAATCTATACGGTTTCGGTTCATAGCAAATATCACTTAATATTTCCTGATCGAAAGCAACGTTTTATCCTTGCCTTTTAATGGACTGGGGAATTATTCAGGAACCGATCGCTATTATCATTCCAAGTCAGCCATTGTTATCGAGGACCTCTTTCATTTGTAATCGAATCCGGTGAATTTATTACTTGACTACACCCGCAGCTGGACAATCCGCAACATTGCAGTTTGGTCACATTTCTCCCGAGGTAGAATGCACTGGAGATTAACACGTAACCAAAGAGTTTATATTAAATTTAGTCTATATATAAACTCTTTGCACTTAAGAGATGAAGCCGTATTTAACCCAAAGAGTATGGGTTAGTGTCTAAAGTGTATATCGTATTTTCAGTATTTAATTTTCGTAATAACCTGGCACGTCACTATAATCTGATAAAAGGCCATATATAATTGCTCGAACTGATGGGCCTTATATCAATTTCGATTCTTTTAAATAACTGAAAAGGTCAGATTTCACGTCCGTTTTCTCAAATGTTTGAAAACTTTTTTTTTCTTATTTGCACCACGTAAGAGAAGGGCAGACACTCTCAGCATTTATCTTTGGCCTGAAGATCGGGGTGATTTCCATGAGAGCAAACATCGAGAGGACAGCCTTCCGTCTTATTTTTGGGGTGATACATGTATAATACATGTAAGTATTATGAATTATATAGATTGCTCACAAATTTGACCTGTACTTGTGCTTTAATCTGGTAGGTTCTTAATTCACGTAGTGGGCGATACTTTGGTATTCAATCTATATAGAAATTAATACAAAAACAAAAATTCCTTCAGCACGGTTGCCGGGTAGGCTCATCAAAAAACTAAAATGTTCCGGCGTACGCAGAAAGTAGAAGAAAGCATTATTGTAATCTCTCGCCGTGTCCAGATGACACTATACGTACATGTGTACACCCTGTTTGCATTACGTGATTCTTTAGTTATGCGAAAAAAATGCAATAATGAGCCCTTTTGGGGGGGGGGGGGGNTGAGGCCTGATTAGAAAGGACGATAGACGAGGGTGAGCGAAAGAAGAAAGAAATGAGAAGAAGGAAAAAAGGGAGGACTTTTAAGATGAAAAGCGGTAAAGGGGGATGGAAAGTAGAAAAGACTGGGGGGGGGGGGGGGGGGGGGGGGGGGGGGAGAAAGGGGGTAGACAAAGAGGAAGGGGGAGAGGGAAGAGTGTTTATAGTTTTTAAAGTGTATTTTTACAGTTCATGATTAGTGTCAGAATCCTTTTTTTTTATTCAATCCATGATCTACTTGTACGCGCTTTGCACAAGCAAATGAAGGTTGCAGGTTGGGAATGTCAATATAATGAAGACCTGTATCCATTTTGCTTTATGTTGGCTGGAATTAGACACCTGGATTAGACTGGTGTTACCTACAATGTCGACGTTACTACGTACCCTAATATGTGCTAAAGAGCATGCAAAAGTGTTTGGTGACATTGTACCTCATGTGAGTAGAGTCTATAGTTAAAAAATGAAACGTTCTGTGGCCTTACCTCTGCTTCCACCAAGCAAACAAAATGTGACATAGATTAAGCCAGTGAGTGATGGGTTCTATCCAGTCTCTTGGTTTATATCAAGTGGTAATCGTGAGCGGGGTTTCTACTGTGCCTGTCTGAAGGAAAGTTTTCAGTGAAAGGAAATTTAAGACGAAAATGTTTGTTACTCTCAAAACAAGGAACTTTTTAACCTGGTAAATTTCCTCTCATACTTACATTTGTACATTGTAGGCGATGTTTTTTTCTTTTTCATCTTCCATGTGGGCTATTAGTATTTTTTTTTTTAGGAAGGCGGCTGTATGTAATCACTGTGATGAAAACTTTGCACCAACAGCAAAGTTGTGAAGGACAGACGTCAACTAAGGAAAATCCCAGATCCCCGGGGGTGTGGCAGTAGTAAAATGGCCATTACGAAAATAGAAACGAGAGATTAATTAGCCACTTTGTTCTGTTTTCAAAATAGGAATGAAAATTAGGATTATTTTTTTTTTTGTGCGTGAAAGTGGAAGCTCTGGTATCGGGAGTAGAGCAGAAAATGCATGTGTCACTGGCACTGCACAAGTTGTCTAGTCTAGACGTCTAGATCTAATGGGCGTAGCGCCGAGCAAGTATGCCAAAAAGAGAAAGAAACAAAATGTAGATATGACCGGGATAAGACTACACACACACACACACACACACACACACACACACACACACACACACACACACACACACACACACACACGCACGCACGCACGCACGCACGCACGCACGCACGCACACACACACACACACAAACTGCACCTGTTTGGAGCTTGCAGCATTCTTGCAATAGGGAAAAATATGGTTCCTCTGTAGTTATGGACTTGTCGGTTATGAGTAAATTTAATGTTGCTCAGTGTTAACATTTTTGTTGTTATAACAGCCGCAACACTAATGGTGCATAGGGTTCTTTAACGGCGATTACTTCTGGATATATTCGAACCTTCGGAGGGTTAGGGAATGGTAACAGGTGCGCAGACAGCTTTTGACGTATAAGTGTGAGAAAAATAATTTCAGTATAAAGTCCTAGTTTATCACCGCTTCCCAACGGAAGTGGTCAGCATCCGGA
Organism: Ellobium chinense; assembly: GCA_033807755.1. Lineage (NCBI taxonomy): Eukaryota > Metazoa > Mollusca > Gastropoda > Ellobiida > Ellobiidae > Ellobium > Ellobium chinense. Next base: position 496,519 of record JAWQUT010000163.1, read on the forward strand.
ACCGAAAAACATCTGTAGCCGAAAAACAAATCGGGAGTTATTCAATAGTCAGGTAGCTAGCAGATTAAGTGACAAAAGACGGTGTCAGCACAGCGGCTATCTCCAGGGACAGGACCGCTCTTGTGTAGATGCAGTTCATTTAGTCATTTGCTGTGGATAATCATGGAATACCACCGATCTTGTGGTTAAACCAATGACTATAAATGAACTGCATTAGGCCTAATGCAAGAGCGGTCCTGTCCCAGGAGATAGTCTAGCCGTTTGCTGTATCCTACTGACAAGAGCTAATATCTAGTTTTTTAGATGTAGTCTAGTCTAGTCTAGACCTAGACTAGTCAAGTCCTAGACCGGTTATCTCGAAGGATAGCACCGCAATGATAATGATACAGTTCATTTAGTCATAGACAGGTCATGGAATAGGACGATATTTCGACTAAATCGGTGCTGTTGTTGTTAGAGAAAGCCCCTACTAGACCTCTAGGTCTAGTCTAGTCTCTAGATACTTTTAACCAACAAAATTGTGGCTGTATGCATTTATAATCCTTATGTTAGTTAACGCACTGCAGTCACCACAGGAAACTCCCAAAAGTGCCAAAACATTAGTAGTGTTCATTGTGGTCAACGCAGTACGTTAATTAACGTATGGGTCATGCACACGCCATACGGCCACTGTTGATGATTGATGCGATGAACCATTGGATGGAGTGATTGGTAGTCTAGTAGTATGCAGCATGAATTAGTGTAAGAACTGAATCATAGATGGATCTATTGGCCTGATCAGTAGTTAGCTTTGTGCACCCTTAGACTTAGAATGAGAAGGCTTTTATTGCTTCAATTACAATTACCCAAGAGTCACAAGAGAAAAGTCATTTATGAGAGACTTTTCGAATGAGCTTCACACTTCCAACACATTTTCCGCAGTTAAACAAGAAATGTCAGTAACGCTATAATTCTTTTTGCCTTCTCCAAGGACAGCACCAGTTCAGTGATTTGTCTTAAGTGAACTGTAACATTACAATAATGGTGCAGTCCTTAGAGACAGCCATCCATTCAGTTTTGTAACTTATATTTAGGCCTACTGAATTGTAACTTCAGGTCAACAAAGTACTCACACTGTGTAACAATGGCAAGCAATGAAAATGTGTGAAAGAAGATCTCCTAACATCTGGACAGCAACCATTTAACAATAAATTGAATTTTAGTTTTCAGCAGAAGGCTGAGGGTTGAGAAGATCACCCACCCATCCACACCCCAACCCCTACTCTGATCAAAAGAGCAGAATTTTATTAACATCTTGCTTGGAAACCTCATTTGATGTCATTCTCTTTTACCTCCGAAAGCATGCCATGCAATGGCGTGCCTGTTTACTTCTTACCTTGACAGTCTTTTTTTCCATTGTTTTAACTCAGCTATCTCGAAAGACAGCACCACAATGATAATGATACAGTTCATTTAGTCATAGACAAGTTATGGACTATATCGATATTTTGACTAAATCAGTGCCGTTGTTAGAGAAAGCCGTTCACTCGGTCATGAGTGAAAGATAATTTCAGCTTTCCAAAGTACGCATTCACTGTGATAGATTTAAAGCCTATAGTGAAATTGGTGAAGAGACTGACTGTAGGCTGAGAGAAAGAAAAGGGGAAGATCTAGCCTAGGAACATAAGATAGGTTGTAGTTGTAGATTAATATTTATTTTTTTTTGTCTAACATCCACAAGGCTGTCAGAGAGTGACCAAGAACACAAGATGCCCAATGACAGCTCGCCCCAACTCAAATCTCTGCATTCAGACTGGCCAGCCTATGTAACATTTATTAACAGGTAAAAATATTATTTGAGCCGATAGTTAAAATCATAATAATATAATAGATGGTATTGTACGTCAGTGTACATGTAGTCAGTTGCCACCTTTAAAAACAGCATGTTATGGGTCATTAAATTAGTGTAAATGGGTCATTAGTTTTACAGGTAACACATTATGATTATGAAATTTGGTTATTTAAAAGCAAGGCTGCGGGAGAGAAGCGTAAGAGAAGGAAAGGTGGGCCTTGAATAATGGGGGCCAAATTTTACAGCAGTAACATGTTGGATCAACATGTTGGATCAACCTTCCTGTTGGTGAGTTGTGGTAGTCAAATGTCAACACACTGGATTTCAAGAAGTCTGTTTATGCATGGTAGCGGTTGGGTGAAAATAATGATGCCCATAATGTTTCAGCGCCAATAAGTTCAGGAGAGACATTCATTCACTGGCATTTTAACAAATTGTTTCAGCTTGTAATATTTGTTGTGAAATGACCTGCTTTAATGGAGGAGTTGAGAACTGAGGCCAGTGAAGTCCATTCTTATACTACACTGGCAAAAGTCTCCAAGGGTTGCCAAGGAAAGGGTTGAAATATTATGCTTTAACTGAAATGGCAATTTGCAAGCGTGTCTTTTGTTGAGGCCATTAACAAGCTCTCATTTCCCAAATTCAAGAAAAACAAAGAGGCCTATACAGATCTCTTGGAACCCCATCTGGGCACTAGATGTATGCCTCAAAGATCTTTCTTCATCACTCGAGGATGTCTGTAAGTATTTGAGACTTCAACATCAAGGGATTTAAATTTCTAGACTGGACAAGCTAATCTAACCACAGATATTCACTTATAATACAAATTAGATTTATACATTTTTCTTTCTTATGTCAGAACTAGCTTTCCTGTGGATATTGTATGGATAGACTTCCATGGAAACCTAGTCAGATACTGCAGGGGACTGGAACCTGGGAAATGCTACCATCTGAACACATATGCTTCCCATCCATGGGTGGCCTGGAACTCACATACATTGGAGAAAGCTTGTATAGGAGGAAAGTTTGTGTTTGATCCAGTGGCATGGCAAGGGGAGCAGCAGCGCACTGTTGTATTTATTGATAGACCAAGTAAGTTGGGATCTGTAGTTTGCTGTCTGAGAGTTGCCAGTTTATGTACCCAAAATACTTTTCCCAAATTTCAACAATATAGAAGTATATAAAAGCCTCTCTGCTGTTATGCAATTTGTGCTTTTAACTGATACATGATTTAGCACTATATTTTGTATGATGTAATTATTTGCATTCTTTAGTCATAGTGTTTATAACAGTTGTCAGCAACCCTTCCTTCCTGTCCTGTAGACATCAGTACAAGGTTAATGAAATAAACATGTACTATGGTTCAGTTTTTGTCTAAAGTTAAATCACCGCTGCTTTTTTGAAATACTGATATGCTTGTCCTCCTAGTGCATATTTAAAAAATTAAACCCCATTTGTACCAAACTTGCACAATAATTGGACATCTCCCATGCTGCAATGTGTGCAGTCAAATTTACTTTACAGCCAGATGTTTGTGACACCCATATTTCATGGAAAGTCTATTGGACCCCTTGAGTCTGTTAAATTGAAGAGCAGTTTGTTGTAGTACAGCAAATCCATCTAAACTTTTGGAATAAAGAGAAACAATGCCAGGATAATCATTCTGCACACTTATGTTTATTATAAAACAACACTGATATGAAGAAATCTATACATCAAGCCCTCACTCTTTTTATTCATACTTTTTTATGCCCTCAACTACCTAGTCATATGTTTTAAGTTCACAGCTGCAGTATCACCAGAAATTTTCTTTTGAAACAGACAGTTGAGTTGCTGTTTGCACACAATGCCAAGTGTGTTGGGGTTAATTATAAAGGGGCATTGAGTGTTGATACTGTCCACAGTTGTTATCAACCTAAAACACTGATTATGTTATAAATGAATATCTGACTTGACAGTGAGGGAAATCAAAGGCTCTGCAGTGTGCCGGCATATTTTTTAGTATACACAGTCGATTCTGCTCAATGGCAACTCCTCGGGATACGGTAAAGTTGCAATAAAGTGGAGTTGCAATTATGCAGAGCTGGTATATTTTTGGCCCTTTATTACACAGGTTGGAGGGGGAGTGTGGTTAACCATTTTCCTCTGAGTTTTCACGGGCTTGGGACCATCTCAGAAATTCTGTGGCCTCATCCGTGATTGAGCAAAACAGTTGTAAAATTTTCAGTTTCTATCCATGTAGCAATATCGGACGTCTGGCAACATCGAAATGCACCCCTGTTCCTTAATCCATTTCTGTTTGTTACTGTCATTGATCTAAACAGTCCATTTTCAGTTCTCAGCTAATATGTTAGATCTACATGATGATGATAAAATTCTTTCATGCCGTGGTTCAGTCATTGCGCTGACACCTTCAAGTCGCCAAACTTGGGACTGTGTTGTAGCCTAAGAATGTTTGATCGCCGAGGCCTTTTTCATTGGCCACCTCACAGTAGCCCGGCAGACAATAAAGAGTAGGATGACACAGTCGGGACTGACCATCCGTCCATTTGGCAGGGCAGAGTGGACCCTACTGCGCTCACTGCAAGAACATTATCGGGGATAGCTGAGGCCAAGGAGAAGGGGGAGGTGGAGAGGAGAGGCTTTTCACACCTGTCACGGTGTGGCAGCTGTCACTTAGACAACCAGTCTACTCTCCATCCCGCAGTTTCAGCCATCGGTGTAAATAAAATATTTATTTATCTGTTGTTAACCTTCTACCTCTGAACTTCGATTATTTACAGCCGCCAAGGAGTTTCGATTATCAGGAGTGAGTTGCGATTATTGAGTGACTTTTATATAGGAAAAATTCGGTTCCCTGGGAAAGTTGCAGTTAAGCGGAAGTGGTGATTAAGTGGAGTCTACTGTATATGTATTTCATTTCTAGCATTTTATGTTGCCTTTGCACAGCTCACTGGGGCATGTTTTCTCACAATGCACAAAGAAATTTAGGTCTCTGGTCTATAGCAGTGTCAGTGAAACTTGGTGAACAGAATAACAAATAACTGGATGTCTCTCTCTCTCTCTCTCTTTTTCAGTGCATTCTCTGCTGAAACTCTGCATCGAGAAGATTCGTACACTGGTTAGTGTGGAAGATGTAGACACCCTTGAGATTCCTCACCATTTGTTCCACAAGCTGAAAAAGAGGCATAAAGTGGAGTTTCGCGAAGTCCAGAGGCGAAGACGTTGAAGGCTGCAGCTGTATTTAAACATGACCCAACTGCTCAGTGTTCATCACAGCAGAGAAATTGTTGGTGCCTTATTTACAAATCAGCATTGATTTGAATATGTTCATTGCCTTATTACAGCATTTAGTATTTGCTGAGGCTTTACTCATGCCATTCATACAAGATGCAATATTTTGGCTGATTGACAGCAGATGGATTGGGAGGTCAGCCTTTCGAAATCTCCAGTGACATTTTTTATGAAAGGGTGGCAGGGTTATGTCTTCATCCCAACTGGCTGTGCTGCGATTTTATTCACTATTTTGACAGTAGTATAAAACTGCTCTGATGTCAGAGCATATGTGATGACAGTGGATCTGTGAATGGGCAATGGAGATTATATGTAGCAGCATTTTATGTTAGGAAGAGGAGTATAGTCTGGAGTGCATTTATGTGTAAAATGTAAATCAAATGTAAAATGTGACTGGATATTTGCTACTTTATTATTGTTACAAATGAATATAACCTGGTATAGTATGTGTGCTGTAGATCTATGCTGTACCTATTTGAGAAGTAATAACTGGTCTATTTTATTACCTGAGTGGTTCCTACTTCTTAGTTATTGGCACTCGGGTAAAAGTATCCTGAAATGTAGTCATTCCTCAAGTCTAGTGCCGCAGTCCAGCAAATATTGGTTCTTTGCTGCCAGAGGAGACAAGTAAAAGGCACTGAGAGGTGTGTTATGTGCCTGTGACACTGTTTATTCAATAATTAGTGCATCATGGCATTGGGCATTATAAATACAGAAAACATTCTATTTTTTCAAGCTCACACCAGCATCTCCACTGGTGAGTACATGATTAAATTTTATTCCTTCCAGTACCTGTCAGAAATACTTACGGTGCCAGGGAATGAGTAATACTCATGAGTATATGGGTACATGATTATTAGCCAGGCCTAGTGCATAGTACTCATGCTCTGTTCCAGGCAGTTCATCATCTTCTTCTTCAGCGTTCCTTGGTCATGCTAGCAGACCGCTATGGATCATGAACTGGGTGGTCAGCTGCAGGTCCGTGCAGTTCCTCCGTAGCTTTGTTCCTGGATTAAATACAGGCATGGCAACAACTGCTGAACCTGGCAGACTAATGTCCAGATCCAGATTTGGGCTCCCACTTCCAAGTGGTTGATAAGATTTGATGATTCAGCACTATGCAGTAGAGATGATTAATTGAACATTGAATTAGTTATCAAACCTAACATCTAACATTTGCAGATACACAGCTCACCTGTCGACCGCATATTTGCTTGCCTGAAAAATTTCAAACTCATACATAAATTTGAATAGTCATGACTGCTAACCTAATGAGACAACCATTAGCAGGCAAATCTCCACGTCCAGAAAGTTTCATCATTGAGCTGAAGGCGTTTAAGAGGAATCAACTATACATAAAAAGTATTATATTCTGAGTATTTTGTTACGTATTTTGTTACATGAGCATTGTGCATGAGCATTGCGTTCATTTTGTGCTTGTGTGCCATCCAAACTATCTTGAGACTGAGTATTGTTTGGTGCCTTGACTATTGCAGACCAGGATTTTTAAAAATATGTAATAGAACTATGATAATCATATTTAAACAAATTAATTTTAGAGTAAAACTTTTAATTTAAGAAATAATTATTATGTTTTTGTTGGGTTATTATGTACCTGCTGTTTTGAGAATGTATTTAATAGAACTGAGTTGGCCAGTACCTGAGTACATTTTAGGTATATGATTTGCGAATGTGGTTACAAGGTATGGGTTAAAAGTTTAAATGCTTAGAAATGGTAGTAGCACTGATTTGCAATGATTAACAACTATTCCTGTATAAGTAAAAATATTAGATTTTTATGCATGAAAGTTTTATATAGTCTTATGCATGATAACTTCAGTTTACCAATACCTCCAGACTTATAACATCAACCTGAACTGTATTAGCTGGCAAGCAGAGATGAAGGCATTTCATATCTATAGCCATTTAAGCTACCCCACATGCTTTTGTTCATTTTGTACTTAAATTTATGCCATGTTACCCTCTCATTTTGGTTGTGGCAGCCACCACATTAATTTTACTCTGATTATTCTTCATGTTCATAAAGGACTGCGATGGCTTTTTCCTGAGTTAAGTTTTATGGCGTTTTTGGGGTTTTTTTTCGGTTGATGAAAGAAACATGACAGTCTTGAGTCCAGGCTTTTAACCCAATTAGTCCCTCACCACTCATCTGCAGCCACTACCGCTTCAGTCCTATAGTGCTGTCCAACATCTGGCTAAGATATTCCTTATTGATTGCCATACTTGGCAATGGACATACTATAGCTTTGAAACCAGAAATATGGCTGGCAATGAACCGTTAGACAATTATGCAAGGTTACTACAAAATTTCATGGGGGAAAACATATTGTTCATTCACGGGGTCAGTGTGTGGATTTCAGTTCTCTTCATAGATTGGTTATTCCCCATGGCCTGGGATTTCAGGGTACAAACTTCCTGAGGGTCTGGGACTGAATGGGTTTGTTAAGTTCTGGACAAGGAGATGTACAGTCAACTCTTCTTAATTGCCATTCCTCGTGAGTATGGAAAAAGTTGCAATTAAAAGGAGATGCAACTATCCATTTACATATTTACGGAAATATAGCATGTGCTTATGTGGAAAATGTTGCAATTTTCTGGAAGTTACAGTGATGCAGATTGCAGTTAAGCTTGCTATATTTGCTCATCCATATACAGAATATTAAGAAGTATGGTAAATATTTATTTTCATAATAAATCCTGCATGTGGGAAGAGGTGTTTGCAGTAGATGGGGATCTGATGTCTTCCTTTAAAAGGCTTATCATTTCCAGAAGTGTTTTCAATATAGTCAAACTTTTGTTTGAATTGTTGTCTAATTTTATTTATTATCTTAGGGGCCTTGCAGTTTCCAGAAATATTTTACCAGAAGATGAGCATTAACATATTTATCACAAAAGTTGTTAAAAAATGGTTTTGATGGGAATACAAAGAAAAGACCATCTGAATCATAAAGTATACAGTGAAGCTGTTTCACTGATGTTCAACCCTATGATCTTAGCCCTTGTTTTCTCACTACCATGAGATGGTATTCAGTGGGACCAATGTGCTCTCTGTTCTAGCATTATCAGTATGTGCAATAATTCCAGACAAGAATATGGAACTTTTTGATAATAAAATTATGACTGACCTTCGGTGTGGAAATGTCATGGAATCATCCCTTGTTTTGAGGAGGGGGNGGGGGGGGGGCGTCTTTTTGGCTGGCACCAGGACTTTCTAAAAATATATTTTTTAGTTTTGTATAGGCTGTTGAATGCCACAGAACACATGAAATATCCGTCCAGTAGAGGCAGTGGAGGATGTTGGGTACAGTTGAAGGAAGTATTCCAGAACAATTTATCCCAGGTTGAATGAAAACAATATCTATCACCATTTATCTTCCTTCTCTTTTTATCATGTGTCACTAACATTCTTATTTAACCTTCATGTAATTGTGAACATTTCTTTTCATCTTCTTAAATCTAAATCAGCAGCAATAATTGCAACACTTCTGCAGCAGCCTGTGACTTTACTTATAAATCTACTCTCTGCAAATCTTGTATCACAGGGGACTGGCCAAGATCTTTGGATGTCTCCTGTCATTTACAAGCTTTATGGGTACCTCATTCTTCATTACGCTAAGAGTGTTGATGAAGTTAAAAGTATTCATGGAAATGGAGATACCACAAGGGCGGTGTAAAAGGTATACAGTGGAACCCGCTTAAGCGGGACGGCTCCGTTCCCGACGAATCGTCCCTCTTAAGCGGGCGTCCCGCTTAGGCGGACTATCCATTATAAAGTGATTTCTTAGCTAGTTTGTGCGTTTCTTTCAAGTTAAGGGATATCATTACTTGTTGATAGTGAGGTGTGACAACGGAGTCAGGCTTAAATTGTATCCGTACTGTTTAAAATATACTTATTGCAGTCTGACTGCATTTTCAGTAGACTTGCAGAGCATATTATTGGTCATTCTTTGCGGGGAACGGGATTGTTGGTTGGCTTCAAAGAAGCACCTAAGTATTCTCACCACTCTCCTTTGAAAATTAAAAAAATAAAACTTTCTTTTAAAGATCGGGACATGTCTACATAGAGGGAAAGATATAATACATGTTAAAATAAAACTGGAGAGAATATGAAAGGTCTAGACTAACATCTCTGAAGTCGAGATGTTCGCCGTCCCCCATTCAAGTGATCAAATATAATTTGGGATCAAATTTACATGATCGTAAACACCAGCAAATATAAGCGTCACACTCCTCGCTCCACATCTGGCCAGAGTGTTGTGCAATAGCGCAGGTAAGGCTCGTAAGTGTCGATCACTGCATAAGCTGAAGAAAGGATAAAGTGTGGCTGACAGGGGGCGGGGCTTACTTAATCTTGATTCGTTAATGCTTGCGCGGGTTAAATGACCAGCGGCTAGGATGGCCGCTCTGATTCATCCATGCGTGCGCAGAAGGGTCAACTGCCTGACAGAAGGCTATGGGGAGGTAGTGTCAATCACTTCTCACGTAACGTAAAGGGGGGTAATCAGGGCCGTCGGTGCAAGCTTCTTTGTAGGTCTCAGGTTTTCAGCTGATGGGCAAAGGTAAACAAGCACTAAGACACAGTACGATAGTGACAATTTGCAGCATTCCTGTCAAAAACAGCGTGTATATTACGGAAATCTGGCTTCAAGTCGTCTCGCTTAAGCGGGTTGCCGTCCCGCTCACATGTATAGATTTAAATAGCAAAAATTCCGTTCCCCAGGCATTCGTCTCACTTAAGCGGGCGTCCCGCTCACGCGTGTCCCGCTTAAGCGGGTTCCACTGTATTCGTAAGATTTTATATTATAGCCCTGGCTTATCATTTAATAGAAGGCGTGAAATTTTTCACACTGCTGTATCTTAAGACCCATGTTGGACTGCTCGTGAAGGCTGTGACTTGTTATGTCATTTCTGAAGTAAGCTTTGTTCTGACATGTTAGAAGTACATTCAAACATAACTATCGCCAAAACTCTTTATATGACACTAGCACTATTTTGAAATGTTTTTTTTTAAGTCCCTAAGGAATAGCTGGCTTATGTTAGTCATATGGACACTACAAGATATGCCTCACACAAAACATTTTAAAACGTCACATTAATTTTATAATAAGCATGGTGGAATGTAACAAAATATGTTAATCCCTTGGCAAAAACACATCAGCCAAGGAAACCTGTCTCAAAACTGTTTTTATGACACAACAGTTTTCTCATGCTTTTAATGGAACAACTGAGATAAATCAAGATCACTGTGGTGGCCTATTGATGATATCATCTGTATTGAAGTGTTATGTGTTATCTCACATGAATGAGGTTTGTTAAAGAAAAAAAAAAGGTGATATGCGTGATAATTTTGGTAGCATGAAGAGGCCTAATTCCGCCAAAAATTGTTACATATCTAATGTTTTGAGGTCGTTCCTACACTGTCATCAGAACTGGACTAAATTACAGCAAAATATGTATGTGACCAAAACTGGGGGTAATATGATGCCAAAGGTCAAAACAGATGATTGTGATGTATTGATTTACATCAATCTGATCATATACCGGGCTGTATGCTCATTTTATTGTGGTACTTTTAATAATCTGCAATCTTTCATAGCTGTGTTTATAATCATCTGGTCATAATGTTTATATGATTATTTTTATATACCTGTCACATCTTGTCATGTTGCAGTTACTTGTTGCTGTAGAGATGTTTTTTTTGTGTGAATATTTGTCGTGTGATACTTTGTACTCCATTGAAATTTAATTCTGTGGAATAATAAAAGCATGAATTGGTAAATGCATTAAATGATGATGATCATGGACAAATCATTGCATATTTATTCTTCTCTACTGTTGTGATGTGGCCAGCGTTTTGTTGACAACTGTATCCTTCCTGTTACCTCAAGGTTGACGCCATCCTTCTCTCTCTCTCCCCCCCNTCCCCCCACTACTCCAACCCTTCTTGATGTTGATACCTTTATCTACCTGGTTGCTAGCTTCTGGTCAACACCCTCTATCCTTGTCTTAGCTTTGACCCTGCCTCACCCCTTTCCATGATGGTGGTGCCTCCCCCCTTTACCACGATGATGAAGCCTGTATTCACCTAAATTTTTTGACATTGACTCTTATAGCCATCTTGCAGCTGGAAAGAAAGCACCTTCAGAGATCTCGATTAACGCTTGTATGGAATAACTCTGTTTGCTCTGTGGACAAAGGAACGTGCAAATAACATAATCGCCAGTCAGATCAAAGATAATCTTTGGTCAAAATAAGTTGGTTAACAGTAAAGCAAACACATCAATCACAGCAGCAAAATTCATGTTTTGAAATATGATGAGTATGCTGCTAATATTGGGTGGGGTCGAGCAGATGTCTGGTCTGGACTATGCAGGGTGGGAAGGTAGAGTGCTATGCACAGAAATGAACCGTGTATCTGGAACATGGAGACAATATTAGGTCAAGAGTGTAAGTTCGGTAGGGTGGAACCTTATCAATACAACAATGAAACTCCCCTTTATTAGCAAAATCCCATTCGAAAGCCCAAGCAACGACCTTGTTCTTTATAACAGATTATCCCCGAGTACCATGACTAGAAGGGTGGGGGGAAGTTCATAATATATACTATGTCCATGTTGGAACGAACACTCACGTTTGTTATATTGTATAGGAGCAATCATAAGACAAGCCTCTGGACCTCTGAATATGTCAATCCAATAATGAGAGGCAAGTAAACTAAATAAAAAGAAAATATTGTTTCTTGTAAAAAACAGTCTGGCTTTTAGCACATGCTTTTGAGATAACACACCCTCTAAAGTTTGGTACGGAAGGCGAAGTGTTATCAGGACTGCGTTTCTTAGGTCTTCTTTGACATCATTTTGAGTATGAATTGACGTCATTTTGAGTATGAAGGGGCCGTCCCTCGGGCAGCGGACTCGGCTCATTGACTGTATCGCCCATATCAATAATATCATACTCAAAATGACGTCAATTCATACTCAAAGAAGGAAACAAAAAACGCACTCCCTAGTTCAACTGTAATGAGAGCTTGCGCATTCACGATGGGATCTCTTACCATCGTAAGAATTACACTATCGGTGCTGAATGCAGCGTTCAATATGCAAAGTTAATGTATTTCTTACGACGGTTAGAGATCCATCTTTGATGCGCAAGTTCTCAAGTAACTAGAGTTTATTGTACGGGCTTTTGACACTTCAGCTGTTAGCAATCTATTCTCTCTGCTGATACTGTGGATTTTCCTTGTTCCTGAAGAAAGGTGGGCGTTTATTTACTAAGCTTATCAATATTATGCGACATATGGAGTAGAACTATTTTTTTTTCTTTCACGTCTTTGTGATTACCGTGATGCATTAGCTTGCAAGAAATTTGCTCAGCTGGTCAATATCTTGTTTGCGTTGCCGTTTGCACGCAATCCCTCCCTTCTAATCTAATCGGTGCACTTACTGTCATTTCTCCCAGCATCCTGTGACTGAAAGTGAAAGCAGAACCGAGGGACCTAAACCACAATATTGAACAAGGTTTAGTGAGAAAAATAACAAACGTACTACAGAGACACCAATCCCTATAAATGATGTCACTGACAGAGATCCTCTGTATCCCCTTGTGAACCTTGTGTTTTGTCCGGCGTGTCTAATGGCACGTGCTTGTTGACTTGGTATTGTTTTTAAGTTGCCTTTGTTCACTGGGTAGGGATAAACAAATCTGAGGCCTATCCTATGTCTGTTCTTACAATACGACAATCTGAAGCGCTCGTAATAACATGGACATACTTCGTGTTGCTATGTGTTAATCATTGTGTTTTTAAAAATACAAGTCTCTTGCCAGTTATAAGGTTTGGCGACATGCAGGAAATAGCTATCAATGCTTCTGTTTACCATTGTTTTAAAATTATGTGACATTAGACTAGCTCTTCGTGGTCTCACGGCATTACCGCCATGGAACAACTCACGTTTTATCGGTAAACTACAGCCCACTCTGTTTAATTGCAACTCCAGGTGCTCTTGAACAAACAAAATGCAAGTAAGCGAAGGCACAATTAAACGGTTCATGTTTGTTTTATAGTTTCACAAATCTGTTTTCTGAAATTTGTTGCACTGTTGCCATCAAGCGAAACGTGCAGTTAATTGGACTGGAGTGCAAAGGGCAGTCTGTATGAGTCAGTCCTGCTCTGTTTGTCACAAGCGATGCTTGTTGAATGAAATGTCAGTGTCACCGTTATAACAAGACAGATCTGAGATTGCAGTGGGGCACCCTCACGGCCCCTCCTCATGAGCTAGACCCATAATGACCCCAAAAGCAATCCAAACACATATTCCTTTGGTACATACTCTCTAAAGCTTAGTCCGAAGAGTGGCCATTTATCAGGGTAGCAACTGCTCCCCGTAGAGAGAAGCCCGAAGTAGGGACAGTTCTTTTGTAGGTTTGCGCCTCGGGACCAGCCTCCCGCTGGCTGCGTGACCTTTGTTACGCATATTGACTGTTGCATTTCTTGTCTGCCGGCCGCGCAGCTGACACCGGGCTGCAAAATTCGACCGCCAGCTCACACGCATGCGTATTTGTTCTATCATCGTACCCAGCGTTGTGGACAGAAGGTGAGAACTGGTTCTACTGTAGCATCTGAAGGGTTAACGTGGAGCTGCCATTTTTAAACAGATCTTGATTACCAGCATTTGGATGATATTGTTCACTATCTGCAATATTGTAGTCAGCCAGCCCGCCACACAGTTATAGAACAGACGGGTGTGAACTGAGAGAAATTTGAATAAAGTGCTTCTACAAGACGTATACAGCATGACCTTGGTTGAAATCAAACCCGTTGCCTATCGATCTTGAAATCAACTCTTTAATCGGCTTTCGACCACATTGCCTCGCAAAAAGTGTCGACTATTTGCTTAAACTAAGCAACAAGCCACCAATGATGCAGCTACACATGGTGACAAGCCCTTTCTTGTCAACAAAACCATCGCTTAGGAGTCTCCACACACATTAATTTAGAACTTTGAAAACGACAGAGGTCCTGACTCTGAATTGGGTTAATGCTCTTAATGAGTACTAAACACGCAACTGAATCATAGCTTTCTGTCTGTAACGTTTGAATAGCCCGTTTTCCATACACTGTCCAACTTCAGCGTTTCGAGTTTCAAGAGCGATTAAAGTATTTAATATAAACCGGTAATCGAAGTAATGAATAACCTCTCGGAAGTGATTATGTCGTCTTTCGTGTGTTATGGGGCAGAAAACAATTTTCCCCTTTCTTTGGGAGCAGTAAAATTTGATTGCGGCAGGGGCTGCAAGGGGTGCTAGTTACGGTCTCGCTTCTTTCCCGATATTAATCTTTACGCTCACTTTCTAGACAAGCTCTCTTCTACCTTTGCCCCCATTTTTTTGTTTTTTTTTGTTCGGGAGGGGCCGATTTTATAATTTTCTGGAACATTACCGCTTGACATTTTGTCAGGGACCATAACTCTTCATTGTGCAAGCTGGAAATTCATCAACAAATAAGCGGGAGGCCGGGGAATGTTGTAGGGGGGGGGANNGGGGGGGGGGGGGGGGGGCGATATCCCTGTGAACCACCGGCGTTAAGCAAAGGCCTTGCATAGCGCACTCACTGGGCATGCAGACAGCTCTGTTTAATAACAACTCTTTGGCAAAAGGAAAAACAAAAAGCCAGTAATTTTTACATGTAGGCCTACACATAAAGGACAGTGCAAGTAGCAAGTTACGGTTTCTGAAAACTGTTGTCAATAAGCAAAAGTCGCCGATAAGCGGATTGTGATTAAGCGGAGTGGACTGTACATGAAATTATGTGCACTTTACGTCAAGGGGGTGAAATCAGAACAGTTCGTGAATGACTTGCAGACGGCCATTTCTATTTCGGGCATAGGGAATACGTTTAATGACGTTGGCAACAGATTAACGCTGAGCTCTTGGCAATTCCCTCGCTAATATTACAGACAAAAGCGATGTGCCCATCTTTGAGCTGACGCCTGGTGCAGATTCTGCTCAATTTCAAACGATGTAGGCATCGATCCCTAACTGCAACAAAGGACTTGAATCGGCGCGGGAGACAACGAGCACCGGCTGCTAGGCGCCCTATCGATTTGGCAAACACAACCAGGTTTTTTTGTTTCCACTTTGCGAGGGAGAGGAGAGAGAGAGAGAAATCGAGGGCTCATGTTGGGGGAGAGCCGTCCGTGCTAATGTAGGGGTTCCGCGAACGGCCGGCGGGGGACGAACAATTTGGGTGATGGAGGGAGGTGGCCGTGGACGTCGTCGTGATAGTGTGGTGATCGTGTCTCTGACATACAGCACAGTGTCACGCGCTGGGCAGGCTGTCACTCACTCGGCCGGACCGTCCGGCGCGACTTGTTCACGGCATCTAGCTTAGCTGGCGTGGTGAGTACACTTTGCATGGCTGGAAGGAATGTTCTTGACACTAACGTTATAGTAGTGGCATCAGCCAAGTCTTTAAGCTTAGAGTAATACTCGTAATAATATTAAGATTTGCCTGCAGCGGCCAATCAATCAGCTTAAGGGTTCAGCTTCAGAAGAACTTCTTAATTTCAGGGTCGGGTTAACATGGGGCAGCAAACGCCGCGGGGTCCCTCTGTGATGGAACCAAAGCAAGTGGTCCATAGGTTATTGAGAAGGGCAGGACCCCCTAGATCTTTTAGAAACATTGGGCCCTGGGACAGTTATCCCATAAGCCCTGAGGTTAATCCAGCTGTGCTCAAGTTCACCATAATAATGATCTTTGTCACCATTAATCACCATTCTTGAGTACCATGACTGGAAAAGTAGTGAAATTTCATGCATATTTATGTCCATATTAAAGTGCGAAGTTTTCAATTGCTATTGTAAGAACAAACTTAGGGTGAACTATGTCCAATGTAGATGCGAAAAAAAAACAATCTTAGAAAAAAATGTAATTTTGATATTAGAAATTTAAGTTTTAATCTTGATGTAACACTCGGCCTGATGTTAGTTTTGCATTCGTTTAGCCTTGAGGTTAAAATAACAAATGATTGTGGTGGCTTTTGGTGGTAGTTATAAAGGGGTTACCCTCTTCAGAAACTTACCAGTCTTCAAAAACAAACAAACAAAAAAGCTGATGAAGGATATCATCATCAGGATAGGTTAGCTCTGCCCATAGAATTATGATAACTTGATGGACGCTAGTGGACAGGACACTTTCAGACAACAGCAGTTCTTCGCTGCTGCTTAGCCCAAAGCCCATGATCTACATGTAACACAATGAACCTCTTATAAGTAGCTCGAAATATTTACCTGTTTAATAAGTTCGCATTTGACCTGCATGCATTTATCATCTTATTATTCAACTCATTAATAGGAACACTTCAGTAATCAAAGACTGTACATTATTTTTTTCATTCATAAAGACATAGACCTATTTGTTATCAAGGTCTGTCTGTCTGTCTGTCTGTCTATCTGTCTGTCTGTCTGTCTGTCTGTCTGTCTGTCTGTCTGTCTGTCTGTCTGCTTGTCTGTCTGTCTGTCTGTCCGTCCATCTGCCTGCCTGTTTGTCTGCCTAACTACCTGCCTGCCTGCCTGCCAGTTTTCTATTTCTATTCAATTATGTTGGGTTATTTTGAAGGTGACGCCGTTAGGAAGATTGAATTTTGAATGAAATGATAGATGGATGGATGGATAGATGGATAGATGGATGGATGGATGGATGGATGGATGGATGGATGGATGGATGGATGGATGGATGGATGGATGATACAGTCAGCACAGGACAAAAAAATAAAAAAATAAAAATGGAGGGGGACAGACAGACAGACAGACAGACAGGCAGACAGACAGACAGACAGACAGACAGACAGACAGACAGACAGACAGACAGACAGGCAGTGAGACAGACAGACAGACAGACAGACAGACAGACAGACAGACAGACAGACAGACGATAACTATCTCTCCATTCTCTATTGAAACAACGATTGCTAGCGTTAGATTGTTACATTGTTGTGTGTTGTAAATGCCTCTTCTACTACCATCTCAGACTCTAGGTCTAAATGTCAGGTAACAGCACGAAAAAATTGAATTAATGGATCTGGTTGCTAGGTTCGCTGTTGCTAAGTTAGACACGGGCTAAGCAAAAATGACTACCAGTCGAGTGACAGGCACATTTTCCATACATTATTTAAAGGATGTTACTTGGTTACTGTCTTTGAAAAGTCGGCACGTGGATTTGAAATACCCCGAGTGAGAGGGTTGATTTGGACAACACCGACATAATTTATTCGGAAAGCTATTGCCTATTCAATATAACGGCAAAGTCAGGAGCAACAATTGAGGACTAGCGCAATGACGATGAAATCTCTCACAATTGTAAGGATTACATTACCACTGTCATATTGAAGGCTACTAAGGCTACATTCAGCACCGATGCACTGATGTAATTCGTATGATGGTATGAGATCCCATCGTTAAAGCCTAAGCTCTCAAATTTGTCTGATGTTGGAGAGAGTTTGGTGGGAGTAATAAAATTATGAATTATGAATAATAAACTGGAAGCAAAGCACAACAACTTATATACGTCACGATGATAAAAATGTAAAAGCGAGAAACTTCTCGGGTTTTTTTTGTTGGTTTTTTTGTTTTTTTTATAATATAAGTAGGCTACAGTAGAGCGTTGATATAAAACTGCCTTAGGGCGTGGAAAAAAAGGTATAAAGAGTATACTGTACTTATGATTAAGGTATATTATTAGCGAGATCGATCTGAATAACGAAATAAAAGAATAATAATGAGTCTGTGCACGTGACATTCGTATTTACTCACAACGTATGCTTATCAAGCGAGTACTTAATAATATCGAGGCTCCACTATACTTACCTGTAATTGAAGGCATAACGACCAAATACTTCGCACAATGCTGAATTACATTTGAATGCAGCCATTTGTCGGAGGTTCTATATATAATACATGTACATCGAGCACATAAGTGTGAGATATATTCCGACATGTGAAAATTTAGCCCGTCCTGTGACATCGTCTAGCAACCGGATTCATCGGTTTTTCACATATGTTCTGTGCATTGATAATACTGGTAAATCCAGTTCAACTCAGTATATTTATTTAACCCCAGATTGCAAACATAATAACACATGGGCAATCAAACATCAATATAAATGACAAATGCACTGGCAAAATCAAGACGGGTCCAGAGCTGTCGGGCTTGCTTAATCAAAACTTACGATACACGCTCGCAGTTACACACGATCAGAAACATGCAGTCTGTTTGAGTCGTTGGTATTATATTTCCGTTAGATTCTACTGAAATCTAGCGACATGAATAACTATTTTGCATCTCCATGATACTATACATCAATACTCATCTCCTGACAAAAGTACTCCTAAGCTGGAAAAACTACAAAAGCCCCTAAAATCCGTTAAATATGGATTTGGGGGCTGTCTTTCTCTACTGCTCGCCCACTACATGTCATAGTATGACTAAACTTTTGGGCGTAAACAAAACATCATTGCCTAGATTTTGTTCTTTTCGTTTTAATTTCAGGTAATTCTCATTGTCAACAGTGGTTAAGTTCAATGTCAAACGGGTGGCCCTGAGCCCTGTTTTGATTAGCTAACAAAAAATAAGTGTCAGCCAGGGAAATCCCCTTCTGTTGCCATCGGGTAGTGAAAAGGAACACAATGTACTCAGTGAATACTGTGATGTGCTGTTGTCGATTTTGATGTGCAGTGCGAATGTGTGTTTGTTTTAAATGATCTTAAATTTTATACTGGCTTTTTTGTTTGTTTGTTTCATTTACGTAGGTTATAATATACATAATTTGTTGAAACTAAAATTAGAGACAACGTTAGCTGTCTTTAAGGGAAACATTTAATTTTCTCATTTAATCTCTCTGTCCTAAGACATTAAATTTGCGAATTTGACGAGTGGATCCATTTTTTTCNGGGGGGGGGGGTTATATGCAAACGCCACGTTATTGCTGCTCGTGATTTACAGTGCAAACAATAATAACGTTAAGCAAATAATGTGCAATGATTAATAGTAGAAGGTAAGGGTGAGTGCGTGACATTTCTTTTTTCTTATCTGGCTCGCAGGTACAACATGGAACCCAGCAGATTCCTCATCCAGTCTTCACTTCATTAAGACTTATCGCTTCATTCCAGTCCAGCTGCAGAACAGATTAGCTGCCCCTTCAAGTATCAGTATCCTTTAAGATCAGCGCCCTGGACAGTGTTCACCACTGGTAGGCCTAAAAGGGCAATGGCGAATGACCAAAAATTGACCGACTTGAATAAGAAGCGATCCCCGTCGGCGTCCAGATCCTCGGAGATAGCTAGCATTCCGAAAATAGTTCTCGAAGAGAGAAAAGAGCCCTCTTCCTTACCACGCCCTGGCTCCCCAAATGTGATGACGACCGCGGCTAGTGGAGGCAGCGCCGCCCCTGCAGCCCGTCAGGCGGTGCCGCATGGTGGATCGCAGACGTGTCCCATGACAACGGCCCATATGCCTCTAAGGTCTTCCTCCGACATTGGACTACCAGCAGCCAGCATGCCCAACCTAGCCCTGACCCTAGCGGGTGGCGGCGACCCAAGTGCAAGTGAGAACTATCTGGAAGTATTCTGCTCACCGAGAACATTCAGAAGGTCCGTTGACTTGGACGTTAACTCACGGGAGCACAATCGCGGCCAGTTCGAATGGGTTGACTCTTTAGACTCTTCCTCTAACTGCCTCAAAGTTCTAACGGCATCCAGTAGAGTTGGCAGTTCCATTTCTTTAAACAGTGAATGCACAGCCAGAAGTGTTGGCCTCTTGTCCAACGATTCCGACTCTGACAATGATGTGTCTTGGTCGGAATCAGAGAAACTCCCAGTGAAGCCCTCGCAGTTGAGACGATTCATGTCTTACCCAGAGGAGGGCGCCTCGCACGAACTATGCGCTAGGCCATCGCAATCACTGAGTAACATAAGAACTGCTGATAATGGAGAGGCTATACAGAATACAGAATCAAGCTCTTCAGTTTCTGATCCCACCCGTCCCAGCTCGGGCCCTGGTGATGTGAACAGACTAACCAAAACTTGTGAGTCGGTGACACTCAGCAGTCCTCGGCCATCTGACTCAAGACAGAGTTCGCCGGGCGAGGAAAGGCTGCAAGACAAGGTGAGACATGCTCACAAGGAGGGTCTCCATAGCCGAGACCATGGTCGAAGTGGATCGAGTCGGCCTACCCACATGTTATCATACAGATGTGACACAAACGATTCCACGCGTGATGGCCGAATTCGCCAATGGCTCCAGGATATGGATTCCAATGGATAAATTGCCCAGGAGAGTCAAATTTCTCGTTACTTTTTACCTTTCAGTGTTACTAATGTAATTAATAATATATCTGTCATCAGTATTGCCTGGAGTGAAGCATGCACATGCGTTTTTTATGAAATTATTTCTGAAAGTGAAGTTTGTGCGCGGCCTCGTCAGAATCAACCACTATGGGATGAACTACAGGGTGAAAATGCCTCGTTAAGATAACCTCTACGGGGTCATTCTGTTAACCCTCACCAAGATGGCTTACATGAGCCTTATTAAGATGTTCTACCTGGGGTGCATAATGGTGCATACCAACATAGTGAATACTTTAGTGAGGATAATCCAGTCTACATGGCGTATTCCTTCATGGATTACTTGGCTTGGTGAATACGCGTGTTAAGAAAATCAATGCGGTGTATATTCATGCCGTCATGATTGTCAAAGTATTATATTTATTTTTTTTAATTTTTGCCGGTGTGATTTACATGATATATAAAAAAAGAATAATATGCTAAAGATAACTTTATTATTCTCAAGGAAACTGGCAGGCCTACGATTCGCTGTTGGAAACGAGAGAAAAGTTACCAGCCGTTGCTAATCTACTTATCTGCTCGTGTGAATGGTGTGCGAATAACTTTGTTTTACATTGTCTTTAAATCATATAATATATTATTATATTAATATAATATGCGTGTTTGGACAGTTGTTGACAATTATCTTGTGTGAACTGTTAGTGTTAAATCGTGCCAAAACATGGCTATGGGTTTCTTATGCAGGGGTTTGCTATGCAGAGAGTGATAGGCACATAAAGGTTTGTTTATTGTGGAAGGAAGTGAAAGTACACGTATGCTGGCTGGTGTTGGGAGCCGTCAGGGAGATGGAAGCTAGCCTACCTGTTGTATCGCAAGTTGAAAATTTGTCTGTTGGACTGGGATGCTGGAAAGTTGACACTGTTCATCGTGATGGAGGATGAAAGATGTTGCTTGTACAAATATTGTAATGGAAAGCGGATGTTGCTTGTAATGCTTTTTGCTATGTGTCATATCTGTATTGTTGTTTGCTCCTGTTATTCTAGAGAGTGGATAGACATTACTTCCCTAGCAGGCGGAGATGACATTTCCTGAAATAGCTAACCAAACAAACAAACAAAAAAATGCCTTCAGCGTGGCTAAATTAGACCAGTCGATGCTTCCACATGCATAGAATAGGCCAGCGACGTTCACTTTTTATAACTGCAGCTCAGTTTTCTAACGCTCGTTTACCAATAACTATAAGCATTACTCCGTCAATCACGTTTTCGAGCCTCCCTCATAGGCCATGCAAATACGGGATTGTTGGTCCAGTCTGACTGATTCGGAAAGGTGAATTTGTTATACTGAAGTAAAAGTAATTAGTATAATGTGCTTGGAGTTTGTTTGAAGGATCGAAGTTGTTTGTTCTGCCGGAAGATGAAAGTTGCATTTGCTGGGCGAGATAGAGTAGTATCATTTTTGTTGTCATGAGAGGTGAAAACTGTCTTTTTTTATTTTTATGAGGAGGTGGAAGTCACTTGTTGTATTGGGGGAATAGCAGTTATTTTTGTCTGCTGGGAAGTTTAAATTGTTTATAGTAATATCACGTAGATTTTTTTTTTTGTGNAAAGGGGAAGTGGATAGGAAAGTATTTTGTCGTGTTAGTTGCCATTTTTATATTATGTATTTTTTTTCTGATGTTTAGTTTACATGTTTTGGAAAATGGATATAGTTTACTTCACTGGTGGGTGCAATGTACTGTGCTGAAGCGGACGTTGTTAGTGTACGTGAGATTTTCGAAGATGGGAGTCGTTTATTTCGTTTGGAGGCGAAAGCTGGTCTTTGTACCAGGGGATGGAATGTGCATTTGTTGCATTGGTAGATGATAGCCTTTGACTGCCATGGGAGATGGAAGTTGTTTGTTGAATAGAGAGATGGAAGTTGATTATGTGAAGAGAGCGGTGAAAACTGCTTGTTGAATGGGGAGTTAAAGACGTCACTTGTTGAATGGGAAAGTGACACTTATTTGTTGAATGTGAGGAATTTGGGGAGAAACTGGAGGTTGTTTGTTAACTTGAGAGACGACAATTGTTTGTTGTACTGCATGATGAAGTTGCTGAGCTAGGCCATGAACATGTTAATGTCACAGAGTAGCAGAAATAATGTTTACTGCGCTGGGTGGAAGAGAACAATGATGTTCGGGGCCATAGGTTTGTGTATCGTTCTCGAAGGAGGGAGATTTTCAGTCCTCCTTTTAATGAAGTGGAATGCTGTGTACTGTTGACTTTGTTGGTGTTACTGAAATCCGAAGTGTCGTATGGGTGGGGTATGTTTGGGAGGTTGAAGTTCTTCGGGAACATGGGGATTGTTTGTTACATTTGATAGTGAAAGCTATTTGTTGTTCGGAGAGATAGAAGTCTCGGCTGTTTGTTGCATGTATTGGGAGTAGCAGTTGTTTGTTATGCTGGGAGGTAGAACATGTTTGTTGTACCGGGAGCTGGGATTGTTGTATTTGGGATTGGGAGCCAATTTTCTACGTCTTTCTACCACTGATATCTTAATCCGTGAGAATACGAGGCTTATTCATTAAGTTCTGACAGTGGATCTCTAATACTGTAACTGTCGATGTTGATATCAAATTAAAGACCAGCACTCTTTTTGTCAGTTTCATGTCTCAGCGTCGCGTTCACACATCACATTACACTTAAAATATACGGAATTTACCCAGCTGCAAATGATCTCATATGAAGGAGCAGTTTTTATTTAGACTGAAACCAGGTCTTCATGAATATTTAACGATTTATCGTCAAGCCGCATCCTCGCGAAAATGTAGGAAAAAAAAATAGTTTACTCAGGGGGCATCATCTCGAGAATTAACAGCGGGATAGAACATTGTTAGAGGTGCTGAAACAGATCTAGAAGGATATGACGCTTGTCCAGAACATGCAGTTATATCTGTTAATACATCATTATAATAGCCCCTAGAGGAAATCAGTAGTCAAGATCTACATGTGACTGTTTAAAGAAGTAGCAGATTTTTTGTTTGTTTGTTTGTTTTGTTTGTTCCTGAGGGAACCATTCTTGATATAATTCATTAAGAGCATGATAGGAGATATGCAAAATGCAAAATAGATGCCCCATCATTTACCAAAAACTGAAACTAAGTAGGATTCGATTTATATGCAGATTTCAGGCCTCCTTGCCAAAAACGTCAGGCAGATATAGACTAGTCACCGGATATGAAATCTGGAGCATCCTTGGTGGTGTTAAGACTAAATGAGTAAACAAAGTGTGTCCGGATGAAATTGGTGTCAGACCCGGATTTGATAATCCAATGTGCCCTTTGCCCCGAAAAATATCTACAATGACGTCCATGGACTTTCTGTATCGACCCACCTCACCAAATCCATGAAAGGGCAGCCCCCATTGATTGGTATCTCAATACCACATTCACTGTATTAGAATATGTGTCCACAGCAAAACAAGGATCGGATGAATATGTCGAGATTTAAAAACAAAACAAACAAAAAAAAAATTCAGAAACTCATCCTGTAGTCCTAACTTAGCACTATGTTTCCGAAACTCAGAGGCAGGCTGGCATGGAGGAAATTTCATCGTGTTTGAGATATAGCCCCAGCCATAAAATTTCGAGTTTCGAAACATGCATCTTTGGGAATAATATTAATATGCCGCCTTTCAGACGTGGATGTGGAACCCTTGTACTCCAAGAATGCATTCAAAGATTTTAGGATTATGTGTTGATAAACTATCAGGGCTCAGTGAATAAGCTTCGTACAAATAAGCATACGTTGTTTTTTTGTTTTTTTTTGGTTTGTTTTGTGTTTAATTTTGTTTTATTTTGTTGTTATTAATTCGTTAATATACGTATAGAATTAAGGAAGTTGGTGAACAGAATGAAGCATACGAGGCCTGGCTTGATGCTTTAGGTGGTGACCTCACTCCATTAATATCTATACCACTGTGTACTTCCATTGACCGTTGGCAAATTTTTGATAGGGCAGTAACCAATAACAATGACCACTTAACTCATTAGTTTGGTGTTTGATTTTCTGAGGTGTGCATGATGTGTGTTGTACAGTGAGGTCAGATGGACTTATCATGATCAGTGGCGTTTCTACGTAAAATAGCTCCAATGGCAAGCACTGAAATTGCGCGCCTGTGTAAACATCTACCATCCATCTTTTAATAAACTTTGCAGTAGATCTACTATCACATCAAAAAAATACACGTTGGACTCGTTAATATTTTATTTAACAATGTATGGCGCTACATGAAACTCACAACTGCGCCTTCTATGCTTCCATGAATCCAATCTAATCTTTGATGTGCTCAGTCTTTTTTTCTTTGTTTGCATCCCTCTCTCTCTCTCTCTCTCTCTCTCTCTCTCTCTCTCTCTCTCTCTCTCTCTCTCTCTNNNNCTCTCTCTCTCTCTCTCTCTCTCTCTCCACACACACAGAAAAACCAGGCCAACGATTATGTCTTGATCCAAGGAGGCCCTGAAAATACGAAAGCATTAGGCTGTCTTGTTGGATATCTGGCAGTGGAAACTTGAGATGGATAACATTATCTGAATAGCAATACAAAGTTTATTTGCTCTCTCTATACACAGCAAAGCCAAGATCGACGAATCTGTCTTGAATCATGAAAGCCCTGAAATACGAAGGCATTAGGCTGTCTTGCTGGATATGTCCGTGGAAACTTACGATGAGTAGCATTATCTGAATAGAGATGCATTTTTTTTCTCTCTCTACACACAGCAAAGCAAGATCAACGAGTCTGTCTTGACCCATGGAGTCCCTGAAATATGAATGCGTAGCTTGTCTTGATGGATATCTGGCAGTGGATGGTTAACGTTATCTGAATAGGAATGCAATGGTTGAGGAGAAACGTTTCCATCTCTTTACGTAGCAATTAATTGAGAACATGTTTTTGATATTCCCATGTCTGCCCGTCTTGATAGGAACTTTCTGCAATGTAAAATGTCTACATACAGCTGCTGTCCATCAATACTATTATTCCCCACTTCTTCTCAGGATCGTTACTATCGACATCAACATTGTAGTACAATCGTTCGGCATAGAGAAAGAACCCAAGCTTGGCGTCAGTATCCTGCAATGGAACCAATCTTTCGTCTTGTAGGTTACACACGCCCAAATCTTTTTGCTGTATTTTACTATGTACTGTCCATTGCAGTCACTCCAGCCCTAATTTTCGTTGGCTATTCCCACTCACCAGTAATGGAGATAAGCATCTGATCTAAACAAAAAAATACATTATTTTTAATAGCCTATAACAAGTAGAGTTTTTTGCTGTAGCTCCTCGT
The DNA here is from genome assembly GCA_033807755.1 of Ellobium chinense. Lineage (NCBI taxonomy): Eukaryota > Metazoa > Mollusca > Gastropoda > Ellobiida > Ellobiidae > Ellobium > Ellobium chinense. Next base: position 522,324 of record JAWQUT010000163.1, read on the forward strand.
TTTGCCCACCCCCATGAAAAGCCACTTGAGGCTACTTCAAGAGAACAGGGGGTTAGCTCATTGGGAGCCACTATCTTTTCAAACCTCTGACCCGAAATAATGCTGCTTTAATTTAACCTAAACTGGCCAGGGAAGTGACAAATGCATTAGAACAGGCCACAGACCCACAACTAAGGTCACTCAGCCCCTGAGAGGAAGACAAAAAAAATGATGTGATTAATAGATCACCCTTCCTTGTAACTCCACCCGCAGTGACCTCAAAAATATTGCGCGTGTGTAACCTGAACTCTGAAGATAATCGAGGGTTCCCTTCATGACTCTTTCCACTTCCTCCGTGGCTGTTAATCCAGTCCTCGAGTTCTCCTCAGCCACTCGTTTCTTTCAGCTTTGGTGTCTTTCTGCTCTAGCATTCCACTCTTGACAAGGATGTGATTCCACCGCCAAGTGTTTAGTCAGTAGCACTTCTCTCTTCATTTAAAACTGAACCAGTAGCATTTTAAAACCCAAAGCTGCATCGTGGAAGTTCATGTTAAGACGGTGCAGCCTCTTTTAAACACGATCAATGCAAATCACTACTTTGTTTCAAAATCCTTGCATAGCCTCAAAATGGTTACTCAAACTGTGGGTGTACAGTGCCCTGCGTTTACTCAAACTGTGGGTGTACAGTGCCCTTCATCATTTCTATTTTTTACTTGTATTGTTTTCATCGTGGCATGGTTTGGGGATCTTGAAGTATCTCCTGAAGATACTTGTTTGACGGGAGTAACTCCTCTTGTCCTGGCACTGCGCGTGGTTTCGAACTGACACTTAACAGCTACTAGCACAGCTCTTGCGTTATCCTTCCCCCAATGCTGTGTTGAACGAGAGAGGAACGTGTATAGCAGAGCGCTTTGATTGTTCACAAAAGCGTGATCAATATTGCCTTGTGATACATTTGATCCTGATGGAAGATATATGCACTCTCCTTCCCAAGCTTAGTGAATGACTGTCACACATCACAAACATTACATTGTATTCTCCTCCCCCTCCCCCTATTGTTTTTTCCTTGATCGGGGATGGCTTGTTTGATAGCTCAGTGCAGTGATCCCTCCCCTCCCTCTTCCACTCAAATGGCACCCGCTATATCTGTCCTATTTTAGATACACTACTGACCCTGGCCACCACGAGTATGGTGTGCTCTTTTTATTCATTTTTAACTTGATTAAGATGCCGTGGAGATGGTTCACACATATAGATTAATAACTTCTGGCAGAGTAATATCACGCGGTCAGCTGTTTGTAGCTTCGATTTTGAGCGAAGATATGGCGCTTCAGCAGATTCAGTGTGATGTGTTGTGGAAACCCAGTTATGTATTATTCCGGATTCCAGGGTGATTATGACGTCACTTCCCATAACAGGATGTCACCCATGAGGATGCTCCGGGACTAATTAATGTGTGTTTGTGGCTTGAAGGGTTTGGGGTGGGGGAAGGGGCGAGCTGAGGAAGAGGAAAGGCAGACGGTGAACTATTAAATGAAGCACATATGATTGGGACTAGTGTTTAGCTTGCGTCATCCTTAAGACTTGTGTAAGCACTGGAGGTGAGGGCCTGTATTGTGAAATGGACTGCACGACGTCCCAACAGACACCGCGCCCTGATTCATGATGAAAGTGAATCTCCGAGACTGTCTGTCGTCTTGCTCCCCTCCAGTCGTGATCGATAGAATGTGCTCGCCTGCGGGGGAAGACAGTGTGACGTCACGTTGGGGTCAAATACCCCCAAGGTATCGATCTGCTTAGGGCACACTAGCTATTGGCCAACCTGGCAGCTCTAAAACGCGTCAAGTTTTCCCCTGTGACAGCTCCGATCTGACACGTTAAAATGGATCAGTTCATCCTTCTCTCTCTTGTCTTAACCAAGCTGACCAGTCTCCGTGATAGCCCTTGAATGCGAGATAAATACAGTCAAGAACGAATACCTCGAACACATGTGAGTCGATAACCACGGTTCCCTCAAGCAAATCTTTCAGACCTGAATATATTTCCCTATACTAGTGCTTTATATATTCCTCAAAATCCGGCAAACTCAAACAAAATGAGATGGTTCAGAAAAATTAGGAGTAATCCGTGCTAGACTATAGTTGGGCTTTCTCTTTGCAACTCGCAAGTGGAAACTGACAACCCTTGATTTTTATGTGAATCATAAAGACCGATTCGGTGGCTGAAGATATTTGCACCTCACCAGAAGCTCACACAAGGATTTTCAGGGGTGGTAGTTTTTTTTTGTTTTGTTTTTTTGAGGGGAAGGGGACGGGAGGTTGAGGAGGGGGGTGCTAGAAAGAAAAAAATGCCAAATAACCACTTCACCCGTTTACAAAAGTTGTTGCCCAATCATTTGAGTAGCTAGACTATAGCCAATCAGCACAAAACGGCATAAGGAGTAAGAAACTGTTTATAAATAGGCCTAATACAACAGCCTCGGTTGAAACGGGACATTGCTTACAACAGCGTAATTTTAAATTCCCATATCTTGTCTTTTAAAGATATTCATTGAAAAAAAAAAAACTACAGTAGCTTAGAACGGTCGTAAAATCGCCAAATCCCGTTCAAAATGGGAATTATGCACTGCCGCTACCTCAGCGGGAGAGGAAGCCAGTGAAAAAATTTTCTCTGGTAAACTGAGACTGATTACTGTGCACCGTATTAAAAAAAAGACAACGAATCTGTTCAAGAACAGCGCCATTTCTGGGATCTGATCACGGTCTTTGGTGAATACAGGCAACACACAGTCGCAAGCCTTCGGGCAACATTCAGTAAAGCCCGGCACAGACTTGCAAGTGACTCAGAATAAAGTCATGAATGATTAATTAGACTTAATGTTTCACCCATATTAGCTAAAATGGTGACCGTTCGATACGATTGGTGCCCGGCAGTCATGCAGTGGTACGTCGATAGAGGAAGAGAAAGGAGTAGTAAGGAGGAGAGAAAGGGGTCATTAAAGTGTCTACAAAGAGAGAAGATGGGTCTATGCTAGAATGGGACCAGGGCCATAACAACCTCGTCCACCTTTTCACCTTTTTTGGGGGGGGGGNGGGGGGGGGAGAGGAGGGGAACTCCTCCTCCTTCATATCTTCGTGTATGAATCTTCGAAAAATGGGACAGAGATCCTAGCTCTGAATGTGTGTACTGTTTTCAGTGAGATACCAAACATGCATCCGAAAGGTGGATCCAGGAATGTCATCGGGGAGTGGGGCCTAAGTGCGAGCCAAGGGTGCATGCCTGACCGTCGAAAGCGGGAAAGTTATCGCCGGGGGTGGGGGGGCCGTCGGGGGCATGCTCCCTATTAAAAAAAAATAAATGTAAGGAACCAAAATTATAAATTTGTAGCTGTTTCTAGTTCAAATTAATTATATCATGTTTTGTTTGTACTATAAGATGAGTTTTAAGGCAAAACTGTTTTAAATAAAGACTTCCCACTGTCTTTACAATGAATCTAGATGAAGGTGGGGAGGGGATAAGAGGGAACCAAAGCAGCAATTTGAAGCCATTTTTAATTCCAGCTGATATTACAAAACAGGAACATTTTTATCATTGTTTTTTATTCATCTTTAAGTTTAAGATGGCTTTTGAATGTGGGACAGTGAGAAATGACCGAGTTGAACCATTGCCTGGGAATTTCTGAAGTGGCGTCCCGTGCTGTGCTAAACAACGAGACGAAGAAGGGAGTAGTAAATATAAACTTCAAAATCGATAGCCCCAGAGAAGGCGGCGTCTTTTCTAGTGAATATTGCTTGAAAGTTCAGCAAACTGTCGTCACGAGAGCCAACTCCTTTCTTCGCCTCACCAAGAACTGCACTTTGTTCGGCCTGTGCGGGATGGCTTACTGCTACCGGAGTTCATTGGCACATGGAGGAAGTCACCCCGTCTCGTCTGCGCCCTCCCTACCTTTCCAGCGCATGTAAGATGGAACCTTACCTTTTGAACGCTTCAGTATCTAATACAGCCCAGGAAACTAGCTAGGCTCCACTGCATTCACACCAATTGTTTTTAGTTCCTTTTTTAATACTGTATTAGCCTCCCATTCCACCCCAAATCAGGTACATGTTAATAAATATTATATTCGTGTATAATGAGGAGCAATCTCTCACTTACTCCTTTCTCTCTCTCTTTTCCTTTTCTCTTTATTAATATGTTTCTCCTCCTTTAAAAGTCATGGTCTTGATTGCACTGGGACTTTAGGATAGTGTCAAGTGACACAGAATGTGGAAAGCAGCATGTCATAAATGGATTGGACTACTGTAGAACTAACAGTTTGGAGGAAGATTGGNGGGGGGGGGGGGGGGGGGGGGGGGAGAGGAGAGGAGAAGTGAATGACATTTGTTTCCATAAAGCCCACAGAACCCCGACAAGTACTGTATTGTAAAGAAAACAACCCATACATTTCTTTTATGCATACTGAACTCTGGATTTATCCCATGTTCTGGGGTATTCACATTTTTCAACTGTTTCCTCACAAGTAAATGGTATCAAGGGAGTTTCCTGATTTGCCATGACAAAGCTCCAAAGTTTGGCATTCTTCCTCTTATTATTTTCTAGGGTGGATTATTTTCTTCTGATTTCCTTGATCACAGAGAACCCTGCTACAGGAAAGTTTATTATACATGGACTCTACTGTATTTACTTAGTGTTTGTCCAAATAAAAAAAACAACTGTGCCATAATCCATCTCCTCACAAGACTTTTGAACTCAATTTCAGCAGTGGAAATGCAAATGTCATAAAAAAGGTCTTTGTGAGTGATTAGGGGTTTATTGTAAAAGAACCCCTCGGTTTGTGCACATGCATGTTTGGAACCCTTTGAGGGTTAATCATTTGCTCATGCACAAAGCAAATTAAATTCCTTTTCATCACATCTTGAGACCACAGACAAATCTGCAATTAAATGAAACTGAAATTTTGCCAGCAACTATAATATAGCAATTGTAGTTTCTAGTTATCTGAAAAACATTGTGATTAAATGGAAGTTGCGAATAATCTGAGAACAAGGAAACCAATATTGTCACTTCAGTCCAGTAATCTTGTAATTAACAGTTTCAAATTTGACAGATCAGCATGGAAACTGTTTCATTTCTCAAAGCATGGCAACACATGTACCAGACTCAAAGTTCAAGCAATCATGAAGTTACTGCAGAAGTGGTATTTTTCATGAGGATCTACTTTCTGTGAATTTTTAAGACTTTAGTTTGACTTGCAAAAATTACTTCTTGAGAAAATTTGTTTTGTTCTAAATGTTTCTAAAGGTTTACTACTAGATCTAGTACATAAGGGAAAAGCAGTGCCAGCTAATATGCCTCAGGATTTGGACAGAATTGATTATAGTTTGTCTTTCTATCACTATGAAACAGAATAAAAGTTTGGTGACTTTGGTGTCAGAATAGGTCAAAGATATTATTTTAAAATGCAGTCCTGTAATTTCACTCCAGATCACTATATGCTCATACACATTTGAGAAAACCCACTATCCAAGGCTTGCAGAAAGCTTTATGACTTTTTGCAAAAACTAGTCTAGACCCTCAAAAAAAACCACCAAAAAACCCCCCAAAAAAGAAAGAAAAAAAAACAACAAACACTTCCATGGTATTAATACAGTGTACACATGTACATACTACAGCACATGAAATCATGCCCAGATAAAATTAAAACAGAAAAAAGTGCAGGTACAGGAGTAATGCATCGAGGTGATGATATTACGTACTGTTAATCCTTACAGACATTCAGTAACAATACACTTCAGAAAGACAGTTATGAAGCTCCTTTGTTGCATTGGCCCATTCACTGGTACACAATACCACTTGTGACCAAAGAGCATTTCCCCAAACCATGGTATGTGGTGTTTGTGGTATCTGAATGTTTTGGTGAAAAAAAAGGGAAATAACATGAAGATGACTGGGTTTCACATGTATAATTTTACTTATTATTAAATGACATAAAACTTTAAGGAATGCAGAAAGGAAGTTCAGTTTTGTTATAAATGAAATAACACAAAAGTGCACATTGAATGTACTACTAATTCATTTTTCAACTAAAGTATGTTTACAGGGTTTGGAACAACTGCCCTTCATTTGCTTATAAATCTCCTCCCTAACCCTGAAAATTATCACATCCTGTAGCCTATACATATTGATTTACACAAGCTGCTTCTTTGGCAGATTTTTGTAGGTCTCTTTGTGAAAAAAGCTAACTTTGTGTGTTTTTTTTCTCTTGAGAATGTTCTTGGACAATCATGGAGAGACCATGGGAATAGTTGATACAATCCTGCTGGTTTTGTGAACAAGGAAGAAGGGCACAGAAAACTGTATGGGCATTTTATGATTGTTGGGAGAAAAAAATATATCACCTACTCTCACTCTCACACAATAACAGCAAACACAGAGCACAGCTATTTTATGAAAGTGAATGTTTAATAATAAATCAGTGATGAAGTTAACTGCTGAATACTGTACAAAAATGGAGATGGATGCATCACTGTACACTTGAGGAAAGCTATGATCTTTCAGAATCATTTTCGAATCATCGGTCGCATCGGTCCCATTGGCATCATTCCCATCGGGGGTCCTCCCATTGGGGGACCCATGGGTCGCATCCCTGTGAAAGAATAAATCAGTGGATATGAGTCAGTGAGTAGGCAGTGTAACCAAATGGTTGCAAGCTTACAATCTGGATCAGAGGGCAGCTTCTGAAAGATTTGGAAATGAAATCTACTTAAAATATGAATTTGCAAAGGGTCTGACGTTCCTAATTTAGTCTGTAAATTGCTTTCATAAGACATGAGCTTCTCATCAGAATCCTGTCTGCACTATTAGATTTATAAAGTCCCATGGATCTCAGCCTAACTTCCCTTACACTGCAACTTACTGTCCAAGTCTTTGAATCTTGGAATTGAGCTCTTCTGGAAAAGCCGTAATTATTCTTTTAATATTATGTCCCCAAATACTACCTTGTTTTGAAAAAGGAAAATCTGATCTGCCATGCCCTGATCACATCATATACCCCAGGGGCTTGGCGTAATGGTAGTCAAATAGTCAGTGACTACTGCTTGGAAAAAGAATGCTTCATACAGTTCTTAAAAAGAACAGATATCTACCACAGTAGCACTGAAATAAGAAATGCCAGCTCTCATCGCCCTTTATGAATTAGCAGTTTAGTAGTAGACTAAGAAGAAAAAGACCTGCGCTAGTCCCTCGAAATGCTTGACTATAAAGGTCAACCCCTTGAGCCGCCCTTCGTGTACTCTACTATGTCAAAAGAATGACATTTGCACCCTGATTGAGCCCCAAGCGCAACTTAGCAGCTTAGCCAGTCTAGTAATCATTTTGGATTTTGACTACGTATGTGAACTCGCATGCATTTCCCACTTCCACTGTATTAGGCACAAAAATCAGCATTTGCACCCAGACTGAGCCCCAGTTGTGCCCGCCAGCAGTGTTAAATTTCCCATGCCTGTAGGCAAAAATCTAAATGCCTATGGAAGACAAACGAGGCAAAGAAAAACATCAGATGAGTGATTTCCCCTCATCCATTCGCCTGCTTTGAATGGGGTCATGCATGTTATTGTAAGCTAAGATTTGAGTGTTGTCTCGGTGCTTCTAACAGAGGCTAGATCTTGATTTAGATCAAGTGTAGATCTAGATTTAGATCTAGTCTAAGTCTAGACCCTACATAACTTGAAATTTTGTGTTTTCGACAACACGCATTTAGTCAGGCCCCTCAATAAACGTGACTGTTGTTTCAGAAGCAGCCAGCATTTGCCTGCGCTGAGCACTTGCTTAACATCTTACAATGACTAAAAGACTCCTAATGTTCAACTATGAGCCAGACACGAACAAGAAATGTGATGTTATTTATGCAAGCAAAGTTGATAGAAGAAGTGTCATTAAAATTCTCCTTTCCTTTTACGACACTACCCATGATCATTTTACCCACGCAAAGAAAAGGGGCATCAACCTTATCTACAAGGAGTAAACAAAAAGTCACTGAATTTTGTTGCTGTTGTTGTTATTGTTGTTGTTGTCCTGTTTTAGGTAGTAAAGCAAATCTTGCTCTATAATATTGTGTTTCTCTGTTTCAAGCATGCTACCCTAACCTTAATGTAAATGTAGAGTGACTCCAATCAATGTGTAGATTTGACTACCTGGTTTTGACTCCCGCGCTACGCCCCTGATATACCCCACTTCATCTCTCATCTATTTTTCACCATATCTCAGCCCTCCCCCAAACACAAATCATGTTTTCAAATCCAACCCTTAAGTTTCAGGATCTTTGTGAAGTTTCCAATGATCCTTGTTTCTACATGTATTGGACTGGTACCTAGTTTAACTTTCCTGACTGACAGAAAGAAAACAACTTTGTTTTATATTAATTCTTATTCCTTAATAGATCGCTTTAGGACACATTATCAGGTGGAATGATTTAGTGCAATCTGAGAAGATTGCTTGACTAACCTGGCATCATAGGTCCCATTGGACCAGGGCCCATCATAGGCATCATAGGGCCCCCTGGGCCTGGGCCACCCGGTCCTGGCATAGGACCTCGGATAGGCCCCATTTGTCCAGGTAAACCAGGACCCCCCATTACTGGTTTTGCAGCGTTGGCTGAAATATCAAATGAAAAAATGAACAGTGAAAACTTGCAACACAGATAACAAAAGCAAGCCCAAACTGTGATTTCTGAGGACAATGAGTGGTAGTATTTTATGATGAGTGTCTGTGCGGTGCAGTGGGATAAAGGGGGAAGATGAAGAAAAGAGTTGAAAAGTCACCCCCCTGGATGTTCCGAAAAAAAAGGTTGAGGGATGAAACATAGGTGAGAAATGACTCATATTATGATCAGTCATTTTTGCCAGCCATATGTACTTTCGAATCAGAGACTTCAGTAAGGACACTGGCAAGTTCATTTACTTTTATACATAAGTGATCAGTATATAATAAGGCACATTAGATATTAGTAGAATAAGGATCTCATAATTTTATGTGAACCTCATTCCCTCAAATCAGGTGTAAGATTACACTTTAGGATCATATTCACTAAAGTAAAATTTAGTAAAGTCTGCATAGGACCGTATCAGTTTGAGAGTCCCCTGCCCTCCTTGCCAGCAGTTTCACTGGCATCAAGTCAGATATTTCACTACCAACCTCTAATGTTTAAACATCTGCATGTTTAATTAAATCCATTCAAACAATTATGTGTTGAAACATGACTGTATTATCTTTTATTGTACTTGTCTCATAATGGCAGCGTGGACATTTAACATGTTTTAAACATGACAGTACAAACGTCTAATATATAATTCAATATGATTTTTCAAATATCTACTAAATAATCTTCCATAACAATGACAGACTAAAGAAGTGTAGAACTTACGAGCACCAGGTGGGGGAATCATAGCACCTGCCCCTGGAACAGGAGCCCCAGGCCCTTGAAATGGGTTTGCACTGATTTTCCCTGCTTGATAGGCTGCAGCTGGAGACAGAAATTATATTAATGAGGAAGTTATCACACATGTTTGCTGTCAGTCTGTGTAGTTTGTTAAGTGAATGAACTGTCCACAAAATTTATTACAAACATTTTATTTACAGTGGTGTCATGAACAATATCAAACACAATTGTATCCCCCCCTTGCCTTCCTTTTTTCATAAAAAGACATTTCTTCAGGGTGCAGGCAGGGGTGTGTGAGAAAAGGACTAGCTTCCAAACCTTCGGATACAACTTACAGTTAAAGATTGGCATAAAACTATACCCAACAATGAACAATTCCACTATACATACTATTCATACAATTCAATATTGCACTGGGATCTGCAAATAAATAGAGAGAAAATCTTCCAACTTGAAATTAAGATATGAAAATTCTGGCATAATCTAGCCCTTTGACACTGAAACATCTCAGTGTTGCTTGTTCCTGCTTCATGAAAGCTGAACCATAGGGTAATTTATGGCAAAGACCCCATGCTGTAGACACTTAATAAAGAGTGAGTACCAATTGATGCATCGAAACAATACCATGATCTTGCAAAACCTTTCTTCATGTTATGATTTTGCGCATCCTTTCTTATGGAATCTGAAGTCATATGAAATTCATCAATTAAATGCAGCAAGGCTGCACAGCTCTCTCACTGTGAAAAAGTTTGCACTAAGAATAGTATTTTTATCATAGTGAATATGACAGTGAACGCAATGAAGCAATTGCAGAAGTTATTGGAAGTGTCAGAAGAGATAGTTTCTCTAAGAGCCAAAAAGCCATACAAGCTCAACATTAGAAATGCAGAACAAGCCTCACTGATTGACAGATGAACTGGCATGGAGAGTTTATTCATGAGTTCTTGTACTTACTTGTGTCATCTACGAGTTTTTGCACCTGCTCCTCCAACCATTTCTGATAATACAGTCTCACATTTTCCTTGTGCTTACGTCCATTGCAATGTGTTTTCCTCACTGATGGCTGTGAACAGAAAAAAAAAGGTGCTGTCACTGACACTGTGAAACATATATGACAAGGATCATCATGGGATGATGCAAGTATTTTTAATCTTGAAAGACAAAGTAATTTATGTCAATCAAACTTTCTTGCTCTTTAGATGGAAAAATTCATAATTAATTAAAAAAAAAAAATACAACACTGTTCTCGCACTCATTGACAAATTTCCTATTTAGACTATTTCGGACAATCAAAGTTACCATTTTATTAGTTCTACAGACCAAACAGCCATTATGGCAAGCCAGATATAGAATTAATATTTGTACTTATAATACTGAGCTATCATTTATACTTTCTTCATTTTCATTCCTCTCTGAATCTTGTACATCCACACAACTCTTGCATTTGTACGAAGTAGCTATTTTCACACAATACTTACAGAATCATGTGTCAAGTAAGTGTCACAGTAATCACAATAGTATCTGAAAAAGAGAAAAGTCCAAAACACTGAATTACATTGATGGACAAAGTATTCAGTCTCACAATGACTCATGAATCAACCTATTATCCCCCACAAAGAAGTGTTGTTTTCATGGCCCAAGGTAACCTCTTTGTAAAAATATTCCCCACATGACTATTAACAGCATAAGTCATTCTAAAACAGCTTCGTTTTTTTGTATAACTTGCATTACAGTTCCCCACAACTTTGATCCTCACTGATTAACCAACAACTTTTCCCACTCCTTTATCTTCCCCATCCCCGCCACAAAAAATGTGCTTTCCCTTAGCTCAATGAACCAATATTATAAATATTGAATCAAATCAATGTTTAAGGATTGATGCACAGCATATTTTGAGCAAACCCTGACATAACAATATTTAATGATTTGACTTCATGTAGGTAGACCTCAAGAAAATTTTTGTGATGTTTTACATTCAAGCCATTCATACAGTGTCTCAATATTTTTTCCTTGTTACGAACTGCTCTGTGATACAACATCACAAAGCAAGCTGTAATTAGTGTAATGCAGACCTGGCTATCTCTCAGGACAGAATCACTCAAGTGTAGTAATGACACATTTCAGTGAGATAACAAATACAAACTGCCAGTCTCTCATGACAGGATCGATGAGGTGGGAAAAATTCTAGCCCACACCTAAGACACAGTAAGCCATATTTATTGTACAATATTGTACCTACAAATGCTAATGCTGCACAATTGTACGAATAACCATTGCTGCTTATTCGCACAACTATTTTCTCTAAACAGCGCAATTTGACGAACCCGGAAATTCGATATTTTTGCCCGAGATTTCGAAAGGTAGACAAAGGCCAGGCCACTCCAATCTGATTTTATAGGAACTATTTAAAATTGCATATCAAAATGCCAGGTGCTGTTGCCCCTTGGCATCTTCATACCTATAGTTATTCAAACGAATATACGAATAATCAGTTATAGTTAATCAAACAAAATGTACGAATAACCAGTTACAGTTATTCAAACAATTGTACGAATAAAGGAACAGCATCCTGTCCTTTTTGACAGACATTTAATTTTCGTTTATCTAGATCTAGTCTAGCTTTCCTTCACCTCTTTTGAGTTTCACAAGACTCAAGAGAGAGGGATCATGCAAATCACAGCAGCAGTGTTGTTGCTGTTGATGTCGGCGTTCGATTCACAAGCCAGTGTTTATGATGTCTCTGATGACGATGTGTTTAAATTTTTTTCTGACGTATCGAGGAAGACAACATAACAAAACACTTTCATTCAGTCATAGGTGCAATCTTAGACTGCTAAAAGCCGGTGCTACTGTTGTACTACTCATCTAGACTCTAGTCTAGGACTAGACTAGTCTAGATTAAACGCATTACAGCCTATACAGGTAAAAATAATGTCACAAAAAGTTGAGAATCATGAAATGAGTTTCGGGCCGGCAGGGTAGACTAGACTAAGTTAACGTCTCAATTTCCTAGTTATGGGCCCTTAGCACAGTACTGGTCATTGCTTACTTGGGCATCACGTAGTGTCTGTTACCACTCTGAGAAGATTACAGTGGCTGGTTCGGCCGTAATGATTAAAAACAGTAACAATGAATTCACTAAAAGTTCACGTTTCCGACGCGAAAATAAACCGGAAGTATTGACCCAGGGCAACCAGAGTTAACTACCTTGAGGGGAAGATTTTCTGGCGGTGACACTATTAAGAATTATCACATTTTTTTTTCCCCCATATCTTTTCCGAGTGATTTGCTCAGGTTAAATCACCGCTCGTTATCTCACCAACTTTCATTTCCCCATCAGGCCGGTAACCTTCACAACCGCCTCACAGCAGACCTGACATATAGTTATAATATTTCCTTATAAAGGTCTCCTGAAAATAACAACAACGAAAAACACAAAAAAGACTGAGTTTCGAAGTTCCTTAGCCTTTCCTATACACATTCTGTGAAAGCTCACTTCACTCTGTGTGAAAAAGAACTAGCCCGAGTTTCTTTCAACTGAAAAAAATGGATTCATCCAATACTTGTTTGTCACGATCTGATCCAAGCTTTGAAGTGACCGTTTGAGCCAAATCGATGACTATCAGAAATATCCTTGTTAATGTTAATACATATTGCACTTTGGATAACACTGATCATTTCTGTCATACACTAGATTCCGTTTTCTTCATATTGTGCACACTGATATTTTTGAAACACTCCATTTTGACTCAAAATACGGTTAATCTGAAAATATTTGTTTGGTTCCTTCGATTTTGGTTTAATGGACTTCCACTTGTCAACTGCACGACAACAGTAGTTGGAGTGTTAGTTGATGTACTTGATAATACCATTCTTCGTCAGGTTTACTTCAATTGAATAATAAATTATTTTTTATGGGACTTGTGTGGTTGTGTCAGTGTGTCCAGCTGAAAACGTTCAAATCTAGAGGCATGAGTATGAGGGCAGGTTCCCCTGTTTGAGGTGGGATCGGAGATTATTTCCGTATGCCATGATACCCTTTGTCATTATTTTGATTGGGAATGCCCACATCTGCGATGATAAAAGTATAATAACGCAGATGAGCTAAAAGCATTGACAAGTACCCTCTGGTGCCAGAAACTGTTTCAAAGTTGTTGCCCTGAATAATGTACATAAAACTGTGTGAGAGTTAAATCACAGTGATGATAGATATGACCAAGACAGTTTAACTGTGTAATAACAGTGCTTTTAATTCAGAACAAAGGTAAAAGTTACAACACCAAGCAAAGTTCAGTGTCATTAAATAATTGGTCTGACCACACCTGGCCATTCTAATCTACATGCACACCTTTCAAAGATGATCAAACAAGAGCAATCTTGCTACAAGCATTCCATATCTCCAAACCAAGGCCATAGAAAAGCTGGAGATCTGGTAGGACATAAGGCAGACCTCCAACACCATGGAATGTTTTAGCTGTCAACAGGCTGACATAACACTCATTCAGCTTGACAAAATCCAACTCTTTGCTTTACTTTACATCATTGTGGTTAAAACTTGAGACATTTAAAGTTACTTGGGAACATCTTCAGTTAGGTCTAAGACTACAGACACACTAATTAAACACGTAGAAGATAAGATGTGTAGAAGCCAAGCTGTATAAAGCATAAATGGCTGTATTTGGGACACGAATTGAGATGACTTGAAACAGGGATGCCAATTCAAACACTGACATTAAAAACCCAATAACCATGAGCCCCTAAAATTGCTGTAAATGAGACCCTTAAAACAGATCCTACTTAAATGAGAAATTTCTGCCAGTTGGCATTTCTGAACAACACAAGATACATGTGATTAAATTCCAAATATTGTTAACGGATCACAATGAACCATTGCATATCTCTTTCAACATTATGGCACAAGCACATCTAAATTTTGATTAACTCTTGACTATTGAAAAATAGCGCTGTAGATGTGATAATTCACTGTTACTTGCTAAGACACACACATTGCTACTATGAGGCAAGGAGCCTCCTCTAGCTCTCACAACAATACAGATATTGAAAGACAGTCAAATACAAAATATCAACTTTGAATAAGATTGACCACAAAAGAAGATTATATAACATAACCACAGGTGTATGATCTTTTTAAAAGATACATTCAAATTAATTTACCAAACCAGCAAAAATACATCCCCTCCCTTAAAAGAAAAAGTCAGTGAGAAAGAGTTTTCAGAAATATTGCATACATATGGACAGATCTCAATAATCCCAAACTTATATACGAAGTAAACCCAAAACCAAAATTATGAAGACACCGGATTTTCATAGGTTCCACCCATAAAAAATGAAATAAAACAATTCCTATAAACTTTGTCATCTCTTCACTCTTGTCTGCTGTTGCGCAGGAGAGATCATTGTTGCCAAAAAAATACATGACATTTAGTCAGTGCCTTCACAGTTTTGCCACTAATGTAAAGTGATAATAATGTGACCCTTGGAGATATTTTGTTTACATAAGTACATCAAATAATACCATGATTTATAGAACATGCACAAATCTACAAAAAAGGACACAGTAGAAAATGGCCCTGGCCCTCCAGAATTTGATGTTTGTTAGGAAATGTCCCCTTGAATATCCTAATTTTTAAGGATTTTTTTCATTTGCATGAAGAAATACATAATGAAGATTTCAAAGCATATACTTTCAACTGGGTATATACACTCTCTGAAGAGTCACTACGATTAAATCACTACCCATGAATTAGATCATCTTATGGAGACCTAGATCATATACCAGAGGACCTTATGAAAAACAACATTTCTGGAAATTTTAATGAGATTCTGGAAATTAAAAAAAGGTTTTAAGAGATTCAGAAATTTTTAGGAGCTCTAGAAGCTCTGAAACTGTGGCTGACTTAAGATACAGTAAAACTACAACAGATTACAGATAACAATTATAATAATCCTGAGGCAACAACTTTAGAATCAACACATTTCATCAATATCGTTCAAATCAGTCACTGAAGCAAACAGAATTTCTTCACATCTTGTCTAGCATACAGCTGCTCTTTCAAAACACACTTCTCCATCATGCAAGCAAAATTCTTGTCTACATACCACTGAAATATTGCCATTATTTATTTGACAATAAATACAACACCTCAAATACTTCCTTTCAGAAAAACCTTACAAGACACAGAGTATTGTGTGTCATGCAATCCAAATATTGATCACAAGACACAATGCAAGAAAAATCCAGCTGACATAAGTCTTTTCTTATGCATCCTTCTGGCACCTTTTGTGATGCAGAGCTGCGAACTTCAAGAAATATGGAAAGCATATTTGATAAAAATAGCTGAAATATTTATCATTGAACATATTCCTTTTTCACACTTTCAATGTCATTGGTTCAATAGGAGAGGGGGAAGGTATCTATAAGGAGGAAATGTAACATTTTTTTCTTTAAAATGAAAACAGAAATGAAAGACACTCAAAATGCATCCTTTGGATATAAAGTACAAAAAACAAAAGCATTGCAAAGACAAGGAGTGGAACATTCACTATTAACTGCTAAGAAGAGTTTCTTCAAAGTGATATTCTTCAAAAGGTGATCACTATATAACTGAAAAAAGCTTAATAGATCTCAAGACATGCTCAAATAACAAACCAAGCAAGTGACCATGAGTCTTCTAAGCTGCTGCAGTGCTCATTAGTGAAGGGAATAAGTGCAAGAGAAGACTTAGCCATCACTATCTCTGATTTTAATAAGATGTTTTAATTTCTTCCTCCACTTCCACTGCCATCTGAAAGACTTTTCCATCAGACTTCTTCACGCCCTCAAAGCGTAAGGCTTCCTGATACCTGGGCATGGCTGGCTTGGGTGGCACATCATTGGCAACAACACTGGAGGGGGCTGAAGGGGCCTTGGTGGGAGCAAAGCCAACGCGGTTGTTGCCCATATCAAACTCTGTGTAATAGGGGCCGATGAACACATCTCCTAGAATCCACAGAGGCCCCATGGGTGGTGGCACATCCAGGCCAATAAAACCACTGATGCACTCTGACTGACCCATCACTGTAACCTGTCACCACAAACAACAAAGACATACAGGTATAGGAAGACAACCAATGCAATTACCACCTCCATTTCATAACCAACTCCAAAACTATCATCTTATCCAAACCAAGCCTGATGAGCAACTTCATCTAGCACCAGAAAATTCACCAGAAATTTCAGTGTGCTATCATACATGTAATATAATCTGTAAATCAGCATTGCCATATATTTAATTGTTCGTCCATAACATTTCTAAAAAGTCTAAATCTGTTGCCATGATGATAATGCAATTAACATCCACATAACCTCTTCTTGGGTGAAATTCATCCCCTGTTCAATGAGCTTTCATTTAATCAGTGTACAGCAAAGTAAATCCAAATGAAATCATGAACCATCAGTCCTAATTACAAATTTAAATTTTCAAAGATTTAAAAAAAATTTCAAAGATTTTTCTATAACAGCTAGCCATTTTTCTTGATTCCAGCTGTTTACCAGATCTAGAATGCAATGGCAATTTCTAAAAAGTTGTAAAGATTTGTTAGATCTATGGCAACACTAGTAAGTGATGAAAATTATCCCAGAGTTTGAACAATGGACTGTTTAGTCAACCTCCAATGTCTAACAGAAAACAATATATATTACTGGTACTGAGATGCCAGTTTCAGGTACAGTGAGTAAAGTCATAACATTTTGTAAGATGCACCCTAGAACAAGGATGCTTGAACTCTGTCCCAAATATATGATCCACCAAGAGTGACCTACAAGGTTTTTTTCTGCTATGCAAGCTATAACTATATATTACTGCTTTAAATAATGTATCATGATGAAACATCTCATTTCAGATATGACCTACAGCAGTTGAGTAAACCACAAAACTTTCCCTCCATCCCTTCTGAAAAGGTTGGGCCCAAAATAGGACTGTCTAAAATATTTTTTGTACATACAGACCAGCAGACTTACACGGAGCACATACTCCTGAGCTGTGAGCATGAAATCACGTCCTCCCAAGGTAATTGTCACATTTGGCATCTTGGGAATGTTAGAGCAAACAACAAGGTACTGAAATCAAACAAGAAGTGGTACATATTATTACTATCAAATTAAAATGCTGAACACTGGACATGAAAAAATATGAGTGTCCTCTCCAGACTGCGCAACTGCATGATTCCTCCTTAAATTTCTAAATCACCCCCTAACTTACACTGAATGTGTGTCGATCTCCTCTTCTTTCCTATACTCTAAAGTTGGCACAATTTGAGAAAAACCTAACATTCTTTCAGAAATTTACAACTCCACTTCTCATATTTATGTCAAGGGAGGAATGTCTTTCTCAGCTGATGTGACCTGGAGAATACAATGAATCATGATATGGAAACCTGGTTTCTAGGCAGCAAATCCAGGCTGAAAGGATTTATACATACCTCTCCCTCCATAAACTTGGTGGCACCAATTTGAGCATTGAGTTTTTCCACTTCGTCAGAAGGCCCAGCCAGAAGAGAAGTGCCTGTGTCTGCAATAGCCTTGCAGCCACCAGTGCAGTACTTTGTTGAGCCAACCTGCAAGCTGAAAACAAAAATTACATCAGTTTCATCACTGCAGACTTCAAATACACTGTCATTACAAGAAGTTCTGTGTCACGACAGTGAAAACGCTAACAGAACATCAACTATTTTACAAATAGGCATATGAGGAAACCAAGAAACCTAACTCCCCTCTTTACCCCAGTTGGGCATATTCAGACTGTACTCTACAAGTGGATCAAGATAGTAAAGCAGCTGAATCTCTGTTTAGTTCATCTGAGAACCAACATGATCTGAGATAGAACTGGCCCAAATTATCTTTCCCATGTCACTGGGAAAAGCTATGATAAAATGCACAGTAGCATATAGAGGATTGAAAGACCTCTTGTTAAATATGCCAGTCAACGCAAAGCTTACACACAACTGTATGTCAGCTTTTGCAAATAAAACTCTTCTAGAGGCTAGCAGTGTTGGTTTTTAACTATCTTCCTGTTCCATGTCACAGAAAAAATTCTGTGTCATTATCCACCATCCACTTTAATATACTTGTTCCTGCCTCAAATCTCAAACTCTCTTTCTCATACCTGCACACTCTCTCAGTGAAAAACTTACCCATCCATCTTGAATTCCCAGTATCCCTTGGTGGTGACTGGCACATAGGTGAAGTTTCCCTCATAGAGGGAAGGGTCACTACCACCAAAAACAATCTCTCCTCCTTCCTTTGCTGAGGCATCCCTGATAGAAAACAGACAGGAATATGTTCATAACATCCTTAAAGTCAACTCTAGCCACCATCACTTCACAGACTTCACTGTCATTTTGCCCACCATTACCTCATAGACTTCTCTGGTTGATCCTGATCACCATCACTTCACAGACTTCAATGATCCACCATGACCACCATCACCTCATTGATCCACTCTGACCACCATCAATTCACAGACTTCTCCGGTCCACCTTAATCATCATCACTGCACTAATCCACCATGACCACCTTCACTTCACTGATAATCCTCACATCATGATCTACCCTGTCCACTCATATTATTCTGAAAAATGCTCCCAAATGCAAAAGATCCCTAATGGTGATGCTCAACATCTCTGCTCAATATATTACTGGAAACCAAAATCTGACCTCAGCTGAGAAGACATCTGACTCAGAAAACATGATAAATCACACGAACCATGACATGAGAGCAAACTGACCTGTTCAAGAAGAAGGAAAACACAGAGGAATTCACCAGATGTTGGTTGACCATGTTGTAGAATGGGGGCACCACCTTGTCCACTGAGATGGTGTCATAAGCCAAACCCAGGATACCATCAAACTTAGCAGCGACAAATGTGATGCCTGGCTGTGTCACAGCTTCAGCAAAAGTTTGGTTCTGAATTTTCACACCTGAAATCTGAACATGAAATACATGCAGCATAAGTCCTCAAGGATAAAAAAAAGAACAAAATGTGTGCAGGTTAACATGCCACATCTATAGGAAGTGAAAAGACAACCCAAAGTCAGAAGACATTTTTGTTTTGAGTGTATGATTAGCAGAAACCTTCATGGGAAAAAGCAATGATTTCAAGGAATGTCCAAAACATTGTTTTTGTTTTCTTGCTGACACACAAACAAAAACATCAGACAGGCATAAACATGGTCAATACCCATTTACCTCAACTGCAGCATTTCTTAAAGAAGATATCAATGGTCAGATAGAATGATAGAGTAAAGACTATCTCTCCAGTTTACTATGATGAGACCTGAAATAATTTGCATTTACAACTTATGCAATCTAAATGAAATACAAAATTTATTGCCTAAAGAGACAATCTCCTAAAATGTGTGGCAAAGCCACAGCACTTTTTGAGTTTGCTGGTATCAATGAACAGACGTGTATGTTCATTATCTTGTGTCACTGAAGAGAAATGGGGCCAAAAAAAATTGATGAATAAAAGAAACCCGTGAATCACGATTGGAAGAATTTTCAAATTACTGATACCTGCACACTGAACACTGCTTCTACTTCACACTTGTGCCTCACTAAAGCAATTGAATTTTGTTACCAGAATATCACTGATGAGGTATACTCTTTCTACATAACTAGTATGGAAGAATGAGACACTTACTGTGAGAACATCTGTGCTGAGGAACCCTGTCAGACTACCTGTACCATACTGGATAGAGAAATCTGTGCCATTGGGCTTGTATGTGCTGGATTTGGAGCTGTCATACTTGTTGTGCAGCACTATGGAAAATAACATCAAGTTTGAGGCATTAATAAATTTATTATAATACCCTGAAAACATGGAAAACTAAAGAGATTCCAGCTGCCTCCTATCTCCCACTTAAGTTGAGATACATTACAGATTGGAATAACTTGCTTCATGATAAATATCATGAATGCTGGCGACCAACTGTATTGACCTGGGGTCACTGATGTTTGTGCCAGCTATGCTCCAAGTGCCTTGCTGGCTTATGCTATTCTTCTAGCCCATGTAAGTGTCAGTCATGTGCAAGTTGTTTTTTTTTCATTTTTTTTCCATTTTTTTGTCAGTTGTTGCACATATTGGCCTAACTAAACAAAGTGAGACTGAAACTGATGCTGCCACATGGTGTTTTCAGGAAAAGGCAAGAGGTGATAAAAGAGATATTCTGGCCATTAGAGGTCTTCTCCCAAAACAATTTATGTCACTGTGCAAGACTTATGGTTTTCTAGTCTGAACAAAATAAGACAAATTAACAAATGAAGTGCACATCAGAAAGCACAGTCTTTCATTAGTATTATGAAGTGAGCAGCAAGAATAGAAGCAAAATGGAGAAGGAATGAATGGGTAGGGATATATGATTTGAAGGGGAAAATATTTACGATACCAAATTGTAGTGATGAGAGACATCTACCAAGCTGTCTCTCTCTCTCTCTTCCCTTAAAACATGGAGATCAGTGCAACAAACTTATTTTCACTACCTTATGAGTCACTATTGTGTAAACTTGATATTAGGCACTTCAGTAATATTGATAAGTGAAGTCTGTTATTAAGGATGACCTCCACATGCTTGGATTCATTGCTGTTCTATCATTTTCTTTTTCAACAGGGACCTCCATAGTAAGTACACCTAAATAAAAAGTCTGCATATGTTTTCCATGCACAGTGGCATATTTGTTAAGATTTGACCACACTTACAGCAAGCTACATCAGTCCATTTGCATTTCTTGGATGGCACCCACAGATTTGAAGAGCCTGTGTCAAAGACCACTTTGAATGATTGCTCTGGAGTGCCCAATCCTATCACACCATAGTACTGAGCCTAAGAGAAGAAAAAGGTAGACCAAGCCATACATTCACCTCAGCTCATCATTACATGACACAGCAAGACATAGTGAGTCTTGTCCCTAAAACATACAATGAAAATATCAATCCTTCTCAATGCAGCGCCTTCTTATTACACAGTTAGCACTATAAAGTATAATCACAGAGTAAATCCATCTGAACATATGGTATCTCTCCTCAGTGCTTTAGCCATGGATGTGCTTTTGTATCGTCATAAATATACAAGGCTGCCGCATGCAGGTAACTATGTATCTCTTAAACATGACTGCATAAATTTTAAGCTACAGTCAAGCTACAGTCTCCTGAACAAAACCCTTGAATCTCTGATGTGACAACACGGTGTCATCCTTCATAAATGCAGAATCTCTCTTTTAATCCCAAATCATTGTGGAGATAATGTTAGAAAAATAATATGACCTCAGAACACTACTGGCATGATTCCAATTATCTGTAACTTTTTTATGCTAGTCCTACACTAAAAATGATCTCACTGTCACCAAGAATAGCTATTCATGCAACCCAGATCATCCTGACAATTTCAAAACATCCCTCAGTCATGTGACTCCATGATCTGCAGTCTTTCTAAATAAGTATCCAACACAGCCCTAACTCATACTGCCCTCAGAAATGCAGCACTCTCTCTTGTCTATGACCTCACAAGTAAACAAGTTTGGCTACAAATTAAAGCCTGTATCACTGTAGTGTTGTGCAGACTTACAAAGTAATAAGAGGACTTACATCTAGATAGTTGTTCAGAGGTTCATAACCCGGTCTTTGCACATAGTCACCATAATTTGTGGCTCGGTACTTCTCTAGCAGAGACTGCACATTATTCTGGTATTCCTGTAGTGTGCGTCTGGCTGTTTTCACCTTGTGGAGCTGGACCCTGAAATTTCAAACAGTACAGTCATCTTAAACGCAAATAAAAGCCACACACTGAGACATTTTCTGGGACAGACTGCAATGGCAACAAGTGTGCAAGGTATTCTTCTTCATGTAAATAGTATAAGCCTGCTGAGGCAGTCTGCCAGTAGATAGTACCAGTCAAGATCTCTGATAGAGAATTTTAAACAAAACTTGTTCTGGACAATTCTGAACATCTTATTACAGGCTAGTCCGCTTAACTCCAATTTGCTGGGACCACCCCAATGAGTTGGAGCAATCAGAATTCGACGCCCGATTTTCAAGGCGAGTCAACCGTATGCGAGCGAGCGAGCACCTTGGGGAGGTCACGAGGGCAATTCAACAGAGGAGGTAACTAAAATACGCATAGTGGGGAAGTATTTTTAATGGGATTATTTACCTTTATAAGAAATGCTTTGAGTAGGGTTCCCCTTAACTAGTGTAATGCAAGGCCGCCGCTTTTTCCACTTGTTCCCGGTTTTAAAAGATCGTAGAACGCGTGCTAGCGGGAATGCCAAAATTGTCAGCTATGGCCTTCTTCGACATCGCACCTCTGTCGATTTCCTGGAGCATGTTTTGTTAATCTTCGACTCAGTGGAAAGAGTCTTGAGGTTTCTCTTCACGGGATTAGAGGAAGTCATCATTTAGAGGACAAATTCAAGTTGAAAATGATAAAGGTGAATGAACTGTACGCTAGCTAGCGAGCGAGCACACTGGGGAGGTCATGAGGGCAGCCTCTTATACAGTGTACCTGTATACCGTCACGGTGCATTGGGCAAAATGCGTTAATGTACACACTGCTGCCGAGATGCTTGATTATTGATTGATTTTTCGAGCCCGCGCGCATTCTCTTCCCCCTACTGTCTTATCTGCGGTGGTGTAATACACACGCCCTACACACGCCTGTACTGCGGTTGGGGGCACTCGCAGTGTCCAGTTTTATTGCGTCTCTCTATCTGCGGTACCATCTTTGTTTCGCACCACACGGGGGAGGACGCCGGAGGTGATTTTGCCTTTGTGACAGCGCTGGGCAGTTGGACTAATCAGAAATAGGCGTTAATTACTTCTTGTTATGCAAAGGCAATTAATAGACACAAAGAAGGAAAAAAAACTATCATTTCATTTTCTTTCGACTAATAAGAAATTGGAGGAATCAGATTTTGACATACATGGACTCGACTGTATCCTTTCTGAAATTTATGTCACAATTTCAAAACTTTGAGCTTGTCCCAATTTTGCCTCTAAATAGATACAACAGGAGAGATATATATAAGTATGGAGACCTAAAATACCACATGAATCTGTAGTAAGAAACCGCTGTGCACAATAACAAAACTAAACTTCTGTTCATATCCTTTGTAATATTAATAATGATGATAGTGAAAACTGTGGGACAAATCTGTTGGTAGAGACCTTGCAAATATCTGAACAAATAGCTCAGAATTGGACATAGGGTACACCTGGGATTGAGGAACTAGTGATTCTAGAGACTCCATTCACAGCTTCCATTAAAAATTCCATTCTAGACATCAAAACTCATTAGTCTTTACCAAGTTCAATAACGACCCTGTTATTAGTAATGCAATACAATTCTTGTCATTTGCTTTCCTCTCTGCTACTTCTATCAAACTCTGCACAGATTAGATCTATACAGAGGAAAGTTCAGGGACTGTTGAAAAATCCTTGTAATTTTCACATCACCTCCCAACCTTCAGATTATATCCATATTAAATGTAGGATACCCACTGAAATAAAACTTCTGACTTACCTGTGTAAGGCTCCTGATGCACACACAAAGAGTAAGAAAAGGGATGCTGAGGTAACAAGTAGATTCATTGTCTCCACTCTGGCTCTACTCTATCTGCAGATAAATCTAGTCTGATGAAACCTCTTATCCAGTCTATCACACTGCAAAACAAATGTTTTAATTCCTTACCAAGATTGTTAATGTAGTTTAACAGCAGAATTCTGTTAACACAAAACTGAAGGGACCAGCTGAATCACTGTGGGTTAAACAAATTTTGTGAGCGAAAATAATCAAAGAAATGTCAAAGCAATGTCTCTGACTCTAGGTGATGGTTTCCACACCCTTGACTGATTATTATAATAGCATTGTGTGCTGTGGGTGATGGTGTACGTTGTCATCACCTCTGAGTGACGCAATATTTATCAGGCGCCTGACCTAATCTCTACATATGCCAGGCCACGGGTGCTATTAGAAAATTGCTATGGCAGTAGCTCATGTTTTTGCTCTCTCAGTCAGTTTTTCATATATCTCCCTGGTGCATCACTTATTGTGTTAACAATGGTTCCTTAAATCTCATTATAAGATTAATTGTCAAATGTTACTATGAATAAAGAGGGTATTCTATATTCGCACAGGGATTTTCTTTTTTCTCATCAAATGTTAACCAAAATTTTGGGTAAACCATAAAGTGCTCATAAGTGAGTTCTACTGCACAGCACTAAAAAGTACTAAAAAACCAGACACACCAAAAATGACAAAATGGGTTATAGCAGTCATCGTCATAAATGAGAGGTTCCTGCTTTAGTCTGGGTCATTTTGGAAGGGACACCAATCAGCAGCAAGTGGTTCGTTTATCTTGTAAGGATGAAATCTCAGTTTGCCTGGATACTCTCGAGGCCAAGGCTACATCCACATGTCTCTTCTTCTGGTTAATAATAATAGGTAGCCCATAAAAAACTGGAGAGTCATTTACTGTCCTGGGATTCTCTCAGCAGGATATTTCTCTTCTCTAACCCCATCCCCAATTGACTGAGGTTAGGAGCAGCATTCCATGAGGGAACCGAAAGCATCCAGCTTCCGTCAGCAGTTCAGTGTCCTTTGTAATTTTGATAAAAGTCTCTGTGACTCTGTCATAATAGTTTAATACTAAAAGTCTGTGGTTTCTCTTCCCTAAACCTGAGCTCTAACACAAACCCACGCACACCCTAAGAGCGTCTCAGGATTTTGCCACAAAACCTTACAACCACCCTGCAAATACTGACCAAATCCATCGCAACAACAAACTAGAATTGATAAATTTAGCAGTATACCTTCCTGAATCACGATCTGTTAACAATGACAAGAGAAGATCATGTGATGCTGATTGTTTCGATTCACTGTGAAAGCAAATACGAATGCTTATCGGATTCCTTGATAACGTCAGAATCGAGTATCAGTGGAAGTTGGAAGGTTCTTTGATAGCTGATATAAGCATGGAGCAAAGGCTGTTGTATGTGATGCTTGTTAACCTGGTCCTAAAGCTGCTGGATTTTACTGTTAGTATCTATGACCTCGGTCTGCTGGCTCTATCGAAAAAAAACCAAACAACTGGAAAGGATGGAGCGAATTCGAAGTGTAGGGATTCGAGGATTAGTATCGATAGCTACAATGCAAAACCAGTATTCGATTATCCTCAAAATGTCATGTGATATAAAGTAATCGAAGGTCAACGGTCATTTTTGCCGAGGTCGCTGTAACCGGTGATAACACAAGAGAGTAACCTGTAAAAAACAACAACAACAACAACAACAAAAACCCACACTTTGTCATTCTGAGATATAAAATGAAGAAGAAAATAATCTCTTTCTATCGCCGTCTTTCAAACTATCAAAGCCCGCCGCTCAAATAGTTTATCAGTAAAGTTAGGCTTTGGTTTCCTCAGTAACGTTTAACAAATATAACCTAAGCAAGGAATGCATGTACTGTATTTATTTCCATAATGTTCCATTCTGCAATCTGTATGTGCAAATATTTTCAGATGATCAGCATAAATGGTGATAACTTTTAGTATAGTAAATAGTAATTTGTAAAACACAATTTTATGCCGTGGGGACTGTGTGAAATCTGTAGTTTTTTCCACAGGGTTATAAATTTCTAAACATCAGTCAAGCTATAGTTCAGGTTATCACTGCAAAAGCCATGGTTATTGCTGCTCTTTCAAATTTCATTTAGTGAAAAGTCAGTTGAATTAATAAAATTAATAAAAAAACCTGCTTTTTCAAAAAGCTTATCAAAGGCCCTGTGTGTTTCTAAGGCTTCATCTGAAATAGAAATTTGTATCAGCTTGAATACCCTGTGATGAAAAGCTTTCTGTATTCACTTCAGTCATCCATTATTTGCTTGTCATGACCTGATTCTTGTTATAGTATTAACACGACAGTAACAATTCAGGTCTAGTAAGTACAGGACATGTATGACTCTTAGTGAGTGCATTTCAAATGAAAATGGTACAGTAATTCTTTTTTAACCTTGAATCTGCTGTCTCCATTTGCAAACAATGGCCGTGAAGAAGAAACACATTAATGAGATGTTCTTTCATGTAATTTTAAGGAGATGCTCAATGGCGGTGTAATTACAACCCGTTATAAATAGTAGATCTCACTTTATCTCAACAGAAAAGAAAATCCNCCCCCCCCCACCCAAAAAAAGCCCCTCTATTCATTTTTTTTGTTTTATGATTAACTCAATGAGTTTCAGGGAGCCTTTGATAACAATCATGAAAGTTTGTGACAACATACACCAATTCCTGACAACATGCAATGCTATAGCTAGTACATGTATAACCAGTTAAGTAAGGCAATCAGCAGGCTGTCAACTAGAAATAATGCTGACATTTCTTTGGTTATTTCCCCCTTGAAACAGATAACACAAAATCCACCTAACCTGTGACAATTTGGCCGGTCCCTTCAAGATTGTGTTAATGGAGCTCTATTGTAATCTGTTTAGACCTATGCTATTTCATGGCTTCTCCTTTTTCTTAATCAGTTACAAGATACTGATGTTCCACTTCATTAAAACTTTATTCCGAGAGCTCCTGGAATTTAAAAATAGCACATGAATCCTGCAAAAACTGATTCTAGTGATAGTACAACAAAGTGTGTACTCTTGTACACAGCTTCCTTCATTTGCTATTGTAACATTTTCATGTCCTATTTGCTTGCAAATTGAGCTTTTGGAATGAAACATTCAGTATGGCCAGCCTTATATTGCAACAAAATATCCAACATTATCACACATCAGCTACATGTAGTAATTGAACATTAAAAAGCATCAAAGACATGAGACATAAAATAATTGCATAAAAATTTATTTAATTCTTCATGACTTTTTATTCAGTGGTTCAAAATATGTGTACAGTAGTAACAAGAAATCATTTATTGAATACCATCAACAATGCAGACCTGTTAACTGCAAATGCAACTCTACATTGTGAAGCCAAGTGCCCAGGCCTATCTAAATGTCATGCATGAAGAATGATGAACTAACTCATGGGAAATACAGTGTAGGATCCAAAAACACCAAGTGAAGTAGCTTTGGGTCTGCCCATTTTCATTCTAAGTAATCATCCCACTTGCAAAGGACTTACACATCTTACAGGTAAGATAGATATTGTAGCTTAAGAACGTTTTTCTTTCTGAAACTGAAACAAAAAAATAATTCTGTCTATGCTGCCTTACAAAAGATTATCCAAACAAGGTAGTGAATCTTTTAACCAAACTTCAATAATATATATACAGAGGAAAAAGCCTGGAAAAAAAAAACAATACACCTGTATCCTATATGAATAAAAGTCTTTTAAAAAAATGAAGCACTTTTCACAGGAGTGGACTAGCACATGAAATATTTTTATTGAATTTGCAGCTAACCAAACAATATAATGAAAAGGCAAGTTTGCTTATTTGTTACCATAGAGAACATTCACCAGCTCATCTGACCATAGTAAGCAGAATGAAATCAAAGGGCTTCACCATTTGTCATCCTGACAATCAGCGCAATCCGGTGACTGTGCTAAACAGAACTCTTGGCCCTCCCTCTCCTTTACTAATTGATCTGTCATTCTTTGAATGGCCATATGTGTAATTTTTTTTTTTTTTTTGTATGTTGTTGGCTGCACTGCTAGCTTCAAAGGAAACTTCCATTCTACATCAACTAAAAATTATATTGCTGCCAAAATGTGCTGTCACCACTCAACTGTATGTCAAATTTGCCAAAGTGAACAAACATTGTTTTTGTATAATCATCTTTTGAAGATACAGTACATGCATACAAACAAGTTAAACTGACTTAGCATACAAAATTAGGCATACATAACCAGGCCAATGACAATTCATGGATCCCATTACAAAGGATGAAATGTCGAATATTCACAGTGCACTTTTGCTGAACCACCTAATTACAGTACAACCTCAATATAATGCACAAGTCAGTGCATGAGCAATGTACTTAGTAAAGAGGTATAGATAGTAATATAGTAAATAGTTGTACCAAGGTTCACTCAGTCCTATTAGTCAATAAGTGCATTGAATAGAACCAATTTTAGGATTAGTTAATGCTGAAAGGCAGATACAGATTTGGAGAATGCCTCCCTGTGTCTGTCCAAAAATCTCATGTTTGTGCTAAAAAGATATGGGCAGCCACTTGTAAAAGTACTTGGTCTGCTGCCAATACACAGTAGATGTCATCACCTCCATTGCATCATGAGATGTAAGTGAGTCCATGGCTCAGCTCTTTCTTACTGTCACCAATCCTGTCAAGCTAAGTGCAAAATTAGACTGATCGGCACATGCAAGTGGCGCCGAGCTGTATGTTTCAAATCATGTGCCCTCTCCAGTCTGCTCATACGCTACACCAATATCAGTTTCTTTAAGAAAAATGCTTAACACGACAGTTCAAATTTATACATTGTAGTAAGTCAATATCTTATAAGTGGATGTTGTGTCAATGTTTATTTTACAAAGGTAATGAAAATTCAGTGCATTAGGAATAGGAATGTATGCCTAGTCGGGAGATGCGTATACATAGTAACAAGGTACTTTATATCAACGTTTACGTCAACCACCAATGTATCTTTAGATAACAACAATAATATGCTTCTCACCATCACTGCAATCAACAGAGGTCTGTCTCCCCTTTTCTTCTTTTTGATTATGGTACAAAAATTGAGATAAACATATCTGGATCATAAAGAAAGAAAAAAGACTGTCAATGGCATTTTCATCTAAGCAGGATTAGGTTGTTATGCAAAAACAAAACCTACTGGTTTCAAACCTACTGATTTCTGGATTAGCCACTACACCAAAACAATATTCTAAAACCCAAACTGAGAATAAAAATTCAGAAAAGATATTGGCCAGCATAGCAACCGTGACCGTTTGTGGAGAAGGATCACCCTGCCATAGTTAGGAATGAAACACAAGCTTTGTCTGGCCTTGAGTTGGGCAAGTCAGGAGAGGCTTACATGCAAATTGATTTACTGATGGTGAGAGAGACTATGATTTAATCTAAAAAAAGAATAGGGATTAGAGGATTTAGAAATGCTTCAGGAATATTTTTTTGATTAATGCTAATCGCATTTTACATCATATACAGTGAACCTCGGATCTAACGAGGTCGCCGGGACCAACCTTCAGTCCTCGTTGAAGCCAAGGTCTCGTTGAACACAGGATCTCTGCAAGTCATATGAAAACTGGTCTATCTCTAGTGAAAACCTTTAGCTAAAAGGTACTTACTTTTGCACTTCAAAAATATCACTGAATGCTACCCTTGATTCCAGACACTATCGGTGTGACAACATTGCGAGCTGATACAAGTACCAATTAATTTTTTTTTTTTTTTTGTAGACAAAGCAGTGGAAATGTTGAGAAACGAATGGTTTCAATCACCATCTCTGAGTCTGTGATTAAAATTTCGCCTACGGTAGAGCAATGATTGGTCCAAACAAAACGCTAGGTCAATCATCAGCCGAGCATATTATTCCATCGTTCCATTGTCCATTCCCCTCTCTTCCCCTTGCATTTTGCAGCGACTTTAAAAGCTTAATTACTCTTCTGCTCCTTTCCACTGATCGCCCAGATGGTCTTATCTCTTTCCTCCATCGCCTCCCTCTCTACTCCGCTCCTTGCACATGCAACTACTGTATTACCGGTAACCTTTCATGTTGACTCAGTCTTGTAAGCTGTAGACTGTGGTTAGCAGTTGTTATGTAAATCTTCAGGAGTTGCTTGCTGCAGAGAGTTTTATTGTGGTGAAAAGGATGTGCGACGGCCTAATTTCAGTTCGATGACCTTGTTAGAGCTGAGGGTGCTAATTTTTGTATTTGTTGGATCAGAGGTACATTTACTATTACAAATAAGGGAAAAAAACCCGGGGATTTTCATTTCCCTCGTTGAATGCGAGGTCTCGTTGCATCCGAGCTTGCCGTATTCGAGGTTCACTGTATAAGCATAACAAAATATAAGAAAATGTTGGGTCTTTCAAAACATTTCGTAATATTGCTAGTTTCATATTAAGTGTTTTCATAATAAATGTATTTGAGCACAATTCCAAGGAGTACACACCTTGTAGTACCCAAACAAAGTGATCCTTAGTTGAAAGTAATAGTCAAATACACTTTAAAATGCCTAAATTAAGAAACCACTTATGTGAAACTAGAGCCATTCTGAAACACTGAGAGTCCCTAAATATCCCAAACTAATGAACAGATCTGTTGAGCACTACCTCTAAGTCATATATTTTGTGGAAAAACACATAACCCACACATAGGAACAAAAAGCTAAGACATTCAAATTTGGTAAGACAGTCTAAGTTTTGATCTACATCTGTATATAAAACTAATCAATGGGGCTCGGAAAGCAGTGATTCTGTAGTCAAAACAGCAACAATTGGCATTCATGATGCCTATTCATATTCCCTGCTTTTCTCTCAATATTGAAACACTAAAATTATAAAGATCATTCACAAATATAAACCTTTTCTTTCATTCCTACAATATTTTGCTCTAGATCACCTAACCACTTCCTTCAACTGAATGGACCAACAAAGAAAAGTACATACATGTATACTGTACAGTAAGATAGAAAAGTAACCTGCTGATGGGAGAAATGAGGTAATAAATACTGGCTGATCTGATGAATTATTCCTCACTTAATGGGTGAAATAGTAATTTCATTGTATAGTTGAAAAACAACTTTTTTAAACCCATGGGATAGGTTGAAAACCATAAGTCAGATCGGCAAATGCTGAATTATAGTCTTAATTCTACCTGGTTGTGTAATACAGTCAACGACTAATCAATTTTCATGCAAAAGGTTTTCATCTTGAAGCGTTCTGATGTTAAGAGCAAAATGAATGGCACTGACAAACATCACATCTGTCCACCACAAACAACCGATGTCCATAATTTAAAAGAGCAACATAAAATACAGACAGACTTGTCATAAAAAGTTTCATATTAACTGATAACTCTGCCACATATTTTTCTTACAACAGATTAAACTCTTTCTAATCATCCTTGATTCAATTCACACATTCTCAAATTTACCCAGGCTCTTGAGAGTGCGTTCCCAAATGGTTGTATCATCCAGAGTGTTTAAATATTCTAAAGAAACCCATGGAATCAAACAAGTGAGAGAGAACTACATTCAGGCATGGTTGGGTGAGCATAGTCCCACTGCACTGCATGTTTTTTTGTTTTTTTTTTCCAAAATGTTTCATTTCTGGTCCATTATGACTCTACATCAGTAGGCTATACAAAGCATCTATTAAAACATGATTTGTTTGACATTAAACAGCTGTTGCAATGAACCAACTGATCCCAGTCTTTACATCATCATAATACTCAGATTTTGAGTCAATAACAAATTATGGACAAAGATACACAGAATCAGGTCTAATTAGCTGACCTGAAAACATCATAAAAAGTTGAAAAATGCAGATGAACAGAGCACTTCTGGTATAATTATGTAGTTGTGAAGTGTTTTTTCAAAATCTTTCACCATTCATACATGAAAGCTATTACTAAATCATGCAGCTGTGTGGAAACCAGACAACTACTGATCAGGCAGAATTACCCACTGTTAACTGATCAAACAAGTCTAACTGTCAATGTCATCTTGATTTCTGCTGCTATGATGCTGCTGAAAACTGTGTCCTTAAAAGATTTCCACACAAAATTTTACTGGCATTTATCAGACTTTATATTCTCGAGGTTTGTTTGGCATACCAAGTTTCTCTAGCAAAATTTCTGCACCCTTAAAGTTCATCTTGCTCAGTGACTTCACAACAGGCTGGAGGTGACTCTTCACTCTCTCTGTAATGGTTGAGCAGCCAACCTCAAGTAGGCTGACTAATATAAAGCAACCTCTGTTACTGGCTGCCCATACTTTGATGGTAGACTTGGGCAAAGCTTCAAGCAGGATGGAAGAGAAGAGTATGCCTTTACCAGCCTCCATTCTTGCTTTGTCATTGGCTATGATCTTTTTCAAAGCAATGTGGCAGGCAGGATGTTCCACCATGTTGATGGCTGTGTCTGTGGTGCCGCAGGGCCGGGCGACAAGTTCTGCAATTGCTCTCATTGCTGGAACAACGTCACCTGCAGCATGTGTTATGAATGCTGTTACCATAAGGACCACGTTACTGTTGCTCATCATGGCCTCAGCATGACTCTCCAGATACTGAAGTAAATGAGGAGAAATGTGGGACCGCAGTTCCTCCACTCTCATTGCAGCATCCTTTTTACTGGTTGGATTGCCATCACCCTCTTGCAACACTTTCACAATATCAGGATGGAAGTGATGGGGGTCTCGTGGGCACAACAAATACAGCAAGACCTTCTTTCCATGCTGATCATTCATAACATCATCAAGAGACTTGACAAGTTCATCTAGAATTGCCTTCTGCACTAGAACAGTGTCATCCACACAATCAAAGATAGCAAGAAGGAGAAGATGTCCATATTCTTCTTTACAGATTTTCACAACATGAGTCTTCAAGCTTTTCACCATGACTTTTCTGTCCTTGGCAGAACCAGACCATATGCAGCTCATGGCGACTCTGGTTCCATCTCTTGTGTGGAGCAAACTGGGAATGTGTTCCCTCAAACCTTCAATCATTTCTTTCTTGGATTTGTCATCTGCATACACAAAAAAGTCATAAAACACCTTGTGCACTAATGAGTGGGCTAGAATTTCTTTATCGATAAGTGGCAGCAGAGCCTCCTGCATACTCCTGATGACCATATTTTTCTTCTCTGGCTGATCCACCATAATTTGGTCCAGAGACTGATGGACACGATCCTTGAAAAGTGAGAAAGTAGGTCCGTAAAACTCTTCCAACATTGCCAGTCTCTGAGGGGCATTAGCATAGTCATTAAATGCATATTCGATAATATCAGATGCTTCTTTATGTCTGATGAGCTTGCGCACTTGTCCATGAAAGCATCTAAAGATCTGAGCTTTCATTTCTTTGGATCCATAGTGGATGAGTTTGCGGATAATAAACTTGGCATACTTGAGTTTGCATAGCTCACACAAATCATCTTTTAACTCCTCAAACACCAGAACACGCTGTTGCTCACTTCCATACTGCACCAAGCATTGAATGATGCGAGATGAGTCATGGACTACAGCCAACTCTTTCATTTTTCCCGTCACCATCTTTACCAATTCATCACAGATCTTTCTCCTCCTAGAATCTGGGAGATCAGCTCTGCGGAGCTCTTCCCAAGCCTTCTTAGCGGTTGTGATGAGGTCGTAATTATTTTTCATCATCTTGCGTTGCCTTTTCTTTTCCTTCCATGTTTGATTGGGTGTCTTGGGCACTGTAGTTTCATCTGGAAGAGCAGCAAAGTTCTTGTTGGAAGGTTTCTTCGTCTCTGTGGTACTTTTTAATGATTTTAACTTTTTGGCAGCCTGCTTGAATGGCACTTTGAGGTTGCTCATCTTTGTTTTAGTAGCTGCTGCTTTACCTTCCTTTCTTACCGATTTTGGTTTCTTAGCAGGTGAGCCCATTTCCTCTTCACTATCTGTTTCATGCTCTGACATTTCCATGTCTTCATTGTCATCACTCAGTGACATCTTGGATACTAACTGTCTTGTAAAAGACCTCTCTGCCCCATCTGGTTCACCTCTGGCATATTGTACTGCCATTTCTAATGTGTCATCTGACCCAGTCTTCTTGCCCGCCTTTTTTCTTCTGAATGACGAAGTCAGTGTATCATTTTCAGAGGGATCAATGGCACTGATCTGACTCAGTGTTACTGGTGTGTACTCAAGGGTTTCATCATTCTCATGTAGCTGTGTGTCATCGCCTACAATCTGTGTGGTGGTGTCTGCATCATAAAGCGAACGCCTCCTTCTGACAGCTTTCTTCTTCAGTCTTGACTGTGAAAGTTCGAATGTGTCGGGCGTCATGGAGACATCTTTCACAGACATTTTATGAACTGTTGACATACCAAAACCTCCATGCCTTACTTGAACGTTGCCAGGTCTTGGTCTCTTCATCCTCGTAGGTGGAGAATTCGTTTTGCTCTTCATTGTAATGTTACTTGTCAGTTTAACTTGGATAATATGACACCAATGAGTATTATCAACGGCGTGCACCTCTCGCAGATGGTTGTGTGCTATTTAAACAAAAAATTGTTGAATTAGATGCTCTTTAGTAAAGTTTGATTGTTAGTTGTAATCGCCATGAATGCAGAAAAGTATGAATACTCCCAATAACGAATAAACATTCGAATCGTACCACTTAACGAATATTGGTTCTTCATCAAAAAGAGGAGGTGGTCATAATTATGTTTAAGAGGGTACATTCTTCCTATCGAGAGGTCATAATAATAACAAAACTTCATTTCTCTGGCGCCGAACTCCTTGTAAAAAGTGTTCTAGGGCTCTTCACAGAGAAAAAAAATATGATACAAAGAATACAACAAGCGCTAACGTGAGGGCAAATGCACTAGCTAACACACACACACACACACACACACACACACACACACACACACACACACACACACACACACACACACACACACACACACACACACACACACACACACGCATTCCTGCAAGTATATGCACTCAAGGGGCAAGGGTCTACCAGTCGGGGAGGGGGGAGTATGATTTGCAGATTATAATGCAATGTCATGCTGTATAATTATTCATCACAATTGCATTGGGAAATTCTATTCAAAAATTGCACACCAAAATGCTGAAAGGTGCATTTTTTTCCTTCCATCTGTTTTCGTGAAGTGGTCATTTTAAAATAAGTCACTTTATTTTTTAGATAAATTGGTACAGTTTATAAAATAATAAAAATATGCATTCCGGGTTTAAAAGCTGCTTGGCTGTAGTAAAGCCAAATGAAAGTTCTGGTGTTTGGATCTTTTCCACAGTTCCAAAGCCTTCATTAAGGCATTAAGCTTATCAGAATTGATGCTTATATAATTTTTTAAACTTTTACTTGAAGACCCTCCCCCCCTTTTTTTAAAATAAATACAGTATTTTTCCTACTAACTTTCGAAAGATAATTAAATCAGCCTGATCCATGGCCTATTATGAAACTATCACATACAAAACAGCTGTAGGGACCATGAAACTTCTCACATATCTCTCTAAAATGACCGCTTTCGAATCTGCGGCACAGCGAAGACCATGAAATGTAATATACAATCACAGCATAAAAAAGCCACATGTTAATTGTTCGTACTCATACATGTACTCGCTCCTTGAATAAATAATTCAGCAGTAAAGAAATGTTTAGAGTTCTTTGAATAGGAAATATCTCTATTTGTACACTAATTTTACATATAGTAAAGCTGGATGTTCGGATTTCCGATTTCCGAGTTACTCGGCTGGCCTTCAGTGCTGACATAACATAAACAGGTAATGTTTTTACTGCCAAGCTGTAATATGAAACTGTTTGAAACATCATTCTCAAGGCAGTCATGGGGCATTTTTGTGCAACTTGTACCGAAATAGATCCTGGTTCAGTGTTGATAATGACTGTTAGCTGTAAGTCAAGAGCTGTTGGATTTTTAACCACCGATTCTCGATAATTTCATTTATATCAATTATGTTCCCACTGCCACTGGCCACTCTCCAGTAGTCCCCGCAACCACTTAACAGTTTACTGCCAGACCAGATAGACTGTCAATGATATGTAATCGGTAAATTGACTAATTTTGAGATGACCTTTAGTCTAAGCTCACACATATGGAAATCCTTCCCATACATAAGGAACTGTAATCTGTAATTCACAAAAAAAAAAAGTCGGCCTTCTCTAACAACAGCACCGATTCCATGACTTGTCTGCAACTAAATGAACTGTATCATTGGTGCTGTCATTAGCGATAGCCAAAAAGTCATCACTCTTTTCTATCACAGAACTCTTCCTTCAGCAATCAGAGCAGAGCTGCCAACCAGTACGAAATTTTCGTATTTCATACGAAAATCTGACCTCAGTACGAAAATACGAATCGTTCTCTTAAAAATACGAAAATCCACTGTCAGTACGATACGAAAAAGAATACCGTGAATGCCTTCCGCAACAAAGTCGGGCGCTTAAAGAGCTTTCTTGTACTGAAAATCATCAAAATGGGCTGTTTTAGTCATGAGTACAAGTACTTGAGTCTCACAACAAACGATTGAAAATCGTAGAGTACAGTACAATACTGGCATTCCGTTATGCCGTAGAGCCGTAGAGTACAGAGCAGTATCGATGTTGACGCGCGTTTCTTAGTTTCGCTTTCGCCGGCACCATTTGGCGTGTATGCTAAGCCTATTTGCCGGCCGCATACCAAAATTGCTTGATCCAGAAGAAGTTTAGTTGAAACTAGAAGTCTCTTACAAAGATACCAGTCATCACAGGAGGCTTTGTGCTATTGTTCAACCCATCTCCAGATAACCTTGCAACGTTTGGGGCTTTACTTTGATGCCTGACGAATGAGAATCCCGTCATGCATATGCATTGTGCCATACCCAGAGTACCTACACATTACCTGTGTATGCTGTTTCATTTGGTCTGTTGTGAGTGTATACTGTAGGCCCTCAGGGCATTAGATGACCTACGTTTGGGATGAGCATAGTGTACTACTATATATAATAGTGTTGGCTTTAGGGCCAAGGTTAATGACCTTTACTGTACTACTAGACTAGATCTAGTAGGCCTGACAGAGCCGCTTTCAAAGCCCCAGTTTGGAAAGTTTAGGGCTAGCTCTAGACTAGTTTCTCTTTCCTGCTCTACCAGCAGATGACATGCTTAAATCTGATACTGAGAGCAATTTAAGATATGAATATGAGCATTTTACACTTGGGTACAATTACTGCTATTAATGCAGTTCAGGGTCTCTGGTGACATCAAAATTTTAGCAGGATATAAATGATTTAATTTTCCCAGAGGTCATGGTAAAGT
Organism: Ellobium chinense; assembly: GCA_033807755.1. Lineage (NCBI taxonomy): Eukaryota > Metazoa > Mollusca > Gastropoda > Ellobiida > Ellobiidae > Ellobium > Ellobium chinense. The sequence goes on from JAWQUT010000163.1 coordinate 559,736, forward strand.
GCTACAGTCTGTCCTCTGATGGTCTTGAATTTCAAGCTTAGCAGCAATTATGTGATGAACAAGTTTCTTTTGTATAAATTTGTCTTACAAAATGAGGGTGTTCTTGTGTTATTATTGCCAGAACTTACTATCAGTTTTTGGTTTCTTTTTTTTTAATTTTTAAGGAAGGGGGATTTTTTTTTAGTTAAAAGCAAGAATTCACCTAATCAAAATAGCACTTAGATTACAGGAATATGAATAGAATTTGGAAAGAGCTGTTGATAGTCAAGTATATTATTTTACCACAGTGAGTGACTCCCATTACCTCAGTTTAAAGCTGAAGAAAAGCTTTTTAGTGTGATACGAAAACAGTAGCTATCTACAAGCCTAAAAGTATGACTAAACAGCTAAAAGGAGACATTCATTTAAATTTCGCGAGATTATTTTTCTGCACCGGTGTGAGTATGAAAATCAGGGTCAGAATAAGAATTTTTGATGCCTGGAATATGAAAAGCCGGTTTTGGAGGTTGGCAGCTCTGTTGTCGATTCATTATAGAGGTTTAGTGGCCCAGTGCTGGTGTTCATGTGGTGACACATAATGTTACTCACTGGAATAGGGCATAAAAAAGAATTTCTTTTTTTCCTAGGTGAAGTAGAGGTCCNAAGAATTTTTGATGTGGAATATGAAAATCCGGTTTTGGAGGTTGGCAGCTCTGTCAGAGGCAACTTTTAATATCCACTGTATGTCAAGTATGTGTATCCTGTTGGTAACTGTTTCAGCCACCTTAAGTTAAGGGAATTACCCTAAAATGCTGAGCTTTTGAGGAAAATTTGGTTAAATGAGGCCTGCCTAGTTATGGTTCATCCATTTATCTAACTTTTGACACAATCTTCAACGATAACAACTGCCATTTACACTTGGTTATGTCGTTTGACGTGACGTCGTTTGACCCAGCTGAGGTTCACTTCCCTCAGTCCTTGACTGTGGACCCTATTCCAGCCACCCCTCAGATTGCAGATATGAAAAAATTGGAAGGCCGATTTATCATATTTTATTAATGAATATTGAAAATGGGTGCAAATAATATATCAGAAGATAAGGAAGGAGTGACATATTGATTTTCATGAAGATTATGAAGGTGAACTGGAATTGAACTCGCCTTACGTGATATATTGAGCAAAACAAGCAGAAGATGAACTGATACTGAAAACTTAGATTTTACAAATCATCCCTCTCCCAAACAATCCAATTTTTTTAGACTATTCTTCATTAATCCTACAGTCCAAGGCACTGGAAGGTAACCCCAATGCCACTGGTTGATGGTTGTCAGAGGAATGCAAATGTTAAAGTGAACCGTAGTAATCACAAGTGACACATGCAGCCCAGTCAATGTCGCCTTCTTGTTAAACAGGTGTAAATGGTCATGTACATAGAAATAAATGGACAAGAATTGCAAATATAGTGTCTTAATGCTCTGTGTGACATCTCAAATAAAATCAGTTCGGTAGGAAAATAATAACATGTGTCAATGGTGTTCCGTAGAAAAAAAAATTGGACAAGAATTGGGCAACTCTATTGTTATATTTATTAATTTAGTAACATGAACAAAAAAAGCTCGCCGACCTTCTTAGAGGGTGGCGAAAATACAAGCCTGGTGGAAATAGGTGGACTTCTACCCCTGACAAGAACTCTTGCCAAATACCATGGCCCTTCCCCTACCCCTTCTTCCAAATTTTTTCCTACCCGGAAGGATTTCCACAGGTGGACCACCCTACATTATGCATGAAAAAACAAGATGACAAGATTTGAAAATGACCATTTTTCTTCCTTTGTGTATCCCCCACAACAAACCAGCCCCTATTTTTTTTATACCAGCCCCATCAAAATAATCTTTCTCAGGTGTGTTTAGTGGTTTGGGCCAGGGGCATGTTGTAGGATACCCCAATAGGGAAATCCATCCCCATATCCTATCCCTAATCCTGATGCTCAGTCAATTCAGGAGCATCAGTAGAGGTGAGTCCTCAGCCCTTATGTCAGTTGAGACAGGAGTATGAGGTATGAATCTCATTTGGAACTCTTCCCAACTGATCCAATCATGGACAATTTCTTATATCTCATTGTAGGTCTTGGTGCAATCATGTCAGACAGTGAGGACAGCAACTTCTCTGGTAATGAAAGTGATGGGGCAGAAAAGGCAGGATCAGACGATGGAGAAGCCAGTGACAAGAATGAGGGCAGTGACCGCAATGATGAAAGTGGGAAGGAAGAAGACAGTGACAGAGACGATGGCAGCGATCATAAAGATGACAGTGATAAAGAAGATGACAGCGATGGAGAACGAAGCAACAAGAATGTTGATGACGAAGCAGAGGAAAGTGATGGCAATGAAGAAGAAAAAGATGGTGATGATGAGGAACCAGAGGGGGAAGATTTAGATGAAGATGTGAGTATTTGTCATGGTTTCTTATGACAAGCTTTACATACATGCTTTTGAAATCTTTCTCCATACCTGGCATGAAACAGTTCTGAGCAGTCACATTTTTCACAATAATTTACTGAAACTGTCCCGCTAACGGATGGAAAAACTCAGAAAGAAACAGTCTTGGTATTGTACCCAGTTAGCTTATGCCTTTTTAAAAGTGATCCAAAATTAGAAATGCCATCTATGCTTTGGTAATTATTAGTGTTATATGGTCTTGTAACCTGTAGACAACTGTCACACTTCAAGGTCAAAGTTTCATCAAATTGGGCGAACAGAGAGTTTTAGCTCTAAACTGATATTATTCTGAGGTAGGTTGTGGGTTCATTTTATTCTAAAGTGAAGAAACAAGGTGATGATGATGATGAATCCCGACCAGATTTATTTTAAGCCTGCTTCCAAAGTATCATGCTCATTTTACTGGCTTGTTTGTTGGATTTATAAGAACATGGATTGAGAGTTGGGCTTGAAATGTTTTTAGGATACTGGAATAATTCACACTTGCCAGTTTATGTCATATAGTTTTCTGTCTTTGTTTTTGTAATGACTGCTTCCTCTAATGACTTCAGGAGTATGATGAGGAAGAGGATGAAGAAGAAGAACAAAGGGCACGCAAGAAGAAAAGGAAAGGCGCTCTGGGTTTTATCATTGATGAGGCTGGTAAGTGAAATTTTAAATACAATAATATAGTAGTAATAAGCATCATATTTCAGTTACATTTCACATGTAAATTTTCCTAACACATACAGTGCTCGAGGTTGCTCGCTTCAAACTCTCACTGGTGAGTAGTGATACTGTAGTTTGTTCAGGAGCTCATTTAATTTTGCCTGTTTTATGAGAACTGTCCACCTCATCAGTATTCTCCATTCTTTATCTTTAATGAAACCAAGGTATGAGATGTGAGGTAGGGATAGGAAATAGGACCTGTTATGACAAGGCTTTCAAATTTTTGCAAGCAGATTTTAATGTTCTACTCTGATTGTCTTGTTGACATTTCAAGGAAACTGACTTTTGATATTGTGCATGGCTTCTCAGATGACTTAAATATTGCTACAAGGTGCCTCTTATAATGGATAGTAGTTTTGAGGACTTGTGGCAAGATAAACAAAAACCTAACTGCTTATCAGGAACATATTCTGCAAAACACAAAACAAAAAGCTGATTGTAGGAAGTATTATTAGAGCAGACAGTGTCATCTCACAGCAGATTAAGTCAACTCCTAAGCTGTAGCATAAATTATTTGCTTTCATGATGAGTGTTCCACGCAAGGATTTGTGAGACAATACTTTACTTTAAGACTGTGATTCTGAAATACTGTGTGAACCAGATGACCAGTTACTGAGTTATGAAGGCCAAGTTTTCTTGCACTTCTCCTCTCATTCCATTTTTTGCCATTCTCAGATGTTGATGATGAAGATGACGAAGACGATGTGGAATGGGAAGATGGAGCCGAGGAAATCATTGATCGCAAGTCTACATACGATGCTTCTGAGCGAGAGATTGAAAGTCATCAGAGACTAAGACATATCTGGGAGTAAGTCATGTAAAGAAGATGGAATATGCCATAAATTGATAAGTATATAATGTAAACTTATGAGAATGTCTCATAGCTTAAGTAATATTGACATAGAGGAATAGATGTCTTGTCAGCTATGCAGTAGCAAAATATATGTTATTATCAGCTGTTTTCTGGTTTTGCATACTGATTAAAAGTATGGTAAAAGTGATGCACTGTTGAGAAATATTTTCTAGTTTGTTTTCCACCTAGAAAAAAAATATTTTCCCTATCTTATTTACTTCAACAGGAGCCAGCGGGAAGATGAGATTGAGCAGTACTACAGACAGAAGTTTGGGAATGTCTCCACAGCTGAGCGTTATGGGGAAGGCGAAGAGATGTCTGATGAGATTACTCAACAAGGGAGACTACCTGGTGTCAAGTAAGGCTCTGTCTTTCTGTTTTTTAGCATTTGAATTTAAGCTTCCCTACCTCTTCAGTGAGAGATTTTGAGAGCTGTTTGATCCTTCTCAGTGAAGGCATGCTGCAGATACTGAGCTTGTAGTCATAGGAAGAAAACCAGATTATGAAGATGCAATAAAGATAATAATCAGGCCTTTGTCTGAGAGAAGGAGCACACTGCTGTCCTAACCTTATAACTGTAGAACTGACATCTTTACAATTTTATGGTTTGCATAGGACAAAGATGACATAATAAATAAATCCCATTAATTTTATTTCTTGACCCTTTCAAAAAACCCTATCCCCTCCCTTCAGATGGTATTCATCACAAAATAGACTGATAAAATGCCTAATGTTAGATAACATTGATGGAAGTGATTGTAAGCTATGAAGTATTTTAAATTGTTCATTATCATACACTGAGATAAAATGCACACTTACATTTTAGATATGATCCTCACAAATTTATTTTAGTGGAAGATTGGCTTCCCTTTTGACAAGATTAGACACCCCTGACATATAGGGTATATGTGCATCATGGAAATATACTGAATGCCATTAGAAAGGATCTGGATAACCAGATAGGCCCACGTGGTGGTGGTGATGATGATGATGACGATAATGATAATTATGACGATAATAAAACTGATTGTACAGGGAAGGATGGAATATTGACAGTGTGCTTTATGTTTGTGAGTGGTCATCATGAAAATACTGGATATTTTTTCATGGCATTCAGTATATTTCACAGACACAGTAGGCACTTAACCATAATAGTATTGTTCTGTTACTGGTTGAGATGATCCCTGAGTGAATCCCTGTTGCGTTAAGACACCAGTCATGCTACGTGATGATGACCTAGATGTGCATAGCTGATTGTGCTGATGTTTGCCTTTTCAGAGATCCTAATTTGTGGGTTGTCAAGTGCAGAATGGGGGAGGAGAAAGCCACAGTGGTGCATGTCATGCGCAAGATGATTGCTTACCAATTCACAGAGGAGGTAACACTTATTCTGCTTATCATGTCTTGGTAGAGATCATATTATCCAATTTGATGTTTAATGTCAAATTTAATTAGAATGAGGTGTAGAGAAACAGGATCACAGCCATCCATTTTATGGATATAAAAAGGCCTCATTCCTTAAAAATTTGCATTGTCTTTAAGTTTATGATTTCAAGTTGAATTTTGAAAGAGTAGACTTCAGTGACTTTACAGAACCATATGAATATTTGTGTTAGGTCTGTTGTGGGAAATTTAATAAAAGTTATCATAGAAGGCACCTCTTGGTTTGCTTATCAGTTTGTGTGGAAGAAACTTTTGATTTCTTCAAAAGTTTGTTCATGGAGATGTCTACACCAACACAACTTTATTTAAAGTCCATTTTATTCAACACACAGTTTACAGGCTTTCCCATAAATGAGACTGTAGCCATCATTTACTGATCTTATTCTGTGCTTGAACAAATGCAGTAGGTTTACATGGAGGTGAAGATTTTTTTTTGTCTTTGTGGCGCTTATTTGATACCTGTGGTTGTTTTTACTGTACTTGATTATAAGACAAAATATTATTGTCAGAGGAGGAAGAAGAGAGGTGTGGAATGGTTTACAATGCACGGCATGGAGGTACATTCAGTAGTGAAGTATGTTGTGTAAGCTTACTATCTATCAAATTGATCAAGGGCTAGGAATTTGGTGCATGACAAAAGGTAGGGATTGAAGGTGAGATGATTTTGTAGTATTATTATGATTGTGCCTGGGATAGTTGTACAGAAGAGTAATAGCTGGCTCTATCTTTTCTACAGCCACTTCAAATCAAGTCTGTGGTGGCCAAAGAGGGACTGAAGGGTTACATTTACATTGAGGCTTTCAAACAGACCCACGTCAAGCAAGCCATTGACGGAATCGGTAACCTGCGCATGGGATTCTACAAGCAACAGGTATGGGCTTTTGGCTCACAGTACAAGTTTTTACAATTTTTTTTTTTGGCAAATTATAACAAATTTATTGGTCATGTCCATACTTTCTTGGATAATAGATGGGTGATCAAAACAACATTTAACAAAATGATGCTAATAATAATAGGTAGATCCCCTGTAAAATCCATATAAAATATATGGACCTCAGCATACAGTAGGTTCACTTCACTGAAAATTCACATCAAGCAAGTTCACTTCTTGCAATCTTCACTGTATGAGGAAAAGGGCTAGAGCCTAACGTTACAAACATCAGATATTGTATTTGTGACCTAGAGATTTACACCGTAACGAATATTTGCACAAAAGAGTGAAATATAATAGAAAAGGGATAGAGTTTGCACTGCAAATAACAAGCAGCATTCTGATCCTTAAGGCTTGCACTACATTCAACAAGGAAGAGAGGGTTAGGCTGGGACTTGCATTACTAACAAGAAGAGGGGACTCTCATTCAATACAAAGAATAGAGGCATTGCAAACAAATTGGAATTTTTTCCTTGAAATCAGCTGTGCAGGGTGTGCACATAACAACAACAACAAAAAAGTTTCACAAACACAATGATGGTGAGGTGGTAACACTACAGCCAACAAATGGGTGTGGCTTAAGTATCATCAGTTGGTAATATCAGCAGCTTATTGCTAGTCATGTGTACTTGTGGCATGTGTAAATGGAGGTTATTTAAACGTATTTGTGCAGATGGTGCCCATTCGTGAGATGACAGATGTGCTCAAAGTTGTTAAGGAAACCGCAAGTCTTAAACCCAAGGCCTGGGTGCGTCTCAAGCGAGGAATCTTCAAGGATGATCTAGCTCAGGTATGTGCACAGTCTGAATCTTTGCAGAATAGTGTCTCAGCTATGTTAGGGGCCTGCCTTGTAAGGCATTTGCTGGATATGAAAGGAGAGCAGAGGCACGATAGGATACTCTGTTCAGTCAAATTCTATCACACATAGGTCACATCAGAACGCTGCTTTTTCTGAATTCATGTGTTAATAAAATCATACTGGATAGAAACTTTGCTAATTTACTGTCTCTCTGACAGTTATGGTAATATCTAGTATTTAAAATATGAGAGCAAATCTAAGAGAGGCAGTGTCCACTGCCATTTGTAGGTGGAGCTAGCATTCTGATGGTAATGGCTGATTGGTGCATGTTCAAATCTTGTAGAGATACCCTCCCTTCCTTCCTTCCTTGCAATACCAAGGCACTCTTCTCTTCATGAAAGATTTAAGCTGTTCTACAATATTATTCTTTACATCATTTCACTACATTGGTTAGCCTAGTCATCTTTTCAATAGTGGCCTTCTTTTGTTCTAGAGTATCTTTGAGTTTATGTTTGTATAAATAAAAGTCCTTTGAACTGCACCAAAACCAGTAATAGTAAACTAAAAGTAAAGGGGTATTGAAACGTTTTTTGAATAATTTGAATTCCATCAAACATCCATAGGATCCTGCGCAATCTGATATTTTTATTACTTATCAGTTCCATTTAGGTCAGCAGCATTGGTCGGCAGTTCTCATGACATTCATCAAACTATATTTGAGTTTATGTGTGCATATGATGTGGTCTGGTTCTTGTAAGAAATCATATTACATCTATCCATCACTTTGTTTTAGAAGTTTAATTGTCATCTTTAGAATTTTATATATTTGCTTTATATTCTAGGTGGATATTGTATATCCATCACAAAATGAAGTCGAACTGAAGTTGATCCCACGCATTGATTACACACGACCACGTGGAATCATGAGAACTTCAGCCAACCAGGATCTCAAGAAGAGGAAGCGCAGACCTCCACAAAAATTATTTGATGTGGATGCTATCAGGTATTATCACTGTTCCATTTACTAGATGTGGTCTCCCAGGAAAAACTAGAATCCTTTTTTAAGTACTGATTTTTAAAGAAAGAACGAAATGTTCATTTGTGCCTGGCAATCTCTCACCAGTGTTGTCATTTTACATCTTATAGCATCTGCAAGAGAATGTTATGTTTGACATAAGATCAGGATTAGAGAAATTCACAAAAGTTGCCACATGAAAATGTGATGGTCATTCTCCTGAATAAAATGCCATTGTGTTAGACCATGTAGTGCAATAAAATTGTGCTAACTAACCAATTACATTATCAATATAGACTGCATTTTACTTATGATAGGAACTCACAAGTTTGAATTTTGTGTACTAGCAGGCCTTCTGTAATGCTCAAATACCCAGTTGCAAATGGGAAATCAGCTATGATTAGAAGAAAAAATTATCCTGACAGCTCATGATTGATAAGGGCAGGGATATTTTTCAGTATTGTTACAGGGAAGTGGGTGAGATGGTCCTAACAGATGTAGACAGTTCTGCAACCCATCATTTGGCACTGCCTTGGATAGCTTGGCTGGAGAAAACTTAAAGTTGATTTCTGTACGCATCAGATAAGATTTAAATCTGAAGTCTGACCATCTGTGTTGTTGAAGTTAGAATTGTGAAATGGTTAATGCCTCTGGAAGAAGCAAATAATAATTTCAAATGTTAAGTATATTTATTTTAAACACATCAAGAAAAGCATGAAGCGTTCTTTTACTAATTCATTGTTCTGATCTTCTCACAGGTCAATTGGTGGAGAAGTGACATCAGATGGTGACTTTCTGATGTTTGAGGGAAACAGATACAACCGCAAAGGATATCTCTTCAAAATCTTTGCCATGTCAGCTATTGTGAGTTGTACACAAGAGTTTTCATAGTTTATTGTTAGAGCTTCTGTCCATCTGTTTTACTTAGTGTTTGTATAATGGAATAGTTAGAACATACTATTGATCATCACTACTTGATGTTTATCAGCAATTTTAGTGTAGATTTCTTTGGAGGTTGGTAGGTTGATTATACTCATGTATTTGAACCTTACTGCAGCCATTGTTCTCGCTACCCTCCTCCGACCCTTCTCCAAACAAACAAAAAATGCACCTCTGTCCCTGACTGTGTGATTGTTCAAGAGACTGAATGGTAAAAGATTTTGACACGGGACAAAGGGGACCTTAGTTAAATGGTAGGATACATTTGTAGGAGAGGGTGGCTTACACTACTTACAGATGCCTTTTTTGTCATTATAGAGGTATGGGAGGAGGGAGGGGGAGAAAGGATTGCTGGATTGTCCAGCCTGTAGAAAACGTATTGTTCACCTGAGAAACACTTTTGATTTTTTTTAATGCATTTGAAATTGAAAATTTCCTGACATAGAACAGGCAGGACCACACCTTTGATGTTTTTATTGTAAAATCCAGTTAATTCTCTGCTCTTAACTTTTTTTTTTCCCATCAGATTGCTGAAGGTATCAAACCTACTTTGGCAGAACTGGAGAAATTTGAGGACCAACCTGAAGGCATGCAAGTTGAGTGTATCCTTTTGCATTTTACCACATCATTAATTTTCACTGGCAACCACATTTTTTTGGCCTTAACATCACATGTTCCCTGAAAGTTTTACCGTGTGGAAATGATAAGCATGTGAGACATTGCATTCAAAATTGTACTGTGCATTTTGATAGCGGAATGAATGGACAACTGGGAGTTCATCACTTTTCTTAGTTAAACTTTGGTTTGGTTGATGAAGGAATCATAAACATGATCTCTGTGTGTTTGTGAAAACAGACCTCTAAAGCAGACATGAGAGGAGTTGTTGGAAGAGGACAAAACTGCAAAATTGTGTTTGTGAGAAGGAGTGTTTTCTCTGTTGTCCTTGACTCTGAGTCTAGTGGTGCCAGAAAAACAGGAGAATGAGATTGCCCACACAATGGCACCAGGTGATGTGGTGGTGGTAGCTGAGGGAGAGTTGCAGCACCTGCAAGGAAAGGTCATCAAGGTGGACGGCAACAAAATCACTATCATGCCAAAGCACGAAGATCTCAAGGTTAGTACGACAGATGTTTTGATCTTTAGACAGATTAACAGACCAACTGATCAACTGCCAATCCATTCACCCAGTCATGTGCAACAGTGTCCTGATAATGCCTGAACATGTGTTTATATCCCTTATACGTGTACCCAATACACACACTGTTACTGATAGTTTGTTTGCACATCCATCTGCTTCATTATCATTCTCTTCCTCAAAAATTATCACCTATCCTTTGCTTGGCATACATACACAGGTGATGTGTTTTTGAAATTTGTTTGTGTGTATGTACTTTCAGGACCCTCTGGAGTTTCCCTACACTGAGCTGAGGAAATATTTCAAGATGGGAGATCACGTGAAAGTGATTGCTGGCCGCTACGAAGGAGACACTGGGCTCATTGTCAGAGTGGAAGACAATGTCATTGTCTTATTTTCAGATCTGACAATGCATGAGGTAATATCTTAATGTCAACTTGCCTTACAATAAGTTTACCATTCTATATCTGATTTATATGTCACAGTAACTGTTTTGCCCTATAAACCTAGATCACCAAACGATAAACTTGTCAACAAATCTAGTCTTCCACAACCAGATAACACAGTCATTAAGGTCATGAGAATTACAAGAATAGTATGTACGGATGGGGCATAAATGGCTTTTCATAATGAAAGTGTTCATGGCTTTTTTTATGTGTAGGACAGCATGTGCCAGTTCATGTCCAAATCCTGTTTTGGGAAGAAAAAAACAATCAGCTATTGTTAGTCTTGCTGTGGTGGCAGGAGGACAGGAGTTGTTCTCTTTTTCTCTCTGACCAGTGTAAGAATGTGGCTACAAGAATTTGATATCATCAGGCTCCAGAACTGTAGTAAAATGCAGCTTGTTGACATAGAAGTATATGAGAATATTCACTTGTGGATACATTTCTATCTGGTCTGGTGCCCCCGGGAACCAGAGAAACGTTTCATTCATATATGTACTATTTTAACACTTTTTCTCTAGCCTGTTTTGGTCCCCATGTGCTGAGTAGCTAGTCTATATTTGTTCTCAGCTCAAAGTATTGCCTAAAGACATCCAGCTGTGTTCTGACATGGCTACTGGTGTGGATTCTCTGGGCCAGTATCAGTTTGGAGATCTTGTCATGTTAGAGTAAGTACAATGGGAGTGCACTAAAGAATAAGTAAAAGTTATGAGTACACAGCCAGTAATTTGTATTATGGATAGCAGTTTGTACAAGATACATTCTTAGTTAAACCAAGTAGAACTTTGTTTGGATGAACTATCAACATTTTGCTCTCAAATTCCGGCCTAACGCAGTGTAGCTGATGTGAAAGTAGATATTAATACCTCCACGTACAGATTAAGAGAAAAATTGTGTTGAATATAGGATTTATTTGTCAATCTTAGCATTATAACAATATTCCTTGCTGGTATAGGATGTGAATTCATCAAATGTTTTCCTTTTCATATTTAGCCCTCAGACAGTTGGCGCCATTGTCAGGTTGGAGAAAGAGAACTTTCAAGTGTTAAGCATGCACAACAAGGTAGGTGAATGTAGAGTTCTGTATTGTGCTCCTGATGCTCATCCAAATAAGTCTCTTTGATGCAGATGAAGCAGGACTTTACTTAGCTTAGGTCTAATATGTAAAATTGAAAAAGTTCCAAACTGTATCTACTAATGATGCCTTATGAATAGATGAAAGAAGTTTGAATATATATGCACACTCTTCACATGCAAAAACCATATTTGTAGATATGGAAAATTTCGACCTGTTTTTCTTATGGGTGCACATGGAAATGTGACAAAATAGGTAGCAATATATTGAGCTGAGCTATCAGCCTTCCTGTCTACTGGAATGTGAAGAGAAAGGTTGGAACTGATATAGTTATATGTTATCCCATTTTAGAATTGTTTGATGCTTGCTGTTTTTTTGGGAATGGGTGGAAGGTACTACTTTTGAGTCCACTAGTGACTCTTCCATTTATCATCAGGTGGTGAATGTCAAGCCTCAGTCTATAACAAGGAAGAAGGACACCCGCAATGCTGTCTCCCTTGATTCTGAGAACAATAATATTCAAGTCAGGGACATTGTCAATGTTATAGAGGGTCCACACTCAGTAAGTGCTCTTTTTATTTTGTACAGACACTATACATGGAATGTTTTTGTTCGTTTTTATATACTCTGTTACCCCCTGTTGTTATTTTTAGGGACATGATTGTTTATAAGATTATCATCTCTTGTTTTAAAATATTTTATTTGTTGCTGATACAATATTCTTCAATACAGTGCAGTTATACATTGTCTTAAGTTTATGTGTAAACGGTTGTTTAGATGCACACACTTGTTCTTGTACAGGGCCGTACAGGAGAGATCAAGCACTTGTACCGAAACTTTGCATTCCTGAACTCTCGCCTGATGACAGATAATGGAGGTTACTTTGTGTGCAGAACCCGGCATCTGACACTGGCAGGAGGAGGAAAGGTTGGACTCTGTTCCTTTCACTTTCATTACATGACATACTGTGTTGTAATGTTGTATTGCCCAGGCTTTACTGCCAGCACCTTTTTCATGATATTTTGCAGTTGAATTTGGTTAGAAAAGACATAAATTCATCAGTGTTTAAAATGAATTGTTGTTTGGTCAGATTTATATTCAACTGTGTTTAAGAGTACTTTATGCATATTTAAATGTCAAGACCAGAGATTTGACTTTAGTTATGTTTAAGACAGGCTGATGCTGGGTCATGTATGCATAGTGGCCAAAAGTAGAGAAAACTTGGATTCAGTTTGGTTTTAAATTGGCCAGTGATTGTTCATATGTGTATAAATTTCAAGTCTGGGATTGTAGAGAAAAAAGTTTAATATTTTTATTAGATTTTTGGGGTTTAAAAAGCTGGTGACTGATCTGTATTTCCAGCTTCGGAATGATTTTTTAATGACCATCATTGGAGACCCTTTGTTCAACAAAAGTACTGTGCCTGAGAGCTTGAGGAAATTTTCAGGGATGTTTATATCAATGGTCTGGTTCCATTTCCATATGTGTTCTATGCATACCAGAGTTTTCATTTCATTATGTTGTTGATGTTTTCCCCGTGATCTTGTCCTTCTCACAGTTATGTCTGTTTTCATGTGATCTTGCAGCAAAATGCCATGCATCCAGTCAGTGGCTTCTCTCCCATGTCTCCAAGAATTTCCAGCCCAGCCCATCCCAGTGGAGGAGGTGGGGAGAGGGGCAGGGGGAGGGGAGGTGGTGGTGGAGGGAGGGGTGGTCTCTCGCGCAGAGACAGGGAAATCATTGGACAGACTGTCCGCATCATTCAAGGACCATTTAAAGGTAAGAAATAAGAAGCAAGTCTTGTTTGTTCATTTGTTTGATTGAGTAAGGCTTTAATAGTGCATCAGTGCAATTACAGCTTGTTGTGCCTTCCTGGTTGTAAGACCAAACAACTGGATAGACTTTTCATACTCTTCTATGATTTTAAAATTGGAAAAGTATTGTCATGTTTAATTGATTCAGCGGTTGGCTACAAAGGATCCTGCCAACATGTAAGGTATTTGGGAAATACTGGACTGCATTGAATAGTCTGTGATGCAGTGTTCCTTCCCATACTGTTGGCATTTGAACTCGCTGATGACCAGCCTTTTTTTTTTTTTTTTTCAATGTCAGCTGGGATCAGCCAAAACACAATCCAAAAATTTGTTGATATATTACTATGAAAGCTAGAATGATAGAATCTGCATACTGTTAGAAAACAAATAATAACTTGATCTGCAAAAAACATGACAAATGTTAAATTTTATTTTGCTTAGGGTCACAGTCATTTTGATGATCTTCAGGTAGAGCTAGAAATGCCACCTGAATGAAGCTTTTCACACTTAAGATTTGTGGATAGTATGGAAATAATTCTACTTCACTTTTCTGTGCCTTTGAACCCCTTGCACTTCAGAGATACTTTCACAGGAATACAAATTCTGAAATTGAGATCCCATTTAGAGGAGCAGTGGTCATCTACTGTAACACTGAGACTGTTCCATATTACTTGATCTTGGTAATTTGTGAGCTAATACTAATGTGCTTATTCTATCCTGTTCCATCATATGACACTGGCTTACTTGGATTTAAGTCTTCCACTTTTTCCTGCTTCTGCTATTTTGATGGCTGCAAATCATACTATCAGCAATATTTGTGGTGATGTTTCATTCCATGGTAACTAATGTAGCTCACACCCAATATTTGCAGTTCCACGCTATTTTCATAACATGTCATTTACATTACTGATATAATAGTTCCTTTCCACCCTATCATTCACATCCCCCAGGTTACATCGGTATTGTCAAGGATGCAACAGAAAGCACAGCCCGTATTGAGCTTCACTCCAGCTGTAAGACCATCTCTGTGGATCGCTCACGTCTTTCCAACCTCACGTAAGCCTCACTAATGTCAGGTCGGAGGTATCTTGCTATCACTTTCTTTTATTGCTTTTGTGTAGAGCACAGCTGAGCCCACTGCTGACACACTATGTAGCTAGTGACCTAGTGATAAATTTAACGAAGAGTGAAGTATTTTGTGATAAAATTACCATGATATAAAACATATGTTTGTTCTTTTCTGTTGTATGGACCTGAGATGGCCGAAGGTACTATTGCCTTTATTGATGAAATCTGAGGCTGTTTTTTGCTGCATCAGGCTTCACATGTTTATATCTACAACAGGCACCGCCAGTGTCATGGAATGTATAAAATATCTTGGAGTGAAATTAAAAATAAAATCGGTCTACAAGTTGAAGAAGAGGAATTGATATTTAGAAGAATAACTTGAGACTTGCAGAAATGAAAGTCCAAATGACAGACTAGTCATGAGATTTCACAAGGAAACATTCCCTCTTAGTTACACTTAATTTTTCAACATGAAGACTACTCTCTGATTTATACTCTAATATGCCAAATGGTTCTGTCTTCTGTTGCCTCCTGTATTCTTACACTAGATATTTTGGTTTTCCAGTGGACCAAAACCTACTGGAGGTCAAACATCCACATATGGAGGCCGCACCCCAAGCTATGGAGGTCAGACCCCTATGTATGGTTCACGTACACCCATGTATGGATCACAGACACCGTTGCATGATGGATCACGTACACCACACTATGGAGGAATGACACCATCTCATGAATCAGGAGGGAGGACGCCCAGTGGTGGGGGCAGCAGTGCATGGGATCCCTCCAATGCCAACACACCCTCCAGGTGAGAAGAGACCAGCATAGGCAGAAACTGCTTAGTGATCATCATCTGATAAGGAAAAGAAATGGAATTTTACTCATTTCAAAATTTCCACTGTAACATGCCATTGCCATATCATTTTGCGATGGGACGCATGATATGCTTGAATAGAAAAAGGACAGCAGTCATCAATATTTTCACAGCAGGTAAACATTTTTATGCCACACTGATCTTGCAGACCTCTATGATACCCACAAGAAGATATTTTACAGATACAGTTTTTCAATATGCATATTGAGGGGTGCTTGCGCAAACACCGTCAGTTATACGAATTATATAACAGAGATACGGCCTTTGCGCAGGCACCCCTCGTTATATGGAATATTCTTGCAAGTCCATTACTCGCAAACATCTTTCATGTTTACGAGCTCTTTTATCTTTTTCCTGTGACAGGAACAATGACTTTGACTACAACTACGATGACTCACCATCTCCGGCTGATTTTGGAACCACTCCCAACCCTGCCACACCTGGCTATCACGCTGACTCTCCTGGACCTTTGGGACCCTATACCCCTCAGACACCAGGAAGCGCCTACTCCCCATATCCTGCGCCTTCTCCAGGAGGATTTGAAGGTAGGCTCTGTCAGTTGAGTTTGCATTCTTATAGATCAGCTGTACTAGTACCTTTTGATTAACAACATACGTTTTTTAATTAAAATGTTAATTAGTGAATCTAGCATATTCCATTGTATTGAGACTTATTCACCCTCAACCAAATCGTGATCAGTGATTTCAAGTGCACCAGTGTTGACACCTTTATTTTGTAAGCTCTGTTTTATTCCATGTTGATGTGTTTAGTGTTTTATTTTTTTTTTTATACATCCAAACACTTGATGACTTGTGTATCCATATATAATTACACCATCATAATTTATTTGTCCAGCTCAAAGCCCTGGCTATGTGGGCACCCCAAGTCCAGCCTCCATGTCCAGTCCTAGCCCTGCCAGCTTTGCTGGAAGTCCTTCACCCATGGGTTACAGCCCAATGACTCCTGGTGCCCCCTTCACACCTCAGACACCTGGTGCAGGTAAGCTGACACTTATCCAACCCTGCAGAGAGGATGGAATTGGTTTTTGTTGTTCACCCTTTTTGCTCAGAAAGGGCTTCCAAATGTGAATGCAATGTGTAGAGTGATCATGCAGATGTCTTAAAAGTTGGGTTGAATTGTTCATGTGAACCCAGTAACATTTAATGCATGACTTGGCAGACTGACTGATATGGCCAAACCAGCCTCAATTAATGCTTGCTGCCCAACTGGGATACTGTGTAATGATAACAAAATGGTCATTCAGCAAATTAAACGAGTAAGATGATAACAGGAGGTAACCGGGTGTGCACTGTTTGGCTAGTTAGCATTTAGTTGTGTGTCAAAACTGGCAACCTGATTAGCTCAATTGGTTGTTTCAGTTTGATCAATGGCTTTATCTTGTTTGAGAACATGGTTACTATAGTCCATCTTTGATGTGATTTGATAAGCTTGATTTTGAGATTAGTTACATATATAGGATATTTACATTTGATCTTGTCCGTTTATTGATTGAAAAACAGTTATATGACAGTTACTTTGTTTGGCATTTAGAATTTAGAATTCTAGATTAAGTTTCCAGGATTGACACAGAGCATGAAAATATGTGCAAGAGAATGGAAAATTGCCAGTGGCTTTTCCAGGTCTGGAAAATATCTGGAATGACTGACCTTTGGGGAAAATATACAAATTTTTAAAATTCGGATTGGTGGTTCTTGACTTTGCCTGGAACTATTCTCCATTCATTGTAGTTGTAGTGAAAACTTGTCAAATATCAGATTTTAAGTGAGAAAAAAGTTGGATGATTGTTTTAGTTATGTGACAACATGGTAAAAACTTTGGATCACCTGGAAATACCACAAAAATGTTTGAAAAAACTTCTGTGGTAACCTTGAGTTTATGAAATATGTATTATAGATTCATGTGGGTTCTTTCATTTATGCAGCCATGGAGCCAAACCTAACCGACTGGCACACAACAGATATCATTGTGAAGGTGAAGGCCACTCATGAGAATGACAGGCTCATTTATCAGACTGGAGTCATCAAGAGCATCTCGGTGAGGATATGATTAGATTATATCTCTTTATCGCTGTCATTATTTGTCATTGAATTTCTATTTTTTTTACCTGATGATGAATAGTAGAACCTCAGACTCTTCTTGAATTTTAGGGTACCAGCTCATAAATTTGAGTTCATGAAGTATTTATTTGACTTTATGAGGTAACTTTGATATAGAAAATAAGTAGGCAAAGAATTCATGTATATGAGGTTAAAGGTCATGGGTTTTACAGTTTGTTGTGAAGTAAGCTGGTGGAACATCTTTGGGCCAGATGGGGCTGAGTTTTTGAATGTGTGCGGCTGAAACTACCACCAGAGTAGATGCAGTTGGACTGAGGTTGAAATTTGTATATCTTAATGATGCAAATCAGGAATGTGAATACACTAAAACATTCTTATTTAGAACTTCTTGAAACAAACTATGGAAATAAAGAACTCATTTGCCTGAAGTTACGGTGAAGAGCGACAATACTGATAAATATAAAGTATTGCTGTTTTAAAAGAACCAAACATTCTGTCTATTACTTATGTCACTTACTGTGCATAGAATTTGCATGAGGTATATAGCAGGCCTCTCATAGATCTGTTGCAAGATCTCTTATAGAACTGTTGCTGTGTCTGCAGGGTGGTATGTGCACATTGTACCTAATTGATGAGGAGAAGACAGTGAACATCACCTGTGATGATCTGGAGCCTGTGATACCTGACAAAGGAGACAGGGTAAACACTCTTAACAGTTTTGTCATAGGAGGTTCTGTCATACTCATTACTTCAGTATCTTGGTCAAAAGAGGTCTAAGTTAATCTTTCTCTGCAGATTTGACACTATTAATTAGATTTCTCCTTCAGGAAGGAAACTGAGCTTTTCATCTAAAGTCTAGAGTCTTAGGATCAAATTACGCATTTCTTACAGTATCGCTTAAATATGTCTTCTCGCACAGTGCTTATAACTCAGTAGTGATTTGCTCATCACTAGAAGGCTATACTGGGAAGCCATGAATTTGTGTACTTGTCAATGAATGGCTCTGATTAGGGTTGCATCTGTCACAATGAAATATGATTCATGGTTACTAATTATTTGCTGTTGCCCAGAAATTATAAAAGTAACTCCTTTCTATACCAACCTGTCCACAGGCCAAGGTGATCACTGGAGACAATCGTGAAGCCGCAGGCTCTCTGATCAGTGTGGATGGAGATGATGGTGTCTTTAAACTTGACAGCAAGGAGGCAGACTCGAACTCTAATATTTTGATGCTACCTATACATCACTTGTGCAAGATGGCTGACTGAAAGCAAATCTGTTAACAATGTTAAGAATGATAAAGTTTATGGTAATGACTTGGGAGGGGTATGGCATGCAAGAGTATAAGGTAAATTCTTTTAACACATCATGCTACAAGATCATATGTTACTTGTTCCAGTTTAATTTTGGTATTTTTCAAGAGGCTCCTTGGGTTTAGCCTCCTACTGGCTGCTGGCTATTGTTATGGATAATGTTCATTGTGTGTGTTGTCTGCCAGCTGATCAGGTGACACTGGGGTGCAAACTTCTACCAATGCGCTCAGAGCTCGGCAAGAAGATGGCTATATAACCTATTGCTGCATTCAAGTGAAGTGAACGAATGTTAGAATAAACTCTATCACTGTATCATGTGGGTTAACATGATCCATATAAAAGATTTGTCGAACATATGGAGTCCAAGAGTTGCTAATAGTATCAGGGATTTACTATACTGGTAACAGTGGGAGCTGACAGTACACTCACCATACTTTAAACTGATCAAGGTCAGTAGGAGGGCTTTTCTTAGAATCAAACCTGTGTCATGTATGTCCACATTGTAAGTGTTTTTGACATGTTTGAAAATTTTGGAACAAATAGGAATAGTTTCCTTCTTTAATGCCTATATGTGTTGACATGCACCTGTATAAATTTCCCTTGGGGGACCTGCTGGGACCTCACACTATGGGGCCCAATATGATTTTATTGTTTTGTACCTGCAAGATTCTTTGAGAATGATAGTTTTGGTTTGTTCTCAGTTGTTCTCTGAATGCATGGCGTGGATGTTCTGAAAGTGAGAATGTGACCAGTCTGTCTGTGAGAGTGTGTTGTGTTGTTTTGTGAATGCAAGCTGTTGTTTTTTTTCTTTTTCTTTTTATGACAGTAGTGTATAATAAGAAGCTGCCAAATTTACAATGCGCACATATGGCGGTATATGTATAATTTACCAGCTGCTTGCAGCAGGTGTTAATGCTCTAGGGAAAGGGGAATTGAAAGTGAATGAAACTGTGTGCATGGCCTGGGAAATTTGTTTTGTGTATTTTATCTTCAACTGCTTTGACTCAGACATTGTTCATCAAAAGTATTTTAAAAGTGTTTGTGCTAATCTGCACATTTGCTCACCGACTCAGAGCATCTACTAGATTTTGTTTTATCAATCCTTGATCCAGGGTTTGCTTAAATTAATATATTGTCAGATTTGGTGACTCAACTGTGGACATTTGTGTGATTATAATATAAGACATGAAAGACACAATGGCAAGATCATGGTTGGACATTCCATGGTCCCTCCATGTGATCTAGGCAGATTCAGATCTTCACTTTATTAACCCCTCATGGAATATTGCATTCTTCTTATTAAGGGCCACTCCTCTGGGCTAGCAACTTGGACATGAATATACCCCTGTTATCTGAAATTCCTGAAAATGGCATTGATTTGTGGGTTGTGAGGTAAGTAAAATAGGTTTCAGACCATGCTGGCAAACATCAGATCTGGCCCCTTCATTGTGTTTTTTTAAGAGTTTGTTCTTTTCCCCTCTGTTCCCTGAAGTCACGCTCTTGCGTGTCACACAATGTTCTGAAAGAGAGTGGTAACATCGTGTGTTAATGTTGTCATACCACATATGTTGACTGCATTATGTCAAGTACATGTATAATGATGTAGTTTCTCATTATTTGGTCATACGTGTCTTCTGTTAAATGTTATGAATTTCTGTATATTTTGTCATGCAATTAAATTCTGATCATGTTTTCGTGCCTCTGTATTTGTCTGTGTGTGTGTGGGAAGGCTCACTCTTGAGTCTCTGAGTAGTGTTGATGTTGTGACTTCCAGGTCACACTGTACAGATGTCCTGATTCTCTTGACCATAACAGAAACAGAAGTATCATCTATGATTCTGTGCTAACATAGCTCCAATGCCTTTCAGGTCTGTCAAACACAAAAGTAACTAAAGATGAGAATCAAGACTGTGTGGTTCAAGTCAAATATATTGTTTTGTTGTTATGTACAATCACATAAAGCCAAAATACACTTTAATGCACTTACAAAGGAATGGAAATATTCCTTGTCTTTGCTGTCAATAGAAACTTGTTCAGAAATTCAGGTGAGGCACACCTGTGCGTATACAGTAAGCAAGTCTTCAACCATCCAGCAAAATATCTTGACATTCTAATCAAAATTCTTCAGATGCCAGACAGTAACATAACAATTTTGTTCAGGTATTGCAAGCTATTTTCTCAAAGACAATTTGACAATTCTCCCCACTTTCATTAACATCTATGAGATTCTTCTTGCATGTGGGTTATTCGTTGTCTAGATCATTCAGGTCAGATCTGAGATTACTGCAGAAGTGATTTTTTTTTTTTTTTGTGACAATCTAATTTTCACAAATTTCACAAGATGGGCTTGACTCACAAAGGCAAAAAAAAAAAAAAAAATCCGCTATAAGGAAAGGCTTGGTTCAAAATGTTTTGAAGGGTCTATTATTCCCTAATGTATAATATAGTGAGCAGTGACCAGCAAGGAAACCCTAAAAATGTATTTATTACTACTCCCTTACCTTCATTCTTAATTCTTTGGATGTTATCAATATGTTTTTTCTGTCAGTAAGAAATATGGTTGCCAGTTCTGTAATATCACTCCTGGTTACAGTAGACTTCTGTGCTCACATACACAAGAAAGCCATCATGTAGGACGTATGAAAATTAGAATCTCGCAGAAACTAATTTCAGACTTTTCACAAACAATAAGTCCTTGCAGGAAATAAAAAAACACTTCTTCAGTAACAATAACCATGCCTCATATCAAACACATGTATCAGGTAGTTGCCTGACAAAAGAAAAGAAAACGTAAAGGCAAATATTGTTCTTCTGGATTCAGATAATTGTGTAAAGCAATAACCTACAACAGTATTGGACTTCGCATGACAAAATCACTACAGTATTCTGAGTACAATCCTCAGAAAACCAGCACAAAATATAGTCAAGCATGAATATCTTGAACAATGTAAACTGAAATCACAGTTCCCTTCAACAAGCTTTTCAGACCCTGGTTTATTTGTTTCTACTAATACTTCAAGTAATTTGTGAAATTTGGCAAACTCGAACCAGATGGGGTGGGCCTCAAGAATTCGGGTTATCCATGCTTGTCTGTAAAGTAATAGGCTGCACATGATACTGTTTTTCTGTGAACTTCATTCACATGGAATGACATTATACATCAACAGTTATAGTGTTTTATCCCTAAACTATCCAACACTAAAAACTCTCCATGTAGGTTGGGCCATATTAGGGTCATAATCTTAATGACCATATGCATAAATCTTGAACAAATTAACACACTTTGGTGAACCCTACTAATGTTTTGGGGGTTCCTGTGGTTGTTGCAATGCTTTAACTAATGCCACAGGTGTCCATCTGGGCTAAAGAAGAAGGCTGAAGTGACTAAGTGATATCTGAAAAGATCCCAGTAATTCCAGTTACACATATTACTTGACCGATCCAAGACAGCTTTTTATATGTTGAGATTTTAAATTACACTGCCCATGCATGGTCAAACAATTTTGACACCTGTACCCTGCGTTTAGATCAAACCCATCACTTGGCCAGCTCAGCTGAGCCTTGTCTTGGCTTGATTATTGGGAGTGGTTGAGTGGGAAAAGAGAGATGAGGGGAGAGCCATTGCTACACTGATGGATTGGGTTGGGGAGAGTAAGAGTGCTGATGATGCCGGTACTGAAGGAGTCGCCGACAAGTGACAGAGAAAAAAATGACCTTGTCTAGTGGTGGTCTGGCCCGTTGGGCACATGGTGAATATTGTGTCGATCAAGGGTGATAACAATGTATACTGATCCTGACAACACTTAACGCTATAACCAGTCAAGGCCATCAGAGAAGTCACTTAGAAATAATGCTATCTGACATTTCCCCTTATATTGTAAACATATCAAGACAAAAGTACTTTATTCTGCAATGATTTGGCCAGTCCCATAAATTTAGTGTAACACAGTTCTACTGTATTCACTAGGACAATTGAAATTATAATTTTCACAAACCACAAAGAACGTCTTTGCTACTTCCAAACACTAGCTTGTATGTATAAATGAGCTATTTTCAGGTGCCATTTTTTCCATCAGCAGGTATATCCAACTGTTCGACGTAAATGTAAGACCAGCATTATGACAATCCAATACATTATCGTCAAAATCAATTGCTTCTAAATATCACATCTTCTGTCTCTTCTCATGGCTTGTGTTCTACATTTTCCTAAACTTATGGCGAACATATTTTTTTGAGCCCAACAATTCCGAAGGATGAAAGTTCAATTGTATCTTATATAAAGCTGGAAAGTCAGTGCTTGTCCAACAAGAAGACTGTGCATTATACATTCACCTAACCCAATATTTACATGGCCTGCCCCCTGAGTTTTACCACATCGCTCACTATCATCCATTCATTTTTCTGCTGGAAAAAACCTCTACTTCTGATAGATCACCTCAATACTACTATTTTTTTTTGTGTTTTACAGAGCTATGTCCCTTATCATGGTTTTAGAATAAAGCAAAGCATGTCTGGACAGATAAGTACAGGGTTATCTTAGGCCATCTTCAATGGATTATACAGACATGGCAAAAGTTAGCACTGTGAAGCTGCGAGAGATATAATAAAATCAAAGCAATGTTAGGGCTTTGCACACATCATTAGCAAGATGATCTCTCTGGGCTAAAAGTTTATATTCTCAAAGCTTTAATCTTACACTAGCAGAAAAGCTAAAGGCAGGTACTGATTAATAAGTTAAACATGAATAAACAAGCATGCCAAACAAAACAGATAATAAGAAAAATAATTCAGTAAATGCAATAATAATAAACAATCTATTAAACAATACAAGATAAAACAGACTCTAATAAAAATAAAACAAATTTATAATCAAACATACAATGACTGAGGAATACACAAAAAAAACAACACTTCTAAAGTTTCTGCAATCCCTCATTCATGAGATTTGTGTGTGGCGGATATCTGACTTAGTGCCTACAGGGTACAGAACTAAAAATGGAACAAAAGCACTGGTAAACAAGAAGCTGAACATTTCTGTCAGTTCTCTGAAGTAGTGCTTTTGCTGAAAAAAAAAAGGTCAGCAATGACAGTCATCACAAAACAAAAAAAAATGAAATCAGGTTTCCCTCAGTAAGTTCCATCCCTGCACACCCTGCCTGCCATGCTAACAATGATAAGGTCATGACTGGACACTGGTCAAATGTAAGGCACATGAGTTGAGGGCGGATTCAGACATCATATTTCAGCAGAGGAAAATCAGGTAGACTAAAATTGATGTTAAAGGATGGTAAAAGTTAGGCATGGACTGTGGATGGGAGGGATCAAGAAGGCTTTGGAAACAAGTTGGAATTGTGGGCACTAGGTGTCATTTCTCTTGCAACTAGTCAAAATGAGGTTTAAGCCACTCTTTGGCTAAATCAACTTACCGGTATGACATGAAAACTTTCATTAGTGAAATAGTTTGTGACTTTGCATTACTCTGGTCCAAGATTTCACCCCATGCAAAAATGGATAAAATTATGAGAAAATCATGATTGAAGACCAATTACACATATAACTGATCAAAATGTCTCACAAAAACTCAAAATTTATTGTCCAAAATACCAATGCTTTTGTGTACAGAAATGATTCCACTCTTGATTACTAAACAAACAAAAATTTATACTTGATGACCCTATTCACCTTCAGAGTCTGATCTCACAATTCCTAGTTTAGTGACATAAGCCTAATTCTGACAGACTGCAAGATATCTGCACTTGATCTACGATTTAGACTGTGAAGTTGTCGTTGCCCATCTACTCTGTACAGTTCTAATGTCAAGAGTTTAAATGAGTAACACAGTCCAAAGACACAGGAGTGCACAACCTTGCTGACAACAAATAAAAGGTAATCTGTAGCAGATTTCTTCTTCATGTCAGTTAGAGTACTGAGTTCTCCATAGTGTTTTGTAGTTTCACTTTTAACATGTCTGGTCCTTCCTTCCTTTAGAGCTATGCTATGGTTTCATTCTCTGGATTAATCTGACTCAGAGCTAGCACTAGGATGTCTCTCTTTTCCTTGAAAAATCGAAGCTCTCGTCCTGCTAGTCGAGCTGTTTCCAGATCTTGTTCGGCCAGGGCCAGTTCTGAGGCAATGATATCAGGTGATTCTTGTTCACGTGCAATCCAATCCAATGCCATCTGTGACCTCATGTCGTCATCTAAGGCACGATGGGAGTAGTGGGCCAACACTTCCTGTCTTGAACAGTTTCGTTCTCTCATGGCCTTCAGGCTCCCGTTCCAATGCAGCAGTTGGAACACAGTCATCAGTTCCTGAAACTCAAGCATAGAGCGCCCCCTGTTGGCCTCCAGCATGAACTTAAAGGCTCCGATGCCTGTGCTTGGGTTCTCCGAGTCACTGGAGGATCCCTGCAGAAAATAACACAGATTGACAAACTCTTTTTAAAGACTCTCTAAAAGACTAAAACAAAGGTATATAGACAGAGGTAAGAAGTAGTGAACAGGTGATGAGAAGTACAGAAATGTAGAAATGGTGTGTAGGGACCTCATACAATCTGGGATGGAGTCAGACCATGAACAAAAATATGAACAAAATTTGGTGAGCTCTTAGACACAGTGCTCTTGTTCAATGATGGTGCTGCCTATAATAAAAGAACATTTGTTAGTAATGCAGGGAAGAGGGAAACTTGCAGGAAACTCAAGAAGAATACACAATCTGACAACAACTCTTCACTGGGTTTTGAATCGGGGGGAAAGGGGGGAGGTAAATCTATTGTAGAATCTTGATAACAAGTACACCTAGGAAACTGCATTTAATGCTGATATCGAGATCCACATGAATAATGAAATGATAGAACAACAGTGAATCTGCATATGTGAAATTCATACACAATAACAAAATAATCAAGGATCTACCGCACTAGTAAAAAGGTCAGCTCCCAGGCTGAGCGAAAGGCAAGTAAAGATTATCTGTACATGACAGAGATGACCAATCCTTCACCAATGGGCAACAATCAGCTTATGTGCTGAGTCCTGATCATACAACCAAGCTCTCATAAATACATTCAGCTCTGAAATCACTTGACCACTGTAACTTTCAGAAAATGTGCCAATATTAAAACTCTCTCACCTGAAAAGTGTGATTTGCATCCCCAACTGCTCTTTCTATGAATTCATCAGTTATCTTCCTGGAAGGATGCTCATTGAACACGGAATTCATCAGAGCAATTTTGGCTGCACTGCGACGTGCCTCGGCTTTTGTGTTGCATACCTGTTGTACAAAGTTTTGAAAAAAAAAAAAAGCCAGTGCAGACAATTGGTGCAATCTATGTACAATCGAACACACTTAAACCGAACACGGCTGAACCGAAACCACGGCTAAGCCGAAAGAAAAATAAATCCCCGACTTTTCTCCCTCTTTACGCAAGTAACAGAAGAAGCGATGAACCGAAACCGCAAGATGCAGTAACACGGCTGAACCGAAATCCCCGATCTCTCAGCCAGCCCGCTCATCCCATTATCAGGTCTGCATCAACACCGAGATTGTTACATTTCGCTGTCTTTGTCCGGCGAAAAGAAATAGCCACGTGAGGAGTAGGTCTAAGGCGAGCGGGTGGGCCCTGCGGCGCAGCAGCTTAGTGTCTAATAACGATCCCCCGCGCCCCCCCCCAAATCTCTTAGCTCTCTTTGCTCGCTTGCGACCAAAAAGAGGAGTGAGGCGGCTGGTCAAGAACGATTGGCCATGACGTGGGCGAGATGAAATAAATAATGCTGCATGAAAGGCCGCGGGAAGTTCGTAACATTGATAACACTCATGCTCATCAGATAAAACTTCTCTTCATTCCTGACCTTGATATTGATTACACGTGAGCCACTGAACTGCCGAAAAATGTCGAAAGGAAAGCAAGCGTACTCATTGGAATTCAAGTTAAAACTTATTGATGAAGTTGATGAGAAGAAGCTGTCGAAAAGTGAAATTTGCCGCAAGTACGGAATTCCCAATTCCACTCTCTCCACCATATTGGCATGCCGAGACCAATTCAGAAAGTCCGTGATGGTGGTTACCTCCCTTGATTTTGCACTGGAACATCTAAACCGAAATAGCGCTAAGACGAAATCATATACGCGGGCCCAGTGATTACGGTTTAAGCGTGTTCGACTGTATATTTGTTAGGTCACATAATTTGTTCTATCAGTGTACCAAACACAGCAATTACAATTTCTCTTGCCACCTCCTCTCCCCTACTCATCTCAAGTGATTGGGCTTGGTACCAAGTGTCAGACCATATGGTCCTGAAATAAAAAAAAATTCATTTAGATTCTTTAGCAACTGATACTACTACCACTGATCTGAACAAAGCCTGCTTTGCTTTCCCTGACCACAGAAAGACTTTGTACCACATCTCACCTGAAAACTCCCAAAGCAGCTTCCACCTGGCAGAGTGACATAACAAACATATGGAGGTGATGTCGCTGGCTGGGACTCGTAAACGACCAGTGCTCCATTGGTCAAATCTGCTCCTCTCTCCAGTTTCATTTGCCAGAATTCTTGTAAAGCTTCCACAACATTTACTGTGTAGAGAAGTTTATATAAAAATAGATCTTGACTTCAGGAAACAGTCCAATCTTTCACTGACTCACCCAAATTACATTTTCTACCTCTCCCACCCATACCCGCTCCTCCCTTCCCCCAAAATATACAAAGCACAACCTGAGACAAATCATTTAGGGTGGTAATTCTCTTGTACTCTTAAATATCTCTGCTATCCCCAGAACTTCTACAGTGCAGAATATTTCTTTTAATTCTCATGATGCTCTGACAGAATACATTCTACCATCCGCTTGCTACATTTGAATGTGCCAATATGCATCTCCTTGCAGAACTCTGGGCATGGTGGGTAGAATTTTGTACCCCAGTGGCAGCTGGTTGGCCGGCATACAACATGTACAACAATCATTACCTGTAACAATGGACATGCAGCCAACAGGAGGCTGGATCCAACATCCCTCACACTACGAGTGTTAAAAACACAATGTTTAATGTTTAATGTAAGATGTAGATGGTTAGTCATTTTCTTTGATGCCTTTAAGATCACTACAGTAAGAGCAATATTAACACCTCAATATCTGTTTTGGTATGTTTCCTGAATATGTAACATAATTATAAATACAAACAAAGATTATCTGACTGTCATTTCCAGTGAAAAAAATAGGTCCTTTTAAATACGTCTAATAATTCTCTGCTTACAGATGAGCTGAAAAATACCAATTTTGTTCTCACCTCTCCCACTTCCATGTGTATGCTTGGCAAAGCTGTTTACAACTGCATCAACAGCCTCTTTCAGCACAGTCTTAGCCTTGGCATCGTTCATTTGACCACCCTGTGTACTGGCATGAACACTAGCAGCAGCATCAGCTGCCACTGAAGCCATGTTGTGTGGGGTGTAATGCATTTGTGTGGTCTGCTGTTGTGATCTGGATGCTTGTGGTGAAGACAATTTTTGCCCAGAGGATGACATCTCCATAATAGCAAATATGTCAGGATGTTGCCGGCTGTGGTATGATGATCTTTTTATAAAATCTTCTGTGTCAGAGGTCACTTATCAAGAGTCCTGCTGCTGTGGAAATATTCTGGTATGACTTGTATGCTATCACTGATGTCAGGTATTCAAAGTTGGTGTTGACTATAAAATATATAAGCAGTTATTACAGTCTGTCAAGTGTAAGCTATTCATTGTTATGCATATCTTTGAGGTGACGGTGCCACTAGGCTGCACTGCAGGCCCAACAACTTTCTTTCATGTCACCATAAAGAACATCTGCAAGAAAGACAATTCAGCAGAATTAGAGTAACGTGCATGACAAATTTAATATAAAGAAAACAAAGCAATTCATTTTTTAAAACAAAACTACCCGACAAGAATCATCTATGAACTCCCAATGGGCAATATCACCATTTCAACTACTTCTTTAGACCACATATTTTTCACTGTGGTAAAGATAACAAAAGTAATCACTGGTTGTTCCAGCTGAATTGTAAATTATAGTGAACATGCAATACAAATCAATAATAATAAAAATGAGTCAAAATCAAGCAAATCCAAATTAGTGTTTCAATGTTTCTTGGCCTAGTTTGAGTCATTGAGACAGATCTAATAAAATAATAAACGAATCAATAAAACAGCTTATCGCCGTTGTTCACTCTCTATTGCTAAGCGTTACAGCTTAAAACTTCAAGTACTTAACGAGCTTATCAACGGACTTACAAGTGGCTGCTGTGTTGGGTAATATAATAAATTATAACTTCACTCTTGTTATGATAGACCTATCACCAACTTCCGCAATCGGTCAACTTCCGGTAAGCTATCAGTAGTGCTGTCGTGCCGACAGGTGCTCGTTTATCAACACTGCAAACTACGTTAACGGTATCAAAATAGCGAGCTGGTGCAAATGAGAAGTCGTTTTCAATGTATTCGGACTCGTGTTATTAAAAAATATGCCAAAGTATTTCAACATTCACCAAAGAATCCCAGCTTATGGTTCAGACATAGACTACCTCTCAGAAACTTTAATGATTACTGCCCACTGCAGATTCTCTCCTGGTTTTATGGGATCTCCTGCTATATATAACATAACATTAGATAGGTCTAGTAGCCAAGAATTCTCCCATCCCGTGCTTGAGTAGAATAGGATTAGAGGCAGGGTTAGGAAGGAAAAACACACAATAAAGTTTCTAAAGAGTTTCCCAGGGATTCTCAAAAACCAGATCAAGCAAAATGCAGGATTGTTCTTTCCTGTGGAAATCGCCTTTGAATATGTTTTCTACTTTAAAATATTAACCGTTTTCTTGAAATGGTGATAATGAAATTCATCTCCAGGTATATATTTTGGGTCGTCACCGAATAAAAATACACCGGCCTCAGATGGCTCTTCATGAATTTTCTCCCTTGACGATGTAGCGGAACTGCCACGCATGTCGCTGTTGTGTTGTATACACAGGAAAGATGGCGAGTTCTCTTTTGGAGAAGCAAATCGGGGCATTGAAAAGAATGCTGAATTTTAATCAGCCACCCACAAAATCATCGAATGCCGAACCGCAGTGGAAAGTACTTGTTTACGACAGGTTTGGACAAGATATCATATCACCGCTTTTGACGGTCAAGGAACTGAGGGAAATGGGTGTGACTTTACATCTGAGTCTTCATTCGGACCGGGATCCGATTCCGGACGTCCCGGCAATCTACTTTGTCATGCCTACAGATGACAACATTCAACGTATCTGCAGAGATTTCCAGAACCAGTTGTATGATTCATACTACCTAAATTTCATTTCTGCCATTTCCAGACAGAAACTGGAAGACATTGCGCAAGCTTCACTGCAAGCAAATGCAGTACAGCAAGTATCCAAGGTTTTTGACCAGTATTTGAATTTTATTTCATTGGAGAATGAACTGTTTTGTCTTCGGCATCAAGACAGAGACGCTATTTCTTATTATGCCATTAATAAAGGTGATGTGAAGGACACTGAAATGGAGTCTATTATGGACTGCATTGTAGACAGTTTATTTTCAGTGTTTGTAACATTGAGCATTGTTCCCATTATTCGTTGCCCACGTGGTAATGCTGCAGAAATGGTAGCCGAGAAGCTAGACAAGAAATTAAGAGAAAATTTGAGAGATGCTCGCAATAGTTTGTTTACTTCAGATGGGGCCCATGGACAGTTCAGTTTTCAAAGGCCTCTTCTAATTATTTTGGATCGTAACCTCGATCTTGCCACCATGCTTCACCATACATGGACATATCAGGCATTGAGCCATGATGTATTGGATTTAAAACTGAACCGTGTAGAGATAGAGGAAGTTATAGAGGATGGGCAAAATGCCAGCTCTCCCACAAGGAAACCGCGGACCAAAAAAAAGACATACGACCTTTCTGCTCGAGATAAACTTTGGATGTCTGAGAAAGGCCACCCTTTTCCAGAGGTAGCTGAGGCAGTTCAAGAAGAGTTAAATGCCTACAGGCAAGAAGAAGGAGAAGTGAAGAAACTGAAAGCTGCTCTAGGCTTGGAAGGTGAAGATGATACAGCTATTAGTATGCTTTCAGACAATACAGCACGTCTTACGTCAGCTGTACACTCACTTCCTGAATTGCTGGAGAAGAAGAGACTCATTGACATGCATATGAACATTGCCACTGCTCTCCTAGAGCAGATAAAAGCCAGGAAATTAGATACATACTTTGAGATTGAGGAGAGAATGATGAGCAAATCAACACTAAATAAGTCACTCATGGACATGATTTCTGACCCAGAGGCTGGCAAACCTGAAGACAAAGTTCGCTTGTTCATCATTGCACTCATCTGTGGACCACCCATGTCAGAGGCAGAAATTGATCAATACTGTGTTGCCTTAAAGGCAGCTAACTGTGACATCACTGCAGTCCAGTATGTTCGCAGGTGGAAATCTTACACAAAACTGCAAGCCCCTGCTAGCCAGTATTCAGGGGGAGGCGTCAGCTCAACTAGTATGTTCTCTGGTCTCCTCTCCAAGGGTTCTCAGTTTGTCATGGAAGGTGTGAAGAACCTGGTGGTGAAAAGTCACAGTCTTCCTACAACACGCATTGTTGATGCTCTGATGGAGCTCAAATCTATGCCAGATATTGATGACTATCGTTACTTCGATCCCAAACTCCTGAGATCAGATGGATCATCTGTTCCCCGCAACAAGTCTCCCTTTCAGGAGGCATTTGTCTTTATGGTAGGAGGTGGGAACTACATTGAGTTTCAGAACCTGATGGACTATGTCAAAACCAAGTCTACTGTGAACAAGAAAATTGTTTATGGCTGTAGTGATTTGGTGAATGCATCTCAGTTTTTAAGGCAGCTTTCCCATCTTGGTCAAGAAATGTGAGGGCAAGAGTAGAATATATCTTCATTTTTTCTTTCCTGATCAATCGAGATTTTTCCATAAGACCAGACTTTGTAAGAACTTCATGACAGAACAAACAATAGTTTACACTTACAGTTTGAAAATCAAGGTTATCTTGGCTAAGTGTTAGAAAAATTGCAATCTTGCTTGCCACCTCATATACTTTTATCTCAGCAGTTCAAAACCTGTGGGAAGACAAGTCTGGTTTTTTTTTTCTTTTTTTCATTTGCTCTTCCCAAAAGTTTCTTCTAAGATGACACATGTTGTGTTTGAGAGTTTTTGGCAGAACTTTTAGTTCACTGCCTACCAGAATGTTCTTTCTTCATTTGCTTCTTGAATATATGTGAAAAAAAAGTTGATCATAAGACTGTCACCAGATGCTCATATTGGCATATGAGACACACTGTAAGAAATTTTTTGACAAGAGTGGTTGTTCAGAAACAGTTTTTACTGTGTCTTTGACCCAGCTTAAATCAAGTACATGGTGAAGGAATAGTCATCGCTCAGCAATGAAAGCTTTCCCAGAACTGGTAACTTCTCAATTCATTTGATGTTACATGAGAGGTTAGCTGTGTGAGGATATTTTCCTGTCACTGTGATCTGACTATTCATACTGACCTCTATCCACAGTGCTGATCAGTCCAAGTCACCTACCTGGAAAAATAGATCTAGACTTGATGAAAGGTGTAATTATTTGGGTTATAATGTTTTTATTTCAGTTTCACTTCTTGTCTATAGATGTTCAAGTTTGATCTAATACTATTTCTGGTTCTTTTGCTTCAATTTAAAAGCCTTTCATTGTATATAGCTGTCTGATTGATGTCTTAATGGCTGGAGGGCAAACTAAATTGATTATTTTCTCTAGCTTGCTGGCCAGAGTATAATAAATCATACACTTTGGAAATTGTGATGCAATGTTCTACTTAGTCAATGGTTACCACTGCTCACAGTTGAGCTGATTAGATTCTCTGTTATGGTTACCGTACCAGTTTCACTTTCTCTTGTTTGTTTGGTTGAAACTTTTTCAATATGATA
This sequence comes from Ellobium chinense, assembly GCA_033807755.1. Classification (NCBI taxonomy): domain Eukaryota; kingdom Metazoa; phylum Mollusca; class Gastropoda; order Ellobiida; family Ellobiidae; genus Ellobium; species Ellobium chinense. Next base: position 592,658 of record JAWQUT010000163.1, read on the forward strand.
TGATGGGGTAAGGGAACTCACTGGACACCTGACTGATGGTTGACAGATTGCCGCAGATTTTCAAAAAACTACAAAACAGGTCTGAAAAAAAAAAACCTAGCATTTTGACCAACCAAAGCAACTTTTGTATAGAACTCAGACAGGCATGTTGATTTTGGTGTCCGAAAAATTATGTCACTGGCTGCTGCCATTTCAGTATATTTGATGTGGTGCTTCTCTTATGTGTAGATCTGCTGCTGCAACAGGACTTGTGGTTTTCATGTTTTGAATTTTGTTTGGACTTAAACACGCCATATGTATGGTTACTGAATGTCGTATGCCAATATATTATATCAAAGTAGACTTCACAAACCCCAGAAAGCACTTGACGTGAATTTCTGGTTTTCTCAAAAGAAAGAAAAATGTCCATCCAAATGCCTGCATGATTGGATGGTAAAATTGTTTAAAGTGCAGACAATTTTCTTTGGACTGCTAATAAAATATAAAAATTTATGTTGATGGCAAGAGAGAAGCAAAAAGTGCGGCCTTCGTCACATCCTTCCTCTCAGTGTCGACAGCAACTTACTACGTTAAATATGGGAATCGAGGGGGAATGAAAATCTTTTACTTGACTGTGAAAGTCATCACTCCCACTGTGGAATGGAGACTTATGAAGGCTTTCTAGCGGATGATAGAGCACTCGAAGATGATAATGCATTTTGTGGCATGAGCTAGGAATGTTTGAGAAGGGAGGTAATTTAATTTATCACTTTGACAATTAATTAGTTATTTCCCTTCGGAGCAATCACTTGACAGGCTCGCTTGCAGGTGTCTGCTGTATAGTACTTCCTTATCTAAAGGTGAATTAATAAAAATAAAATGAATTTATTTACCTTTCTATGATGAATTAAAAAAAAAACAACAACTGGATAGATAAGTGATCATGAAATTACTGACAGTGCTTATACTCACTCAAATTCTAAAGGTTCAGTGAATCATGATAATCTCATAATGTAATGATAAAGGCATGCAAACTCCTGTTGTCTCTTCAGTGATTTTTGTCAAGTTACATCTTCCACTAGTGAGTTTGATGATTAAAAATTAGTTGCTGAATATCTGGTCAAGCTTAGAAGGGGAATATCAAATATTGTTATTTGATGCATGTGTATGCACTTTACTGTGTACTACTGGAATGAAAGATATTCTCAGCTATTGTTATATTTCTTTCAACAAATTTCAAACATGTCGCAAAAACATTAGAAATGAACCAAGTTCTCTTCAATGAAGCATACACATTTCTCAGTGCAGTATTACAATAGGTCAGTTATTATTTTACTTCATAAATATTTTGAACCACTTACTATGGCATATGTAGGCCTACTGACAGTTGACCTATCATGGTCAGCATCCAGTGAGTTCATTATGTTTGCCTGTCATTTGACAACTGTATTTTAAAATTTACTATATTTAATATAACAAATTATGGTTGAATTGTCTTCATTATGGTGACATTTGGTGGGTGAACAATTTTTGCTAATCTAATAGTCTGACAGGTATTGGTCAAGTTTGTTTAGTATATGACCAGTATTTGTTTAGACTTCTATCTGTGATGTGATAACTGATGGTTTTTTGGTGGATGAGTATAGTGCAGCAAATGCTAATGGCGATTGCTGATCTACAGTGTGAGAAGTATTGTTTGAAAGTGTTTTACTGTATTAGAATTTCAACCAACGTTACATTTCACAAATGTTGGTTGAAATTTAAGGAAGGAGATTAAATGTTGGTGGGGGTCCTTATTGTAAGAATGTTGACTGCGATTATCTCAGATGTGACGAGTATGACTGGATCTAGCACATGTATGCCAGTCAATGAGAGTGATAATTCAGTCTGAATAAATTTTTCTTTCAAGATGGATGATTTTCAAAAACCTGAATTATTTCCACATGCATTATTTAACACCTTTCCTTCTGCATGGACATTAGCAAAACATTAACAGAATGATTACTTTTAAAGTAATGTCAGTAGCAGGAGACATAAGGTGACATTTGTGCAATTATTTTATTGTAGCACTGTTCTGTCTTTGCAATGAAAGTTTGGTGCAGAATGTTATGAAATGGCTAAACTTGTTTGATAATATTAAACACAATAGTGTGGCAAATGTGAGCTATGTTTTTTTTTTTTTTGGTCTGCTGATGGTTGAATTCTGTGCCTATAGTGTGAATTATTAATTGAGATTAGATGGTTGGCCATCTGTAATTCAGAAATACAGGTTGAACCAGACTATACAGGGTTTGTACATCATGATCCACTCCTGTAACTTCAGGATTTCCTGGAATTTGTTTTGTAGACAAATTTCCCAGTAATCTCCTGAAATTCATATTTTTCTCATGGAATCTCCCAGCTAAAAAAAAAAAATTAATATTTTTTTGTGTTGAATGTTGCATCACTGACATTGTCATGAGAGTCAGTAGGATGATTTTTCTACTAAAATCCATTGAAATCTCATGAAATGTACACGTATGCACTGGCCTGAATTGAGTCATGAGCAATAACTATTGTGAGAAAAGGCATAGCTGAATTCAGTGTCTTTTGCTTTGTGTAAAATGTTGCAGTTGTTGTCTGAATGGCTTTGCTTTGTACACCATTACCTGAATAGGAGAAGGGTAAGGGCTGAGATTCATTTGGATGAGTGATGACTGAGACTACAAAGAGTTAAATAATGCTAGGTTAGAGTGTTTGTCTTTGTTTACTGTACCAGAGAGTGGATGTGATTGATATAGTGTTGTGGTAATACACTCAGCTATAACACCTAGTCTTTGAGCCAAGGTTTTGAGGATGTGTCACTCAGACTCAGAGTGCTCTGTAAGAAATAAAGCAATGGACACTATTGAATGGGATTGTGCTTAGCAATGGTTGTATTATGTTCTCACAGTTTTATTGTATGTATACAGTGCAATGTGTGTAATATGTGACATGTTTGTATGTTGAGCCAGAGCTGTTTCATCCTGTTTGCATATTGGATACATGCGTTAGTGAAAAGAATAAAGACATTTTTGTCATCTCATGGAATAAGAGTGGTGTCTTTGGATGGTGTTTACATCATGTCTGTATGGATCTAGATCTAATGGTATTGTCTGTCTGTCTGCCTGCCTGCCTGCCTGCTCTTCTGCCTGTGTTACTGTTATGCATACCTTGTCTGTTGTGTTTGTACATCAGTCTCTAATTGGTTGTTTGAGTTTCTTGTCTGGCGTGTCTGTTTGTCTGATCTTCTTTTTTGTGTAACCATCTGTCTCTTTGACTGGTCCTGTTTGTCTATTTGTTTGTTTATCTGATCTTTTTTGTCAAAAATACTGTCTGTCTGTCTGTCTGCCTGATCTGACTGCCATTTTATCTGACTGTACTTCAGTCTACTTATTTGATCAATCTCTCTCTCTCTCTCTCTCTCTCTCTCTCTCTCTCTCTCTGTCTGTCTGTCTGTCTGTCTGTCAGTCAGTCAGTCAGTCTGTCTGTCTGTCTGATCCGCCTTTTTGTCTGACTGGTACTTCAGTCTATTTGATCTATCTTTTTGCCTGTCTGCCTGTCCGCCTGCCTGTCTGAACTATGTTTTGTTTTGCTATCTGCAACTCCCTTATGGGGAAGGTTTTCCGAATGTGCCTTTAACCCAAACCAGCATATCACTTGGTCTAACCTAACCCTCATGCTCCTCGAGGCGACACCCCTAACCCTGTTGCTAGTCAAGGCGACCCCCCTCCCCCTCCTAACCTTATTAGATACTGTAATTACTGTAATTAGGCCACTGAGAAGACGAATCCTTAACCCCGATGTCCAACGAGACAAAGTATCAGCTGAGACGTACGAAGTGTTTAAGGAAGTCCTGCTCGATAAAGTTGTGTGTATCAATAGTATCATAGTCTATGTTGGTGTAGATGATGCTGTCTCACGTAGAACAATTATTCTTCACAATACGTGACCATTATTGTAGACTATGCTTTTTGTGATACTCTGTCTCAACCATTCATGGATAACACGTTGGAGAACCAGAAATGGTCCGATTGCCGCACCTGTCCCCAGACCACCCCCCTCCCCCCGTTACAAAACTAAACAAAACAAAAATAATTAATCTTTCACAATACAGTAGGACTATCGAAGAAGATAACAATGCCTTAAAAAAATACAAAAACGATAACTGTCAACAACTAAACTTAACAGCATGCGGGCTTGGGATCTGTCAAATACTCTAGAGGACACCTGACTTATTGAATGCAATAAAGATCAACAGGCAAATCCCTTTGGATCAGTCAGTGACATGTGGCTTCTTGAAATCTTATAGGCTCGGGGTATCTGTTATTCAGAGGCGTGCTGCCATAGCTAGAGCAGTTGCTCTATCTGTCCCAGTGATTAATCCATCCATGAGCATTTACATAGGCCTACATTGTATTTATTTTGTACTGGGAAGGCATAACTCCGCTCAAACTCACCATGCCCTTTACAGATCTCATCTTTAGGCCGTGTACATCTGTAGTGAGTAGTGATTCGCAACAATACGGTCCTAGATCTGCACTCTATCCACACGGTCCTGATAATATACAGTATTATGGACAGTAATATCGCATCCGGGTGCCTTCATATCTGCGCACATGGGTACCACATCTACCCCCATATGACCCTGACAGTGACACTCTAAGAATCGATGGAGCTTAGCACTTCCATCACATCCCTCTCCACGACAGGCCCTAATCCCGCATCTACATCGCTGTAATGTCTAGAAAAGACTCCACATGCACACGGCCCTGACACGCAGGCAGTGACACTACAACAATATGGAACGCCGAATAGTGGCACTGTGCCCAATACAAGAATCTTTATTGCTCATGTTATATATAACATATGAGCATCCATAATGTTTAGAAAATACAATTTACAGTCAACATAATACTATCATTTCCGACTAGCGGATGTGAAAATAACACACAAAATAATACAGAGGGCACTACTAGTGGATATTATTTTTATATCTGAAGTTAATTAACATTTTTCATGATAATAAATGCTAACTTACTGACTGCTTCCAACAATTGTTCGTCTTTTGATTTCATAAGCTGTAGAAATTTAAGCATGTTTGGATTTTTATGATATTTTACTGGCAACAATTTATTTCTTTCATTAGAGAATTTTGGACAGCACAATAAATAATGGAATTCATCTCCTAACTCTCTATTACAAAAGTAGCATGTTCTGCTCTGGTAATCAATGTTATGATATCGTCCTGTCTCAAATGGTAATTTATGATTGTAGGTCCTAAATTTAATGAAGATGTGAAGGTCCAGACATCCAGACAGTGACACTGCATTCACCTACATAGCCCTAGAACACGTACATTGACAATGCACTCACAAGGTCCTGACATCTGAACACTGAACACATATCCACAGGGCCTCAACACCGGACAATGACACCGCACGCACCCACATGGGCCCGGCAACTCGGATGACGAGTCACCGCATCCACGCGGTCCTGGCAGACGGACAGTGACATCCATCCATACGACTTTGACATCACGCCCACACGACTCTGGCCTCGGACTGTAACACCGACAGTAACACTACAAGGTTTCAACACCGCACCCACACGGTCTGGTGACCAGACAATGACATTGCACCCTCATGGTTTAAACACTGCCCCTACACAGCCCGGAGAGTGACATTGCACACCTCAACCTCACGACTCTGGTAGCCGGACAGTGATATTGCATCCATATGGCTTCAGCATTGCACCTACACGGCTTTAGCAGACGGACAATGACATCCACCCACATGGCTTAAACATGGGGCCCTGGCAGTGACCCGCACCCACATAACTTCAACATCACATCCTTCACGGCTCTCTGACAGCTGGACAGTGACATCGTACCCACATGGCTTCAACACCACACCCACATGGCTCTCTGGCTGTCAGAAGGTGGCACTGCACCTACATGGCCTCAACACCGCACCCACATGGCTTTGGCAGGTGGGCAGTGACACCGCACCCAACCAATACTTTGACACGCTGACTGAGCCCACAGCTCTTCAGACAGCTCTGAGATCACTCGATCAAATCAGTCACAGTTGGTGATCTTGGGCTGGACTTACTTTGTTAATCGATGATGGCAGGAACCGTTAGGTCTGGCCTGTCGCTGGTCGGTGTCCATGTCTCCGTTTATGGAAAAGATTAAGTCCGCAAAAGGCGAAAAGCGGGCAGTGGCGGATTTAGTCATGACTTGATGGGCCCTTGTCCATGTCCAGCGCTCTTACCTGGCCCCAGCCAGGAGAACGAGAGAATAATGGAAAGAAAAAGAGGAAGATGAACAGAAGGACAGAAGAAAAGGAGAGAGGCAAGGGAGGGAGAAGCAGAAAAGGATCGAACTAAAGTTACGTTTATTTTCAAGTTTCAAACCTATAGCAATGGTAGATTTTGCCTCATGGCAACCTAACGGCACCGCGGAGTCCCGGGCAAAGTCTTGCAACAATACTTCAGGGAACTTATTGGTCTCTGTCTCTCTCTCTCTCTCTCTCTCTCTCTCTCTCTTTCTCTCTCTCTCTCTGTCTCTGTCTCTCTTTAACTAACAGCCAAATGTAAATAGGCTATAGTGTCTATCTTGCTCCGTTATCAAATAAAGTTCAACCAACCAATCTCTCTCTCTCTCTCTGTCTCCCTCTCTCTCTCTCTCTCTCTCTCTCTCTCTCTCTCTCTCTCTATCTCGCTCGACTGTAATGAAGGAAAGGGGGTCACTGCCTTAAATCCGCCCCTGAAGGCTGGTCACATTTCAACAGTCGTCACAAGTACACGGGTGTCAATTTACACTAGCGGAGACACAAGAAGGAATATTTACATACATTGTCACAGAAATAACCCAGTGGATTGGAGGGAAACTTCTCGTAAATGTTTTCAGTAAGTAACTAGATCTAGTCTAGGTCTAAGTAAGAAACAACTGAATTATTACTGTGAAATGGGGAAATGGGAATCCAGTAAACTGCATTGTTCAACATATTCCATGATAAAACACTGGATATGGTGTTGTTTGTTGCGTATCACGTAATGTTATACTGTATTAAAAGACATTACCGTTTACATAGTGCTGTTACTGCTTACATATCATATAAGCTAAACAAAAGTAGTAATTGCGTTACAAGACGGTATTTTTAGTAAGAACAAATACAAATTTGAATAAGGCAAATCATTTCATCTCACAAAATTCTTGTTTACAGTATGATGCATATAAAAACACAGTGAGTGCATGGCAATACTCGCACTATTATATTTTACTTAAACACATAGTTAATGGTATTGCCGTTATATGTTCATCAGTGCTATAACCGTTAATCTTAATATGAGACCATCTATATTATAACTCTATGTACAGATGAACATATAACGGCAATACCACTAACCATGTGTTTAAGATTACATAGGCAGAGTAGCAAATCAAACAACAAACCTATGGGAGTTCGCCTTAATGACAACCATTGTGCACTCCCACCGATAAAATTAATGTGCATTTATAATTTATAAGGCACTAATGAGATACATGTATGAGGGATGTCCGAAAAGTGAGATACAAATATTTATTAATCAGTGCAACAGTTTTATTACGACACAACAACAATACCGACAAACAGTGTGTCAACAGAGCTACTTTAATACTTTTCCACAGTCGCCGTCGAGGCTGGTGCGGTTGTCCCGTCGGTGTTCGAGAGTATAATTGTAAGAAATATTCTCCCCGAAGAATGCACCGTTAAATAATGTAGCCATCCTTGCTATTTTGCAGCAGCAGAACATGTAGGCTACTTTGACAGTATCAATATTTTTGCTTTCAGATTTTCCTGGAGCAAGTTGAGAGAGCGAGAGCGGCATGACTAGTAAGTACAGGGATACTTGTTATAATATAACGTTGCAGAGCATACATACATACATACATACATACATACATACATACATACATACATACATACATACATACGGACAGACAGACAGACAATGCGAACAGCGAAACTAGGAGGGTCCTCAAACGATGAAGAACCGATCACGATAGCACTGCGAAGAGAGCTGCATCTTTGCCACATAAGGCAAAGTACAGTATAAGCACTGTATGACAAACGCAGTGGGTGGTGCGCTGCTGCTGTGGTGAAAACCTTAGTGACTGATGATGAAGAAAAAAAAAAATGAGGTGGTGGTGGGAAGAGAAGGGTGACAAGTGGAGAAGGTCCAGCGTCTTATCTCACTGAATGTTCAATAATTATAGGCTATTCTAACTAAGGAGTATATTCAGCGTTCTTGTTTTGCTCTTTTCACGTTCCTTAGGCCTACATCCACAGATAAAAGCCCCAGATACTGCCATGGCAATCTCTACGAAAACTGTTGCCATCTTTCACTTTATTTTGTCTGGAACTGAATACAGTTTCATTGACATACTATTTTTTTATTGACAAGGCTGGACTTAAGGGAAGTAGAACCCTCCCTGGTTGGACCAGTCAAATAAATAAAAAGTGATGTTGGTAACCGTAATAAATTTTCAAGAGGCTTAAAATCTGGAGCATGAAAACAACATTAAATGATATTGGGGTTAGATGTTTGGGTACCATATAGACTAGCTCAAAGGAGCAGCTCAGAAAAATTAGAGGCAATAAACAAAAAATTACAAAAGTATGAAGAGAGTCTAACTGTTCCCAGGTACTGCCGACCCCGCCTACATTCGTCAAGTGTCCGTGAGCTACCAGCGATGTCCCTCCAGCTATTCTTGCCGCTCTTCACTGTCCAAAACCAACTTTGTCATCCAGCGCAGACGACCCCAAACAGCTGCTGAGATCAGCCATTCTGCCCGGGATGAATCTGAACGCATCCTGGATAGGGGCAGAACTGAGATGTTGGACGAACTCATGTTTTTGTACGGACGCAACGTTTCACACAGTGTAAGAAATGTTCCACATTGTGTAAGCAATATTTCACACAGATAGTGTAAGCAGCGTTTCACATTTTGTAAGCAAGTTTCACATAATATATAACAACGTTTCACATAATATGAATTATGAGCAATGTCACACAATGGCGAGCAAGATCTTGCATAAAGGAAATGATGTTTTCACATTGTGAACAGTTTCTCTGAAAATAATATTTAATATCAGCAACACTTCACTCGATGTGAGTCGGTTAACTTTTCACATTAGTGTATGCAAAGCCTGACATAATCTCAGACATCTTTCATAGAGTGTAAGCAAATCTTACAATATCATGAGATGTGAGAAATGTCTCATATAGTGTATGCGATATTTTTATGGTGTAAGGAATGTTCGACATTGTGCAAGCAATGCTTCTCAATGTGTAAGAAAAATTTTACGCAATGCAAGCATTGTGTCATATAATGTAAGCAGCGTTTCTCATTATGTAAGCAACGTTTCACGATGTGTGAGTAACTTCTCACGTAATGTAACCAACATTTTTAAAAATATGTAATAACGTTTCACATTACATTGAAAGAGGATCTGTAATGAGTGTTTCTTTTATGAATGAGTTATACATTTATCGTATTGACGAATTTCATAAATCTGATATCAAACAAATACGAATTTCAGATCATTTTTAAAATATAAACTCTAATTAATAAAAGAATGAACCTTTAATCGTCAAAAGGACCCTGAGTTGCCTTCACCCTGTTTGAGACACATCAATCACAACTGAACTGAATGAACCACACAGTTACACGACACAAAGTAGATCCAAACAGCTGACAATCATTGATGAAACTTCAGACCACAGAAACACTGTGACATTTCAAATACTTTTAATTGAAATGTTTAACTGAACTGAAACTGAAACGTGAAGACAAAGATGACAAGCAATAAGAAAGACAAACTGAATTAATTTGTTTAAAAACTCTAGACAGTGAGAAACCCCACGACAGTGAGAATAGTCACGAAAGAAAGAACGTCACATATTCATGACGTCACAAAAGAAATGACTTCACATATTCATAAGGCTAAAAATTTCCAAGGCTTCCAATCAAAGTATTCGTAAGCAGATCAAAGGTCAAATTTATGTAACATATGACATATCAAAATATTATTACACATTTTTATGTCACCGGAAATAGGCTCTGTATATATGATAAATACAGTAATTACAGTATATCATTGAGCGTGACTGATCTATGTCACACATGGTGTAAAAAATATTTCTTAACGATGCATTTTACATATCGTAGACTATTGTTACATTTTCATAATGAATTACTGTATTTTAGCTACATATTACTAAGCACTGCCAATCGATCGCCGTTTAATGAGAGTATACTTATTTGTGTTACATTTCTGTTTCTCAAACCCTGAAGTTAAGACTTGATTTTTAACTCCATTTTCCTCCAAACGGCGCAGTTTGACTTCACATCTAAGTGCAAGAAAGAAGCATCTACAAACCTACACAACAGTACCACCAAACAAGGAACAGACACAGGTAAGGAGACCAAGACAATGTATCTTTTTTTTGTAAATATACCTCTCTCTCTCTCTATCTCTCTCTCTCTCTCTCTCTCTCTCTCTCTCTCTCTCTCTCTCTCTCTCACTCTCTCTCTCGCTGCATGTGCGTGTGAGTGCGTCATGGAAGCGTTTTGGCAGATTGTCCATACGAATTTTTAATCAACATGATAATCTTTGTAGGAACACTTTTAATGAGATGACAGAGATAAAAAATAGTTATTTTCATTTAAGCACTCCATTGATTTGTATGACATGATGAATATCCTCGGCTACACACCCTTCTCTTCTTCAAGTGCCGGATCTGTAGCAATCACTGATCATTATGGACTCATGACCCTCCAATCATTAATTTTCTCTGCTGGTCTCATAAATTTGATGGCGTTCTTTCTGCCGGTGTTCGTCCAGCTGCTCAGGCATTCCACATTTCGGACATTATGTAATTAATACATTTTTTGTTATTATTAAGAGCTGATATGATGTTATATTTCCAGATTCCCCCTGGAATATGGCCAACTTTGCTGTTTTACAGATGCGCCGGGTAGGTCGTGTTATCTTCAATATATCTAGCTAGGTAATAATATTCTATAGGATATGTTGTAGTGGGTTTGTCGCATTCTGCTGAACATACTCAATATTACATATTCTAGTTATCCTGTTACCTAGCTGGATATATTGAACACAGTTCTGTTGGATAATATGTTGTATTCTCTCGGGTATGTTGTGAGCTGCGTATGTCGCATCCTGTTAGGTTTGTTATGTGGGATCTGTCGTATTCTGTTGCGCTGGGCATTTCCTACTTTTTTTCGGATATACTGGGTTTGTCGTTTTTTTTTTTTGACATATTGTACAGGGTATGTCGAATTCTTTCGGATATATTGTGTAGAGTACGACGTATTCTGTCGGATATGCCCTTTTGTCCTTTTATATTTTCCGTACATGTTTTGCTTGGGTATGTCGCTTTCTATCGGATATAATTATGTTGTGTTTGTCATCTTCTGAAGGATATGTTGTGTTGGGCCCGTGGGTATATCGTATTCTGTCGGATATTATTATGTTATGTTGAATCTGTCATATACTGTCGGCTAGGTTGTGTTGGATATGAAGTATTTAGTTGGATATTTTGCGTTGCATCTGTCGTATTCTGATGTTTTGTCTGGTATGTCGTATTCTGTCTGATATGTTATGCGGGGGAAGTCGTATTCTGACGGATATGTTATGCTGGGGAGGTCGTATTTTGTCAGAGATGTTTTACTGGGTATGTCATTTTCTGTAAGATATGTTGTGTTGTGTTGGGTATGTCCTAAATGTCGGATATGATGTTTTGGATGTGCGTGTGTCGTATTGGATATGATGCGTTGAGTAAGTCGTTTTCTGCCAGACATATTGTGTTGACAATGTCGTATTCTTTCAGATTTATCGTGTTGTGTCAGATATTGTATGATGTCGGAAAGTTTGTGGTCCGTCAAACAACTCAATATGTAAATTGTATTGTGTCGAGAAGATCGTGTTCGGTTGCGTATATTTTGTCGTATCGTGTGAGTATAATTTGTTGTGTCAGGTATAGCGAGCTGCATCGAATAAGTAACAGTGTACCTTGTATCCTGTGAGAGGAGACGAAGGAGAGAAAAGTGGGCAATGCTCAGAGGAGAGAATTAGAGGGGGAGAGATGAAATGAACATATTAAGTGGGAGAAGCGAAATCTATAAAAATCATACGGAGATCTCCTCTTCTTCATACCTTGATTGGGTATACCAGTAACTACTAGAGAATCAGGGCGTGATATTGAGCAAACAACTTCGTTTACAAATTCTGAAACAGCCTTGTATCATATCATAACGCGATCGCCTCTTCACATTTACATTCAAATTTGATATTTGTTTTCTTTTTTTTTTATTCCAGACTTCAAGAAAGTCACTGCGCCACCGCCTTTTCCCTCAGATCAGTAGTGTCCGCAGATCAGATCTTCCTGGAGACATGCACGTGACCTCACCACTGGCCTTGCAATGTCGGGATGTGACCTCATCATTGACCTCCTAAACAGTCATCTTGCCCGTTCACTTACAAAGGACATGAAAGATCAGCGGATGACGATCAGCAACTGCTCTCTATCTCTGAGCTTTTCCAAGATCGAATGTTGACCTCATCTCTCATCTACTGAAAGACTAACAAACAAGACAATTGATAATTTGTGCTTGAACACAGGATATTGCACCATCGTAAGAATTATGTTAACTGTACATGCTGAACGCTACTAAGAATGCATTCAGCATTAATGCATTTATGCAAATGAGAGTTTGCGTATTATCGATGGGATCTCTTATTATCGTAAGACTTAACATTAGTGCATCGGTGCTGAATTCATCTTTAGTAGCGTTCAACATGCAGGGTTATCGTATTTCTTACGACACTAAGGGATCATAATATTATTGATGCGCGAATCTCAAATGTGATTCTTACGTTGGTAAGAGATCATATCATTAATGTGCGTGCTCACAATTATCTATGACCTTCTCCAATAGCAGCAAGTGACCCCAGCAGCCGGTGACTATCTAAATTATCAACACCAAATGCACTTGTGACCTTATAACAGATCATGGTATGTACTCACTGTGGACATTAAAAGACAGAGGCCTGGATCTTCAGACGAACACGTTCATTACGAATATGCTGACAGGGACAGGGGCAGATATTTTCTTCATAGCCTACAAAAATCAACAGTATGTTTTTCAAAAACTTTAAACCGTGTACATTTTCATTCTGCCTTGTCATTTCTGAGAAACACCCCTGGAATGTTGAGATTTTCAACCTTTTTACGCTGCCAATACTCATGCTGCCTGACGTCCTTAAACGAGAAAAACTTGCAGACGATTGGTGCAGATGCATGCGCAAACCGTCTCATCAATCGTCGGCTAGCCGATCTCGCTTTTCCACGTCACTCGGCACGAGTAATGGTGGAGCACGCAGACTGACAGTATCGACATTCTTGCGGTGTTTTTCATATATGCGAGAGAAAAAGTATACACGGTTTAAATTTTATGAAAAATAATATGGCCTTAGTAGGCCGCGGATCATATAACTACCCTGTCCCTTTAATACAACGTGAGATCAGCGTGTCCATCGAATTTTGTAATAAGATGTTCGAATATAGATATTCTGGGATACATGTACATGATCATGTATATAATAAATGCAGATAATGGATAGTTCACTTATGGCACTGCTGATAAATTCCTGTTTGCTTAAAACGAGATTCAGTCTTGTTGCCTTACGCTAGTAAATCGTAATGGAAGTGGTCGCATGCAGAATCTGGAGATGTAATGTAGGAAATGTGGGTTATAAAACAATCAACTGAAGTCTGTCGAAAAGTTTGTTTTAATCTCCTGTATATGTAAATTTTATGATGCCTATGTAATTTATTTCGTAATTTTATGTCCAGCTCTCAATCCATTATTTTGATGTTGATGCACAATCATTTAATAAAAAGTCTCCAGACTTATTTTGCGTAATAATTCATAAATAAACAAGTAGGACGACGCATGTTAACATACCTGTCTTATAGACAGTTAAGGTCAGACTCTAGCATATCGGGGAAAATGACTGGCTACTGCGATTTGAAACATTCACTTTCATTGGGTGACACAGCTCTCGTCCTTTCCGGTTTATTTAAGAATTGCCGTGGAATTCAAGTAGCCAAGATCTTCGTGTTCTCAATTCCTTGCCAGCAGTATTGTCCTCCTAGTCGATCTCCATTGTCTTTATCCTTGTCACCCTCATCGTCCACGTTCTGATCTACAAAATTTTACTGTGGAATGGGGGCTGGTGAAGGATTATCTTTATATTTCATGATACTGCTCACGGTGCACGCGTTTTGAGCGCACTTTTGAATAATTCTACCCGAATTGAGCGCACTTAGATAGCCCAAATTCCACCCGTTTTGCGCGCACTAATATTTTTTTGTCCATGTCCATAATTTTATAAATGGTGGTTTCAAGCCGTTTTTTAAGACATTCCGATTAGATTTAATTTTTGTCAACGGATTTGAATCAGAGTTTCTCTCTTAATTCAATACATACGAGTAGTGTGCTGAGAGAATTCACGACATGCTTTCTCTTACACAT
>JAWQUT010000163.1:617981-636161 GCA_033807755.1 Ellobium chinense
TATTCATACTCCAGTTAAGGGGGGTGAGCGGACGCAGGAAGACTTTGCCCAGGAAACCGCAATCTTTAAAGACAACGATGTTTAAGACTAACTCTGCCATTGCGACGTATTCTAAATAATAAGAATAAGAATAAACTTGAACGTCCCTTGAACCTCGCCCCATTCTCACTCTCTCCTTCTTCTTCCTCCTCATTTTCTCTCCATCAACATATTAAACTTTACGTCCTTCGGCGACACTGGACCACTGGGCCATGACCCATTTGGCCTGTGCGGCGTAAATCCGCCTCTGCATGTTAGGCTATAGAATCCCGAGATGAGGAAGTGTGGTTAAAAATATCCTGGGACGCACAAATTCCCATCACCATCAATAAACAAAAATGAAGAGAGTAGAAAAATACTACAATGCTAACATTATATATTACTTGTTTTCTTGACGTCTTGAAAGACATTGATGACTTCGAAGTTTTACTTTGCATCTGAATTGATTTCATTGTGTTCTTCTATTTGTTTAAGATCCAAAGTATCAATTTTGTCATTATTGATTTATCACTAGGTCATGTACTTTGTATACGTATTTTTTTTTTTTTAAATATGTGATTTCGTTGTGAATTGATTCAAAGAACATGTGAATTCTGATTGAATGGTTGTGTATCCTTTGCTCCGTTGGTTATAATTTGTTTTGATATTCTGTTGACTTAGAACGAGATATCTCCGGAGAATATAAAATATAGAAGTTCCACTTCACGTGACCAGGTTTCTTGAAGTAGATAATAATGGCCATCCTTGATTAAGTGATGATGGTTGAAGTCAATGATCGTAAAAGAGAAGATCATTCTTTGGAAAGACCAGTGTTAGAAGTATCTCATAAATTTTAATGTTCACTGTTGGTGAATATTTATATGGTGGTCAACACCTGTTTATGATTGCTTATAATTTTATACGGCTTTGATTACGTGCAGGCACACTAGGTCATGTAAAAACATCCATATTTTATATCCTTGCGGAAATACCTCTTACAAGTTGTTTTTAGCCCATAACCCCCTCCACACACACATACACACCAAAATAAACTAATCAGGTCTATTTTCGCACTATCGCACGCTTGGGCAAAGTGACGTCTCACACTGCAAAGAGAGAAGATCTTTGGGAAAGAGGATTTTTTGAGTAATGTGCAATGTAACACAATATGATTGCCTCCATCTAGCAATTAAACCTCTACACTTAGGACAAATTTCGCAGACTCTGCTTAAGTGTGTTTGGGATTGGGTTACGGACACGATTAAGGAACAGAGAGTGTTCTTGGAAAAGTCCATAGATATTGCCTAGGGACTCTTCCTAAGATGCCTGCTCTTCCTTAATCCTAAACCCAACCCTGCTCCAATCAAATCACAGGTATAAGTTATCTACAGTATATAGGTCTACATGTACATACAAAGTTTTATTCAAATTGTTTAGATTCACGCGACAAATCCTTAAACTGTACCCAGGAGTATTTTTATTAGACTGATTACATACAACCATTGTTTAGATACTTGTACGTATAACATTCTTAAAGAGAGAAGTTAGAGGTGCTAACAGCAGCGCCTTATTCAGGAAGCCATTCGGGTAGCCAGTTCTCGAGATATTGCATGGAAAGCAGTAATATTATTATAGAAGCAGCAGTAGGCGTAGTAGTAGTGTAATAGATATAGTAGTACAATAATAGTATTATTATGGTACGGGTAGAAATATCATATAAATAGTTTCAAAGCAATCGTATTCATGTCATAGTAGTCGTGATAGTAACAGTAGTAATAACTGTAGTAGTAGTAGTAGCAGTAGTAGTGAAAGAAGTCGTGATAGCCCCAACAGCAATGACGGTAGTAGTAGTATTAGTAATATTTGTTGTTGTTGTTGTTGTTGTTGTTGTAGTGATGGTGGTGGTGACGGTAGTAGTAGAAGTAGTAGAGTTCTGGTAGTAGAAGTAGTAGTAGTAGTAGTGGTGGTAGTAGTAGTAGTAGAAGTAGTAGTAGTAGTAGTAGTAATAGAAGTAGCAGTAATAAAATAAATAGAAGTAGAAATAGTAGAAACAGTAGAAACAGAAGTAGTACTACTACTAGCGGCCGTAGTAGCAGTAGTAGTAGTAGTAGTAGTAGTAGTAGTAGAAATAGTAGTAGTAGTAACAGAAGTCGCAATAGTCGTAACGGTAGTAGTGGTAGCAGTGAGAACAGTTCTTCTAGTCGTAGTAGACTAGTAATAGTAGTTTGTAATAGCAGAAGCGGTAGTAGTTTGTAATAGCAGTAGTGGTAGTAGTTTGTAATAGCAGTAGTGGTAGTAGTTTGTAGTAGTAGCGGTAGTGGTAGTAGTTTGTAATAGCAATAGTGGTAGTAGTTTGTAATAGTAGTAGTGGTAGAAGAGGTAGTCTTAACACAAATATCGTAGTCGCAGGAGTAAATCTGTATCACAGTAACAGGCAATGACAGTATCTAAGTAACAGTGATATTTGTATTGTAGTCTTGTCAGAAGAAGAGTGGACACAGCAGCAGTGATGTTGTGTGATAGTTTTGTAATGACTGTCATTCTAATAGCGGCACCAGAAAGGCAAAGTGTATAATATATGAGCCTAAACTAAGATGAAGTTTCAAGAACAATAAATGCACACAATGACCATACTACGAGTGGGTTAAATAGTATTAAATAGTATCAAACCGAATTCCAAACTTTCGTCATTTTGCAAATTTACATGTATATATAATCATTGTTAAAAGTAGTCTCGACCATGCCGAGAGGAAGTGCTCGGTTCACAAGTTCGCAGTTTAGTAGAACACCTGCTCAATTTGTGCGTTTATACATTTGTGAATGTAGGCATGTGTTTGTGTATCCATAAAGGTACTTGTTGTATAACTGTAGCCTACAGTTGTGTTCATTTATTTCTTTGAGGTCCGATGTCTGGAGAAAGCCATTGTGCAGATGTTATCATTTCAGCTCCATTCACTAGAACCAACTTGTTCTTCTTGTCCTGTCACGTGTTGTGGGAGCACATTCTCTTTTCCAATCGACAAAAATGACAGATAGGTTCTCCCTTCTCGAGTTTCTAGAATGCTTCACCTAATCAAGTGCGTAAACTTTTTACAGATGTTGAGAATAGTCCTCTTGCTCGTAATATTCTCAGAACGAGGTGGAGCCACTGTAATTAGTGGATTTCCTTAAGATTCTTGGTTGGCAGAATAATCCTCCTTAAATTACATGTTTTCTTTGATCCATAGCATCTCACNCAGAACATAGCATGAGATGTACAGTGGAGTCCGCTTAAAATAAACCTCTCGGGACCGAGTCAATAAGTTTATTTTAAGCAAGGTTTATCTTAACCATTTTCAAGGAAAACAACCTGTTTCATGGTATTTTTATCCACATCTTTGAGAAGCTCCATTTTGCTATCCAGACTCAACGTCTTTTTTTTTTTGAAACCGTCATTTTGGAATGCAGTGCGAAGGATTTTACGTTGAGATCGGTTCGATGTTTACTGGTCAAGCGCAGGAAAAGAAAAGAAAGGAAAGTCTACATTAGGCTAAGCCGCTTGTTTGGGACTCGGAAGAGAGAGATGGCACCAATATTGTGCGCTGATGCACGCATGAGAGGTGATGGGGAGGGAAGGGAGCCTAGTCACGGCTAATCTCAAGTGGACCTCGCATGCAGAGACCGAGTGTACTAACTAGACTAATAGTAATACAGTACAAGGTAAACGAAGCATCGTCCTTCCCACCCTACACTCTCTGCCCCAACCCAACCCCTCTCCGCACACATGGTCCTATTACATCATCAAGACGGCAGGCAGTGCGTGTGGGCTTGACTTTGGCTTATAAAGCCACTTTTTAGTAAGTTTAGTATGAATCGCATCTGGTTTACATTTGCGGGCCGACAAGAGGGGTTTATTTTAAGCGGAGGCTGTTTTGTCGGCGTTTATATTAACCAGTCGTTGATTGGTAATGGTAAAGAAGGCAAAAATCGGGACCATGAGGAAAGTTTATTTTAACCGAGATTTTATCTTAAGCGAGTTTATCTTAAGTGGACTCCACTGTATTTTTTTTTCAGCAAATAATCCATTGTTTTATCATATAATTTACATCAGGTTTTCAATTTGATAATCCACAATATCTCATAGAGTTCGGTCAGATCCCATATGATTCACCAACGATTTTTATAAGATTCCTGATTTGATCTTTAGTATCTCGCAGATTTTTCTTAGTTTCCCAAAAGATCCACTGCATCGCATGGTGTTTCCGTACGTGCGTAAAAACACCGGTCTCCAGTTGATCTACCGTATTTCACAGATTTTCCTTGGTTCCTAAATGATCCTCCGTATTTCATAGATTTTCCATAGTTCCCCAGTGGTCCTCGTATTTCACAGAATTTTCCACAGTTCCCAAATGATCCTCTTATTTCATAGATTTTTCATGGTTCCCAAATGATTCTCCGTATTTCACAGAATTTCCATAGGTTTCCAAAAGAACATTCGCATTTCACAGATTTCCCATGGTTCCACAGTGATCCCTCATATTTCACATATTTTTTCTTATGGTTCCAAACGATCCATTCTAAAATTTTCCATAGGTTCCGGAAAGATTCATAGTATCTAGATCTAGTATATTTTTCTTTCCGACATGCATCTGTCGGGTCCAGCCCCAGTTGGCGGTCTCATTCCTTCATAGTTGACGTGAGTTATCGTCTCCTGCCTGCACGGCTGCTGATAAATAGGAGCCAGATATCTGTAGGAGGAAAAAAATTATGACAAAAATATGTGAGTTGAGAAAGTCTTAGAATCAACAGGCCTATTGTGGTTAATAATGTGTGAAGTATCGTGAGCAGGCATTAGCCTAAATATGAGACTTATAACCTGTACACATTCTTAGAGGATCCTTGAATGCCTACGTATCCCTAACATGAATGGGTGAATTAACACCCCTTCCATTATATTTATAAAATTCGTGTTTTTGATATCCGCACCTTTAGAATTATGTTCACACACACACACACACACACACACACACACACACACACACACACACACACACACACACACACACACACACACATACACACACACATTCATATATTATTATATGTCTATAACCATCTGCCTACTTAGATTCCTATCCCACCCAGTGCCTTGCTGGCATTTGCAAAGACATAGATCTGTCCTATTTTTCCCCAAAGGGGATAAATAAACTGTGAGGTAGTAGTGCAGTTTCAGTGAGACAGTCAATTTATATCGAGGAGCCTGATTGGCCGCTGCGACCAGTAACACAGACATGTATTGGCGGATACTTCACCTATGTCCGGGTTTATTGAAAACACAGCTTCCTAGAGACCGGCAAACCCAAAATACTCCCCCCCCCCNNCCCTCCCCCCCACGAAACTTGACTGATTAGTGATTGTGTCGATTTAAATCACTTGTTTTCATTGGCTGAACCAGGTCTCGCATATCTGGCTATATTAATGAATAAGTAAAACTTTACGACCTCGAATCCCACGTGCTCGAATTCCCCAGTTATACTCCTAGCAAAATTCCAGCCTCTCACTCTATTTTTCTACACTAAGTTGGCCTCGCTGGCTCCAATTTTCTTATACCAGTTTCTTTGAAATAAGAGTTTTCACGAGGTTTTTTTTTTCAACACACGGGAGCGGATTTAGGCTTTGTGGGACCATGGGCACAAGAAAGTTGCGAGGTTCATTTTCATCCACAGTGCTGCTATACTGGGGGTATACTCCACCGTAGCAGCAGATTTAGCAATCAACATGGAGATTCTTCTGGAACCCTCCCACCATTCATACGGCGCGGTGTCCCAAACGGACACGAGGTCCCCAACATGCGTGGGGCCCTGGGCAAGTGCTTATCGTGCCCATGCCTAAATCCGCCTTTGCACACCCTCTCACATGAACTTACGTGCCGGGAACCTTCCGTCTCTCTTGAGCTATCTCCGCCTCCCGGCGCCTGTACTCCCACAGCCACTGTTCCAGAGGATTCCAAACACCCATACGGGCTGGACAGGTTCTGGTCTTGCTTCCTGTGGTGGACGGAGCTGGCAGGTTGTAATGGGGGAAGGTGCCTGGGTACTCTTGGGGCTGGCCCAGTGTCTTCTCTAGATATTGTCTGGAATAGAAGGAAAGATATTGTTGTGACTCGATGTGTACGAACTTACTGTTCGGGCGTAACATACAGAATAGATGTGTGCTTCGGTTGTACCTCGCCTTAATGCAGCTCTTGATGACTGATTAGATATAATGCTGTGGGCTGGTCATGGGGGAATTGTCTTGTGAGAGTATGCTGTGGCCGAGATAGGTGGTATTTGATTTTGTTAAAACAAATACAGCGTATAAGGACACATCGCTGTGACTTAAGTTTGTAGAGATGCAAAAATTATGTATGTGACAGAAATAGAGACATGAGGATAAATATCTTTTAAGATGAGATGACGAATTAAGAAAAACACTTCATGGAAGAGGATTTGGATTGTAAGAAATTTTGGGAATGAATTGAGGGGTGGGTAAGTACTACATAGAATAAATGAAAAGATAACCAGATAAGCATTATGTGGAAGAGATACAGTAGCAGACAGACAGGAACTGTGAGAAAAAGATTCAGAGAGGGACGATTTCTGCTTGAAATAAATGAGAAGTTAGAAAAATACTGCATGGAATAGACGAAGTAACAGATGGTATAATGGTCTAAGCAATGTTTGAAAGGGATAAAGAGATTGGCAGTGGAATAAATGAAGCGATAGCTTGACCAGAACAAAGTGTGTGTGTGTGTGTGTGTGTGTGTGTGTGTGTGTGTGTGTGTGTGTGTGTGTGTGTGTGTGTGTGTGTGTGTGTGTGTGTGTGTGTGNGTGTGTGTGTGTGTGTGTGTGTGTATGTGTGTGTGTCTGTGTGTGTGTCTGTGTGTCTGTCTATGTGTATTTTCCACACATGGGAGAATCATGTACATACATTTTGAGGGTTTTAGAACAGTAGATGAAAGGAGAAAGAAGCATATAAAAATATAATCATTATACACTGTGCAACAGTTTTAGAAGAAAATAGGACAGACTATTATGCAAGTTTTCATAAGAGTTATAAAGAAATTCAAAGAAATAAACAAAGGGAAAGTACCATGCCTTATAATAAAGGGGAAAGCATAAAAAAGATTTTATTATCCACCTTGGATTGAGGGGTTGGCGCAGATCATCCGGTTCATCCTTTATGGGCGAGTTGTCCAAGAGAGACATTCCATCAGAAATACCATAGATCTCATTGACTCGGTACAGGTCGCCATGTTTGCTGGGGTTCACATTGTACACAACCATTCTGTGAAGGCAGCAACACAAAATCAGTCTTGTCAGCTGACTAAATACCACACTTGAGTTTAGGGTATGTTTGTGGATGGATGGATGGATGGATGGATGGATGGATGGATGGAGGGACAGACGGACGGACAGATGGATGGTTGGATGGTTGGATGGCTGGATGGATGGATGGATGGATGGATGGGCGGAAGACGGGCGGGCGAACGGACAGACGAATGGATGGATAGATAGACGGCTGGACGAACTAGCGGATAAACAGATGGATGGATGGATGGGTGAATGGATGGATGGATGGGTGAATGGATGGATGGATGGATGGATGGAAGAATGGATGGATGGATGGATGGATGGATGGGCGGAAGACGGGCGGGCGAACGGACATATGAATGGATGGATCAAAGAACAGATGGATGGATGGATGGATGGATGGATGGATGGATGGATGGATGGGTGGATGGATGGATGGATACATGGCTGAATGAATGCATGGCTGGCTGGCTGGCTGGCTGGCTGGCTGGCTGGCTGGCTGGATGGATGGATGGATGGATGGATGGATGGGTGGATGAGTGGGTGGATGGATAGATGGAGAGAAAGATAAGGATGTACCTGGGCGGTGCGGGTCCTGGTGTACATCCCAGCATTCCATTGCCATATCCTGTTTGCCTATCTATGACCAGCTTGTGGGCATAGTTAACTCCGAGCTGTTGGTAAGGACGAACTTCTTCGTGCGGCGCCACTGGATGAAACCGGAAGTTGTCATGCACTCCCATGTTGCGGTAATGGGGCGGCCATCTTTCCGCCCTGCCGACATCAACATAATGTCAGGTCATAAATCGCACAGTTGACAGAATAATTAGTACTCATATTCAAGGTTTTATGGGGAAAGGGAAGAAGACGGAAGGTTGTAAGAAGCTCAAGAAAATACCCAGTCAGACAACAACAGGAACGATCAGTAAGGAGACTGTAAGCCGGGTTTTGAATCAGGGAACATAGCATATATGGACTTATCTAGATGCATTGATGCTATATCCGTCAACATGTAAGAAAGTATGGCTTTAAGAGTTTTGAGGGATGAGATTGGAGACTTATCAATATAATATTGTAACATCTCCAGACTCTACATGGTTTCAAATTGTTTTTTTTTCTTTTCTTGAAGGGGAAAGGGGGGAGAAGAAATAGTTTTCTCATTATTTATCTCACTCACTTCCATCCCTTCTCCAAACTTCTTGTTACTGCCCAAACTGAATCCCCAGCCAATGTGTCTGAACTTAACAGTGTTGGGTATTAGATTTTAGACATGTCTCTTCCTGTTGTCAGGAATCAGACTTTCAGTTCGAAACAGCAAAACTTGAAATGTCTAGCAGTGAGACGTATTGGCCGATACCAAATTATTTGAAATTAAACATGTTCCCAACGAATTGCCAGGAGTAGAATTTGACTTTCAGTCCAAAACATTAATACAGGAGATGTATTTACATTATATAGTATTAATATTTAATAACAGTTGTGTTCCTTCATAATGTAACAGAGGTTTATTTGCAGGACTGGCCCATCCCTAGATCAAGCGCAGAGAGCTGTCTATCACTGGTCTATGTATCAAAGAAATTCCTGTCATAGGCTTACTTTTCTAACAATTATTTATCTGATTTGTTCTGCAGGCATTGTGTCAAAAAAAATTTTCTGTCTTAAGCTTGTCAGTACTGATAAACTTGTGTCTGTCCCTATAAGGTTGCAAGTCATGATAAGACTGTCTGTTCCCATAGTAAATGTCAAAGATTTTGTCTGTCTATTTCAAGAAATTAGCAGTGGTTGGATTAAGTTCTTAAACGTTATTTGTCCACGTCCGAGAATTGTCTAGCTCAAGATTAACAAAATTTAGTTTCATGGTTAATGTTAAAGATAACATTGTTTTTATATAGGGTGAATGCCATAGAGTTGTCCGTCTTGGCAAAATCCATGCAGGGATTATCCCACCTAGCCTTAGATTATGGGACAGAGTTACAGTTATTGTTAGGGACTTGAGACAGCCCGTAGACATTCATTATCAATATCTAGGAACTTAAATGTACGCATTCTCTATTCTAACCATGCCTCCAACTCTAAACCAAATACTGCGTGGGAAAGTCCCTAAATATCATCTCACTAGGTAAGGCCCATATGTTGTTATCAATGACCATCCTACTCTCATTATTCATATAATAATACTTCTCTCTCTCTCCATCCTGGCGTCCTAACCCAGAAAAAGCCTAGGATCTCTCAAAGTGTCATGGAATTAGGGTTACCAAATAATTTAGGAGTGGGATTTACGGCAAATTCAAACTTAGGGATATGCCAAGAGATAGGGTTAAGGACACGATAGGAGTAAAGTTAGGAGTAGGAATAGGTCACAGCTATGAACAACCCATGACAGGGCTTTGGGCCAGTCCGTACACCCTGCCTCCGAATGAGACTCACATCTAGACTCCTGACTCGATGGACATTATAGGGTTAAGGACTCGCCTCGACTGACGCTCTTCTCTCGATGGGCACTGGGATTTGGGTTTTGAATTTGGGCTGTATTAGTAGGCATGAGTTCCCGTCATTGAATGTGAGTCTCAGGAAATGTGAGTCTCATTCTGAACTCCTTCCCCAAACCCTCCACCCGCTATCTATCTATGTATTTTCCACCTCGTCACGCTCATTTCACGTTTGCCTCAGTAAATTTTTGAGGCTTTGAGAAATTTAACGCTCTCATTCTGCTGCTCAAAGCAAAACAATGGGGCAGATGTGGTTTAGCTTATAAACCTGGAATAAAACAACGAGTCAAAACTCTACATTTGTTTTGATAGAGAAAAAGAAGAGAAGTTGAAGAGCATAGTTATATAAATAACTCAGATCATCAAAAGAAAAACAAAAACAACCAAGGAAATGAACGTGGCAAACTGCTACCCACCTGGTAAACCACGGCTGGAAAGATGATAGTCGCTTGTTCCGGTTGTACCGCCACATCCAGTTGGGAAATTGTGGATTTTCGCAGGTGGATTCTGTGATGGCCGCCATGCTGAGTTCAAAGTCAAGGTTATTCCTGGTCTTTGAAGGTCACTGATGATTATTTTCTGCTAGTTCAACAATCCCTTGCTTATCTTGTTCTGCCTTGATTGGACTGAAGAGTGTCGTCAGTCTAGCAGTCTTTTCCGGAAGACTTGAGTTTCTGATATCCCAGTTTGGACAGTGGTGATGTAATGAGGATCAAGCTGGAGACCAGTAAATGGAAGGTCTCGGATTAAAGTTTGTAAATTGATTTTACCAATACATTGATTTAAATTCAGCCGACCTTTGACCCGATGTGACCTAAACCAGGGCTGTAGGCTAGTTGATCTTTTTTTTGTTTTTCTTTTCTGTCATCTCATGTGGATGACTGGGAAAGGTGTATGGTTGAACGGAAGTGTGGTGTGAAATGATGCAATGCTTGAAGCTTGAGATCTGTTGCACACTAACATTTTATCAAAACTCTAGAGGCATAAAGTTTACCTTACAAAAAATCTTATTTAACATTTCCTAAATTGCTCCATTTAGTAACACTGAATTATTGTCCTCGGGAATGTTACATGAGGGCCAAACAACTCTGAGCCACGTAAGTACATAAGACAACAACCCGTATAGCAGGAAACGTTACGTGTTACAACCAGTTGTGCGGTCATTGTTGAAGAATTTCAGACAACTACCAACGCCAGTAACAAATCACACGCGCTTGGATTCTAGATTCTGTCTTGTGTTTGTGCGAACATGTAACCTTACTTATGTGTGTTTGTTTGTGTGCGGAGGTGTGCATGATTTTTCGCCAAGTAATGTATGAATGATATACAGTACATACATTTGAGGGTGAAGTCTTAGGTTTACTAAGCCTTTACTCGAGTATACATGGACACCGATTATATTTCATTGGCACTGCGTCATTGTCGAGATTAATGAGCTACTGTAGCAAGTCTTAATAGTGAGGTATTATGAAGGATAGTGTGGTATTATCAAGAGTACTAAAGTATCGAAGTAGTACATAAGTAAAGTATACATTTGTAAAAGTAAAGAGGAATGAAGGTAGAAAATGTCAAAGGTATTGTTAGCTAACATAAAGCAAATCAGGAGAATTTAAGAGGAAGTAGCTTAGACGATTAAATACCGAGACTATTACATTAGTACCCTATAATGTACAATAAGATGAGATAGGTATGATAAGAGTGAGAAACAAGTTTTTTGTTGTCAGTGTAAGGTATATCCGTTTCGTTTCCAGCAAAATACACAATGCGGTACAAAACGTTAATCAGACACATTAATATTATTACCCCCCACAAATTCACACGCACTCCATACATGCTAAACAAACTTATTACGAGGCCCTGACAACCCCATTTCCCCTTTTACACGTCACCATATCCCCATGCATACCCTACAACAACAATATATACATACAGTGCGTACGTGCACCCATAAACACATACCTCACACACATACACATACAGGCACAGACACAGTCACATAGACACACAGACACACACAGACACACACACACACACACACACACACACACACACACACACACACACACACACACAGCGTCAAATTAACTTAATAAGTTAACGAGTTCAACAATAAAGAGTTTAACAAAAAGGCAAAAGTGACATAACCATTAACCCTACCCCATAATCAGTCGCCACGCGTCGTCGGGTCCGCCCCTGTCCCCCTCCCCCCTCAGATATAGTGAAAATGAATGAATGAATGAATGAATGAATGAATGAATGAATGAATGAATGAATGCCTTATTCAGTATGCTTTTACAGCATTCTGCCACCGTCAGTGTTTGTCTGATGAAAGCAAGATGAAATGGTAAATAAAGGCTAAAGTGAGTGTAGCAGTGTGTCACATTAGTAGCGCACTTCAGCTTCATGTCATAACAGCTATGTAAAACAGAGAGGTTACGTTTTCACCATGGTATTGGTTTTAACAACTCGAGGAGAGAGAGCGCGTGGAAGCGAGACTGATGCAGGAAGAACGCCGTTTGTACCCGAACGTTCTGGCATTAACATTGTTTGTACTACAGCCTTGTCAAGTTAATTACTCTTCCAGTTCAATGGTTCTTTCTCTGACGTCAGTTCATGATATACAGTGGAACGTCGATATTAATAACTCATTTAAAAAGTATACCTTGTTATTAAAGATGAGATGACCTCTACAGATATATAATGTATTATTCATTTTTCAGGTGGAGCTCAATATTAAGTATATCTGAATATTAAGTACACTTTTTCTGCACACCAAGTAATACTTCATATCGAAGTTCTCCTGTAAGTTAGTGCCATTTTTGAGACTCTAGGGCACTAAACGAGATTTAAATTGGACACAAAATTTCCACTGTGGTCCAGAAATTATTAAGCTGCCTTTTAATTAATGCCACAGTCAAGATATAACCTTTCAAATTAGTCTCATGTTTCTTCCCCCACTTCCAAACCACATACATACTCATATACACAAAACTACTTGGTATTTCAAAACTTTGAGGAAACGTCTTGTAAGTGCGCATAATCGATCTATCGTTTTGTAAGTAGGTGAAAAAAAAAAGATATTTACATTACAGCATCACTGGGCGCATCAAGGTTTTAAATGCGATGCACACTTAATACTCAAGCATTTACACAAGACAAGTCGGCAACACGGTTCATATTTATGATACACTCAATTTAATCATGACAGGCTGTAGGTCAACACACGTAATTTATACAAGTTAAAAAATGGTAGTATATTATACTATACAGCGTCCGCGATGACGTATATAAGCGTATTCCACAAATTCGGTAATATGCAGTTAATGATAGTTATCAGTTTGATTAGATTATTTTTACTGATTCTGGTGATATCACTGAAAGTCTTATGCAAACTCATTAAATAATGGAGTCGTCAACATTTTATAAGAAATTCGATTTAGTCTCTTAGTACAATTTCTCTTTTTTTTTTGTGTGTGTGTTTTTGTGGAAAACAACATTATACGCCAATACGGACAATATACTGATTTAAATAACAACATTATATTACAATCCCTTTCTTTTTTTCTGTGTAATAACTGAATAATGTACTCCATTCCCAAAATCTTATCATTTGTCAGCCAGATCCTACCAACATCTCAAACGGTATGGACTTTCTGGTGGACGTTTTGAATGGATAGTGAATTCCCACCCCCTTTACACGTGCCAAAAATATACAGTATAAATATTCGTTAAGATTCACATCCCTCCCCAGTAATGTTAAACAATAAGAGCAATGAGTGAGTAGCAAAGTCGTTCGTGAAACGTCCATCCAAGATGATCAAAGTATAATGATATGGTCGTCTGCTGGGTTGGTACCTAGAAGTGGCACAAGGATATTAGTGCTTGCCCGTTGACCTGAAAAACATGAAATAAATACATTATTTCATTATGACCCAGCTTAGGAGGGGAACGGTGTAAAGTAAACTGCCATCCGTACTGAAGTACATGTACATAAGTACATTTATGGATCTAACAAAATCTTATCAGTAACATGGGGCACGTAGGCAAGACAACTCGAAAAGGCAACTGCTTTAATTTCCTAGAACATAACTTGGTTTCCTGACAGACAAAGACGGAAGTATGACTTAGATATAAATACTTCCAAACTAACCCTACGTGATAGGGCCATGTTCTTTTGGTGGCTGTATCGGTGGCAGTTTTACTAAACTGAAGCAAGTCAGCTCTATTTGTGGCCATATCAAAAACCTAGCCTTGTTTGGCACGTATCAGATGATCGGCCAGGGGTCCTTGAGACGTGGAGAACTTTAGCTAGTGAGACCAACCTGTCTGCACTGCGACTGGCCTCCTTACACTTAGACGAACAATAAATGAACAAAATTTATCAGTCGAACGTAATCACTAATATAGCAAAATTTTACAGCAGGCTCCGTTCGTATAATACTAGAAATTTCTGTTATCTTGAAATACTACTGCATGCGAGTTGGTTCTTGTAGAAAAGTGTCCAAGGGTGAACATTACAAACCAAACGTACTGTGTTCAAAAATAGAATGTCAGGTGATCTAATTCCTGGGCAAGGACTGCCATGCTTGGGGTTGGCCGTAGATCTGAGCTTCGTGTGGGGGTCCAGGCAAGTATCGGTATTTATCCCAGGCTTTCAAACTCTTACAGGTCCGTCCAGGCATTTCCAATTTGGCGATTTTCTGAAATGAAATCGAGTGTTGTTTTTCGGTGGTTGCACTGACTGATGTTGCCGTATGTAACACATTAAATTACATACTGAACGCCATTAGAAAGCATCCAGTATTCTTGTGATGACCACTCAAGGCATGCCATCAATATCCCATCTCATTCCTCACAGCCATCGCATGTTTTTCACCACCACCACAATCACCACCACCACCGTCATCATCATCATGATCATCGTCATCATCATCATCATCATCATCATCTTCATCATCAACATCATCATCATCATAATCACCATCACATTCTACACCACCACCAATGTCATTGTGGGCCTGTCTGGACGTCTAGATTCTTTCAAGATAGCATCAGTATCAACAGGCGAGGTGCACTGTAGCGGTTATGGTGCAGCCGCATCGCACTGTCGAATTCGAACTCCCATGTTTATCTCACAACCTCCTTTTTCCTTTCCCTCCCTCCTCCTTTCTCTCTGAGTTTCTCTCTCTCAACATTCTTTCTTCCATTCTCTCTCGCCGTCTCCCCACTTACCGGCTCCAGGGCAGGTTCAGGCTTCAAGGCATCGAAGAGAGCGACCTGGGCTGGTGGTGGACCAGTCGGGAATGTCAGAGCTCCATTCCTGGGAAGATATGACATGAAATATGAAGATATGCTATGATCATGATTTCATGTCACATGGTGACATCATGACTTTGACTTGGCACTATGACAGGCATTATAACATGAAATCTTAACAAAGTCTTAACGACACTAAATCATTATAGGATTATGCTCAATGACATGACATAACTTGCTTTGTGACATGACAGTGATGTGATTATCTGTCACGACACAACCATTACGAAACTTCAATAGCTTGACAATAGGACGTAACACTATGACCTCACAAGTCATGAGTACTGAATTCAATGGACCGTTCTGATCAACAGCATCAATAAAGTTTGATAATGAAAACTTTTTGCATGATAAGGAAAAGACAGCTTTCAAGTCTGGAAGTTTATCAGCAGGGCAACCATCGACTTGTCTGACGTGTAAAACAATAGTGTCAATAAAAAGAGTCTTTCAAAGATGGTTCCAACTTGTTATGCATAGTCAGGATAAATGATGAATTATTTGAATGGAAAGGTATTTAAAAACTAGATTTCCTGTTGTAATTTATGGATTTACTTAAACGTCTTACAGAGCTTGACAAAGATGAAGGTAAACGGGAGAGACAGATGGACAGGCAGGTAGGTAGGCAGCCAGGAGAATAGACAGACAGGCAGGCAGGATGGGGAGGCAGGTATACAGACAGGTGGAGAGGTGGACAGGAAGGGAAAAGACAGGCAAGATAGTAGACAAGCAGGTCGGAGAATAGACAAGTAAGCAGGCAAGCAGGTAGATTGGCAAGAGAACAGATAAATAGGCAGGAGAGTAAACAATTACGCAGGAATGCTGGTAGGCAACCATGTGGGTAGGCAGACAAGATAGTAGACAACTAGGCAGGAGAGTAGACGGCTTAGCTGGCAAGAGGTGATGAAAAGATGACGATATAAAAGACAGAGGATGCCTGAAAGTGGAAGAACGTGAAGGAAGTGAAGAAAGATGGAGAAACGGAAGTGATACCTGTAGTTTGGAGCGTTGTACTGTCGAGGTTCGTAGTGATATGAGCGGGCAAAGGTGTGGTAGTCGCTTCTGGGCGGGATGGCGTACATGTTGTAATGGTGACCCAGCAGGCGATACATGGGTGGCCCCTGATCCTTGTACATGAAGCGGTCATCCAGATAGTTCAACTTCTGGTTCCTCTGGTACCGCCTCGACCAGTCGGGGCCGCGAGGGAATAAAATACTGGCAGGTTCTGATGCTCGGATACGATGGTCTGTTGGAAGCGCGTGCAAGCTGGTTACGTCAAGGTAGGCCATTTTGAAAATATTCAGTCAGGCTTTTGCGTTTCGTGTCTGCTCAAAATACGTTACTTTGGCGACCTTATTTTAAGCCTTTTGTTTACGATCTTGACGAAAGATTGTGTACCAGAGCTATGGTCAGAACTAATTTTTATGTCCTATTTTCAAATGTCTCGTTCTAGAAGTGTCATTCAGAGTCATTGGAGAACCCACTCGCCCTGAATCAATTTTCTGATCCTTAATCTCGTCCTGCTATCGTGACATCATCCGCCACGTGAATACGTCAGTTGCTGTTCGTTATATCAGAAGGACGTTACACGGCACATTCAACGTTCTTCTGACAGTCTGAAACAAAGATCATAGTATTCATAGTTTGATATGCAGCTGCCCTATTGTTCAAAATGAAATAAAATTCTTCTCAAATATATGGCATCCTCAGTCAAGTCAAGCGTTGGTTAACAGTCAGACAGATGGCAGATGGGAGGTCAGTGGGACAGGAACTGAACAGATCTATGGCAGACTCAGACAACAGCCAGTACCAGATTGCAGCATAGAACCATAGGTATTGCTCTTCCCTTTAGCAGACATCAAACAAGATGTAGAGCTATGGATAGGGCAGGATCTAGAAATTCCCCATGGGGAAGCAAACCACCTTCCCCCTCTTCCGGTCTATTACTGGAAAACTCTTTTAGATTACTCCAAGAAGACAGTATGTCAAACTTCGGCCATCGCACTACCCAATGTGCACATGAGATCTTCAGACCAGATACAGCTAGACTAGAGCAGAAGTTTTATTGTCTGTTTGCTGGCACAATCTTGGAATTCTCTTATGCTGCGCTTGAATTAGCTTTAGGAGTAAAAATTCCCTTTTAGACAATTTATAAAGCCCTTCCCAGCATACCGCGGAAGGTTCCATGATTTTGCCTGTTGTTAAGTCTGTAGAGACGGAGTTTTTGTCAGAGCTAGTGGACGCTGAACCACAAAAATAAAAGACATTTTTTTTTTCATTCTATGGACTAAACCACAGGCTGTAATTGCCACCGGAAGTCTAGAGTCATGTCATCGTGCCGCAAAAGTCTTGAGATCCTGCGAAGGATGATGCTCAGTAGTGCGTAAAAATGAACACAAAAGACATCCCTTCGCAAATCAAACTCAGTCTGCAACGATAAATCTGATTGGTTGACGAGAGCTTGTTTGTATATGAAGTGATTTGATTGGTCAAACCTCATTTTGGACTGCTAGGACAGGAAGTGTGTCAAGGCACGCAGCGCGGCAAGCTGGCATTGTTTGCGCCCAGAGAAACACACATGAATAACTAGTAGCAGCAGGGCCGCTTCCAGAGTTACAAGACAGAGGTGAGGTTTTTCCCACCTGCGGAAGATTGCGCATCATAAAGGGGTCCGTCTGTGATCGAGAAAGGTCCAGAGATCGCTATGGGATATCCTAACGCAAGTCCAATCTTTTATGTGGAGAAGGCACCGGAAAGTCAGAGCAGGTGTGTAGACGACACGGGCGGTCAGGAAGAAAAATGAAGACAGGCAAAGGTCAGGTAGACTCAATAGATTTGCAAATGGATAGATAAACAGGCCTGAAAGTAGCCAGAGAGACAATCAGACATTCAGTCAAACGAATAAACGTTTTGCCAGTCAGACAGACTAGCAAAAACAGGCCAGCAAACAAGCAAACAGGCAGCTAGACTGATGGACAGACAGGCAAGCAAGCTGACAGGCAGAAAGAGAGACAGACAGGCAGAAGATT
>JAWQUT010000163.1:636600-652894 GCA_033807755.1 Ellobium chinense
CACACACACACACACACACACACACACACACACACACACACACACAACAAAGCATTCTGATTTCTTCTGTATTAGAAAAACCTTCTCGTACATTATTATACTCCCATCCCACCTCCCGTTCCACGCTCACAGACCTAGGTATGCCAGAGCAGTAAAGAACCCGCCCCTCTACGGCTTAAATACAAAGGACTTCGAGAGAGATCATAGGCCTACACGATGGCCCAGCGGCACAGAATATCAGTACGCTTACTGCAGTAACTATAGGAGCTTACTGCCACCACTCCGTGAGCAGGATACTGAATATGAGGTCAAAGGACAAGGGTCGGCTATGGTCACTCATCCGCCTTCATCACACCCCCTTTATATGGTAATAAATGACAACCTCCTAGGCCACTCCACTACTACTACTACTACTACTATTATTATTATTACTAATTCGTTAGTTGGTCATGTGACTGCATACATAATCATTTAGAGTAAGCTGTCATACTCAAGAGACACCTGTGCTACTCCAAAATAATAATATCCTTACTTTAGATAAAGAACATTTTGGATTTTAAATCGTGTTTGTTATTATTATTTTATTATCATACTGGATATCATAACTTTGTCAGTATGATTGTTTCGCTTAGTCTGATCATGCTGCAGGAACTCATTATATATATTTCACTGGGTTTGACTGCTTTCATAAGTAAGGTTGTTTTCTTGAGTAGGCGTATTCTGTGCAGTATGGTCACATTGTTGAATATGCTTACTTTACTGAGTATGATTACTTTGTTGAATGTGATCATTTAAGGTTCATTATTTCGTTGAATGTGCTTACTTTGCTGCGTTTGATTATTTTACTGAACACAATCATGTTGCTGAGTACGGCTATTCTGTAATGCATGATAGTTTAATCGTGTTTGGGTATGCTGGATTTTTCGGGTACGAGTATTTTGTTAAGCATATAGAATTTACTGATATAATTAGTTTTCTTTAGTATGCTTTCTTTGTTGATCATATTACATTTACTAGTATGATTATTTCATTGGGTGTGCTCTCTTTACTGAGCAAATTGATTTTACTGGTCTGATTGTGTTGCCTTCTGTATGTTAGCCTGAGTGCGGAGTGAGAAATAAGTGAAATGAAAATTTGAAAACTTTTCCGAGTATTTTTTTTTCCCAGCTGCACAAGCCCACGCCTCTTCCTATCGTGGATAAACACTACAGAGGCGCCGCCTACCATCCAAACGATCCAATGGGCATTCACGTGGAGGAGGAGCTGAGCAGGCATAGAGAGACCAAGGATGGACCAATCAGACTGTCCTGCAGGGAGGACCAGGAGAATGCCTATACACCCAATTATCGCTATGAAGAGTGGCATTCTCGGCCCATGTTAGAGGTGGGTAATAGGGTAGAGTGAGACTTTCGGTCCGAGTATTGGATAGAATGACACTTTCAGTTCATTTGAGAGTGGATACTAGGGCAGAGTATCACCTTCGGCCCATGTTAGAGATGAGTAATCAGTTGGAGTGACACTTTCGGCTCGAGTTAGAGATGAGCAATCAGTTGGAGTGACACTTTCGGCTCAAGTACTGGACAGGGTGACACTTTCGGCCCACTACTAGGGTAGAATGTCACTCTCGGCTCATGTCAGACGTCAGCAGTGGGGTAGAGCGACATCACTGGCTCATGTGGGAAGTGGAGTTTGGGGGTAGAATGACACTTTTGGCCCAAGCTAGAGGTGGTTACTAGAGGAGCGTGACACCCTTGGCTTCTGTAAGAGGTGAAAACTGAATTAGAGTGTCACTTTCGGTTCACGTGAGAATGGATATTAGGGTAGCGTGACATTTTCGGTCATGCGAAATATAAGTGCTGGATTAGAGTGACATTCTCGGCCTATATGAGAGTATATTCTAGAGTAGAGTGTCCCGTGCTAGAGATGGACAGAGGGATAGAATGACACTTTGGTCCCCTGTTAGAGGTGGTACTGAAGTAGAGTGGCAATCTCGGCGTATATAAAAGGTAGGATAGAGTGACATTCTCGGCCACGTAAAAGATGAAGAATGTTAGGGTACAAGAGCACAGGGGATGATGGGTTAGAGTAGCAATGTCGGCCCATATTTGAAGTAGAGACAGGGTTGGCGTGACACTTTCGGCCACTGTTAGTGGTGGGCATTAAAAATAGTGACAGTCTTGGCCTATGTAAAAACTGATCACTGTGGTAAAGTGACACTTTCAGCCCATAATATAAGGGGTAGACCGACAACCCAGTTCATGTAGGTTACCTCGCTCCCGTTGTTACTAAATATAGACTACCCATTTCCATGTCACTTCCGGTCTTCTCTACGAATAGTCCATTCCTTGCTCAGATCTCCCAGGAAATGGATGCTGCGAACCAACTGTACTGCCGACTGCCTGAGCCTCAATCCCAATACTGGGATTTCTACAACGTGGTGCGGATGGGCCGTCCACCCAGGGAAGCGCAGACCACGCCCCTGTTCCAGCCCTGCCGCGCCATCCCTCTCCCCATGAATAAAGACATCCCCAACCTTCCGCCCCTGTGCGCCGACCCACATCTGGGCAAATTCAACAACTACGCGATTACTCCGACTCCATTCCAGGAGGGAAAACTCTGCAAATACGTGCTTTGAGCAGACTGCATACTAAATACTTGCTTTTGCCAGAGTACAAGATATTCGTGCTTTAGTCAGAGAACATGAAATACCTGCTTTAGTCAGACTACACGAAATGCACGCTATAGTCAGTGTACATGAAATACTCGCTTTCATCGGAGTACATGAAATATGTATTTTTGCTTTACAGCTTCAGGCAGAGTACAAGAAATACTTTCTGTTGGCAGAGTACAGTAAATACGGGCTTTTGCCAAAGTGCTGCCAGAAAATTTTTTAATTTGGTCTGGTGTCATTACATCCGTAACACCACGATGTCGTCTATTAACCCATCAAATAAGATAATGAATAAATCACCTTCAAACTACTGTTTTCTTTGTATTTGTTGAAATTCTTGAACAGTTTTGCTGATCGCCCTAGCAGTCACAAGATTGGTAGAAATAAAGGTTAAGAGTGGGTCTAACAACGAAAATGTGAGTCTGACATAATTTATGACACTCTACACATAGTTGTAACACTCCACCTGTACGTCAAGAGGCCTAGATATGGAGAGTTCAGTATGTAGGGATTTATCTCCACCTAGACTTATAATGTGGTATCAGCCATTTTGTACATGTGCCACTCTGCATCCTCACTCCCTTTGCCATCTTTATCCTTTCTCATTATTTCTTTTTAAAATATCAGTGCTATGAAAATATCCTGACTACATGTATGTCTTGAAATGTTCATGACTCGTTCACAGATCTACATTTTGATACCTATGTAGTTCCTTATAATAAATGATCCGTCTTTGTTCTCCAACTCCCATGTCTGTCTTTATCCTTTTCACATTCTCTTTTTCAAAATAAGAGTTCTAAGAAACTATCCCGTCTGACTGCAAAAGTCTTAAAATTTGCATGACTCTTTCATGAAAGTATGGAGCTCTGTTGTGGTGCATATTTAGTTCTTATCAATGAATGACATGTCTGTGTCAATATAGCACGTCTCCTTACAATGAGAGAAAGTCTACGAGGGAACACCGACTTCTATTACAGCAGGAAATTACAAATTGAAATAGATGGGTAGCGATCGTCTATCAGTTAGTGCGTTTTAAAATGTTCTCATGACATTGATCGTACTTTATCACGCTGGTATCAAATAAACGTTTCCCAACACACCATACATGTGAATTTCGTGTACTAAATGAGAAGGTTAGACTGAGTCGTAACAAATCTTTACATGTAACATTACAACATTGAAAAGTGTACGAAAGTAGTAGGTTATATAAAAGATTTTTTTAATATGACAGTATCAGAAATAATAACCTGCACATGCATTCCGTGAATACGATAACGACATAATTACATAACATCCATGTTGAAATATGATCTTGTATTTGACAAATATTGAATCTATAGTTTTGTAGAAAAACGGGACAGTATGCAAACTAAAGTTAAGTATAAAGAGGTCTGTATTCTTTATTTGAATCAGTTATGAATTCTGGTCATCAGGAGGAGTGTTCAGCTCTGAACAAAATGATATCAAAATTTGCGTTTTGATAGTTGCTTCAAGGAATACGGTCTTGTATATCAATATGGACGCCAATAGATAAGAAAAATTAATTTTCTTATCAAATTAGAAAATGTTGACGCCCATCGACATGTAAAGTAGAATATGTAGGGCAAAATTCTAGTCCAGTGTTTCGAATATGAAATTTAAAACCGCATGAAAAAAAGAAACCTTGTGTACAAGTATGTTGAATGCGATATTATGGGCCAGCAGCCATTTTCAGCAAAGTAAATTATACCTTTCTATGATCGAGCGACCTCTCTTCAGCGCATGCAGGCCTTGGCACACTGTCACCCAAACCTACAAAGGAAGGATTACTGCCTTATCGCAGTCCATTCTGCATACAGC
Organism: Ellobium chinense; assembly: GCA_033807755.1. Taxonomy (NCBI): domain Eukaryota; kingdom Metazoa; phylum Mollusca; class Gastropoda; order Ellobiida; family Ellobiidae; genus Ellobium; species Ellobium chinense. The sequence continues at coordinate 641,111 of JAWQUT010000163.1, forward strand.
GTACTTACATTATTATGTGTAGAAGTAATTAAGCCTAGGTCTGTACACAGCCCAGCCTGCATAATGTAACACTGGCTTTTCTATTCCGTGTATACAGGCGGTGTGTATCAGTGTGTTGCTTATACAGATCCAAAAAGCACCGCAAATGTCTGTCTCCGGGGCAGATTATATTGTGGCAAGTGTTAAAATTATGTGTTTATATCATGTGTGTGATAGAGGCAACTCTGTAATGTCTGTGTCTGTATTTCTTCTGTTTGGGGATATGGGGAGCAAATTATGTCTACAATACCAAATGTCTGCAGGGCATTTGTTTATACAGGAGGGCAAATTTTAATGTGATGCTAATGACATAACATCCGTGAACGCAAAGTTTCTCTAGTAAGGACAGCCATCCATTTTTCCTCTCAATGCTAGTAATCTGACAAGTTTTCCTCCAGAGATTTTCACTGTAATTACATATTATTAGTAAATGTTTATAATATTTGTCATTTAGTCCAGGAGCAGTGTCTTCACAATAAGCAGGTGCGAGATTTCCTTTAAAAATGGTATGGCCACAAAATCTCAGCTACCATGGTATAGTTTCCAGGACGGCAAATCAACAAATAGTAAAGTTCCCAACTATCACAGTAAATGCCTATCCTTGTACCTTAATTGTAGCGTGAATTCTCAAGCATAGAATAATTGATCCACATAAGATATCCCTTTGCAATAGATGTTCCACGAATAACGCCAATCAGCTGTAGATGCTCCATTAGTGACGACATTTTGACATAACAAATTCCACAAATGACACCATTCTTCTGAACAATTATGTTCCTTAAAAAGGCGTGACTAAATTGAGGCTATTCCATGCATAAAGTTATTCTGTTGTAGATGAAGTTAATGGTGTACTGTATGAAGGAATATGGCGATCTTGAAGTTGCCATGTGAGTGTTGTCGTACTGAACATCTAAGAACTAGTGATTGTGACCAAATAGTTGCTGACTTTAATAAATGACAAGAACGCCCAAGCATATTACATACAGTTTGTTTATGGCAAGTAAATTTGGCCAGGATACCGATTCTGAGCGCGACTATTGTGTTTCCATTGTTTATAGCCAGTCACACAAATCTGAATTTGTTATCGCTGTTCAGTCGTGCCAGATAACCTCAGAGAATGATATTGATATCAGCTCGTTTCTCCTTGTGAATCTGTTTGTGTTTGAGCATCAATGGGTGTGCCCGCATGTAGGAATATGTTGTATCACTGCTCATCCTGATGGTGTTGATATCAGCTCTCTCTCCCTATGTGTCTGTGTTTGTGCATGGGATTCGATGGACATGCCCATGTTAGGTGTGCGTTGTAAAGGAGGTGTGTAAACTCAGAGTCCAGTAATATGGAGAGTAAAGTCAGTTATGCATCAACGTTGTGGAGAACTTTAGCCCAGGACTGATAAGCAAATTCTCCCTTCTTGTTCCACGGAGCGTTGGGATCCCCGATCACACGCCTGGTCGTGTAGTTGGGCAAGTAGTGATAGCCGCGGTAATTCTTGCGGTTCAAGTACACTGGGCTGGCGATGGCCCGCTCGGGGAAGCGAATCTCTTCCATGGGCTCCTGTGGCCAAGGCCGGCGGACCATCTGACCTGGGGGCATGAACCGCTCGAAGTGGACCCAGTCGCCTTGCACCTGAGGGTCGAAGTAGAGCGTATGGTAAGGCAACGGCCAGGAGCCCTCAGCCCAGCGAGGGTTGCCGCACCGCGCCTCCTTCCCATCACGTTTTTCCTTCAGGTCCAAGATGGCCGACTTCCGGCGCGGAGGAAGGGAGAAGGGACCGAAGTATCCGGGGATATATGGTGGCCAGCCTTTCTGTGTGGCCATGAAGGAACCGCCATTCCTGGAAATGGGTGGCCTCTGTTCTAATCTGGTCGGTGTATCTATGGGTGGGGGATGCAACGTGGTTGGATACGACGACATACTTGCCAGAAGAATATCAGCTTGATGGTTGTTGTGGAAGTTTTCTTTGCTGCCCAAGTCTTTGAGTAGATGGTCTTGAATGCTCTGTTCTAACCCCTAGGCATGCACCAATTCACGGCCGCCTTCCCTTTCTTCCTCCTTCCGTCCCGGAAGCTGTGAAAAGAGAGCAAGTCTCCCAGATTTTGATGACGTCAGAATTCGTGTCTCCCAGCTCTTGCGGCAGCCTTGAAGAGGAAGAAAAGAAGTTGCTCGTAGACTTTTGGCCATGGAGGTCTGAATGTTACTGATTGGAGATAACTGCAGTCAGCTATGTCTTGGAAATAGTGTAGTTGATCCATCTGCCATTAACGTTTTGAATACAAGTACTGTATTGTGAATTAGCGTTCTGAATACATGTATTTTGAATTAGCATTTTGAATACGTGTATTGTGGATAAGCGTTTTGAATACATGTATTTTGAATTAGCGTTTTAAATACATGTATTTTGAATTGGCATTTTGAGTACATCTATTGTGAATTGACGTTTTGAATACATGTATTGCGATTGTTTTAAAGGATCAAACTTAACAAATTATTCTGTGGAACCCGTAAATACATCCCTCAGATCATTCCTACCTTTTGTTCACCTCTTCTACCCCTCTCTCATATCGAGCCAAGTGACACAGGCCTATCTCACCTGTTTTGGGTTAATTTTGTATACAGAATGTATTCTTGATTGCTGGTCAGAAACAAACGCAGGATACCTAAATTTTCATCTGAATACAGAATTACTCAGGGTCAAGAATTACTAAAAAATGCCAAGAGAATGAGATCAAAATAAAAGATATATTGACAGTAAAGGCCAGGACCGTAGATGGTAAAAGAAGTGCTCGTCCAAAACTGTAGGCACAAGAGAACTTAAGATCAGGATTCTTGACAACCCATGAGATCCTGAACCACGGATAAAGAGAACATGATGCTAGTAGATGACTGGCGAAAAACATGGCAACAGGTCTTTAGATGGTGAGGAGACTGAAATTGGTGGCACCGATCGAGGAAGCATGAAAGTAGGACCGTAGACCAGCATAAGAAGACATTTCCGTGAACCAGTGAGTAGCAGTCATAAGAATGTCAATGTCAGCAAGATTAGCATAAATTCATGTCATAAAAGTTTATGTCATCAAGAATGTTATACATTCATTCTCATTACATATACTGAAAGTAAGGTAAATGTACTTATTATCAGAATATAATTAAGATTAACATAAATTCAGTGTCATGAAAATGTCATTGGAAGTAATATAAACACATTGTCATGAAAATGTCATTGGAATCATTTTTCAAAATCAGTGCCGTCAAGACGTAACTGATGGTAATACAAATTTACTGTCATTCGAATGTCATCAGAAAGCTAGCCTACAAGGGTCAGATCATCCCACTGTTTATAGCTCAAAGACTATTTTTTTTTTACTCATTTACCACCTGTTACCGTTACGTCAGATGAAACTTTTCAAGATGGGTGTGGCATTTTTAAAACTTAATATCTAGTCTGCGAAGCTTTCCAAGGCATTTATACAGTTCCACAGAATACTCTATAATAAGATGTTTCTGTTTGAGATGGAATAACTATTTGTCATTCACGTCTCAGATGTAAAGTCTGCCATATTGATCAAAGCCTTCCTAGAGGAAGTTTGTGACAGAGTATCATGCAAAGAAAATTACTGCCTGTCAGACAGTGGAATAGATCTAATCTACACCAAGTGCTGCCAGGCATTACAAAAGAAACGAAAAGTAGTGTTTCATGACATGAAGGTATCCATGAACAATTTTTGGACTAGACATTAAATTAAGTCTACGTTATGGTTAATTTTTGCATGCGCTTACCTTTCCTGTACACTTTGCTGATCACCCTCGGATCTCTTGTCTTGCCAGGAAAGAGCGGCTCAGCCCAAACTAAAATAAGGGCTGGTTTCTTTCGTGTTGACAGCTAACCACGACCTCGCTTGAAAAGTATGGCCTCAAAACTCCCCAGCTAAGAGCCAAACACACGACCCCGTAGATTAGTTCAGAGCTGCTCTGTCTTCAAGTCTAAGACGTGTGTTTTGCCCTGGCTTCAGCTATTTACGGTTAGCTGATCAAATGGAAAAATTCTGGCAATAACCTTCGCGTCTGCGAGAGTAGGCAAACGGTACAGTGTACCTGAAGTGATCGATAGGTTCAATCGTCTTATTTATTGGGCCTGCGAGAGGTGGTCACACCGACCATTCATAATCAATAATCCGATGATCGATATATCCGACCACCTCTCCGCTGCTTAGACATTGTGGCCTTGCTTGAGAGCCAAAGTGATCTATCTAGCAACTGCGATAACATATAACCTTTATTGTATGATATTGTGAGGGTAGATATATACATCCGGCCTTTGTCAAAGTTGACAGGAAAATGAACCGTCCTCTCAGGAAAGACCGGACTGTGACAGGCACAGTAAGCAAAGTTATTCTCAGATGATTGTAAGAGAGCAGGAAATGAGAATGCTCTGCTTGTGAAGAAGCTAGTTTTTCAAGATCCAAGAACAATTAAATAGTAATTGTGCGTGTAAAATATCAAACAAGTTATACTAAGGATGCAAAAACAAAGTCATATTTTTTGGAGTCATCCAAATATTTACATCGTATTGCATCAGCATGGCAATGTGATGATATAATGACATGGTGATATTTCCACAATAATTCATGAATAATGACAATGATATCGAGAGAAAGAGGATACACTGTTTTCTCCTCCTCATATGTCCCTGTTCCATTTCGACCATATGACGAGATAACTTTCCTAATAATGTATGTCTTTATATTTCTGTGCACTTTTGTGTTCTATGAATGTTGTCGCTTTCTCTCCAAAAGCCGACATCTCCGCTTCTAGAATGATCTGGCGCAATTTAGTAGTATATCTACGGGCGCATTAAATCATCACACATTTATCATTGCCGAGCATAATAATAGTCTCTTGCACGCATCCATCATCTATATCATGTGTCACCGCATCCATCACCATCCAGCATGCATGCATCGATAACAGCCAATACTACCCAGTGTGCAGCATGTAACACATCACTAACTCTCTACAACTACGAACCATCGTAGATCTAAATCCCACTTCGCGAGGCACGACACTCAAGGCAACACATGCACTCTCATCCATGCTTCACAAATTATGTGTGAATTTGTGATCGGCAGCCATAAAATTAGATACATAAACAGACATAAAGTTAAAATTATTATAAACATGACACCACAGCTGTAAACGGCTTCACTTATTCTAAGGTCCCACCGCTTATAACTACGCAGCCACTTGGATACGAAATTATTCTCGAGTATCATTGTCAAAAGGTTACTCAGAATTTTTTTTTAAAAAGCCGTCAACCAGACACACAGTTAACATGAACAGAACATAGTTCGAGAGGATCTTCAGAATTATTTGGTGATAAATCTAGACATGTCTAGTCATATGTTGCCACCAATATGCAGCAATGATACCTGAGAGTCTGGATGCAGTAATGAACTTTAATTTTAATTAGACTACTAAACAAAAACAAAAAAAAACAAAAACCCAACCAACCAACCAACCAACCAACCAACCAACCAACCAACCAACCAACCAACCAAACAAACAAACAAACAAACAGACATACGAAAGACAACGAAAATCACAGAGTGTCAGTTCCATGGTTAAAGCCTTGTAATTCTCCAGCCTTCAGATCTGAAAACTGAACCCCACCCAAGGTGAGCAAAAATTGAAGAGCATAACAGAATGCCACATAATGTGATATTCATTCAAAGTGCCTCTCTAGCCTCTGTTTTTTTATAGACACTTTTTAAAAAAATCTTAAACCAGTTGACAGTTTAATTTGTTGGGACGGAAAAGTCAGTTGATTTTTTTCCCCAGTGGATTTACGTTTAAAAACGGGCCCTAAGCGATGGACTCTCATTAAATATTTACAAAAAAAACCACACAAAAAAACAACAAACTATTAACTTCCAATCACGTTACGTTCACAATAGGGATCATGTTGTCTTGTCTATCTGTCCTTTTTCTATACACTCTGGAATGCAAATACATGTATAACTAGTTAGGCTGCCAGGTCAGATCGATATATTGCAATGAGGGCGTGGGTTGTTGGTTGCTAAGACCTGACGGCGTGTTTAGCAACGGGACGCGTAGAAACACACGTGTTTTGTTATGCAGTTTTGTGCAACGAAGGTGCACCTTGGCCCTATTTACCTGTGCAGGGGGTGTGACACATACAGCACACCGGGATTGATATTGAAAGACGCGATACACACAGCCAGGTGCATTTCATTTTATATCGATCTGCAGCAAGACTTCCCTCCCCGCACCTTACGCTTGGTACAGATACCCCAGTGTGATATATAATAATATTTGCCAAAGTGAATGATCTGATTTTTATTTTTGATTTCCCCTGGTTAGAAGAAAGGAAAGAAGAGATAGCTACCGTGAGAAAGAAAGAAGAAGAAGAAGAAGAAGAAGAAGAAGACTAGGAGAAGAAGAAGAAGAAGAAGAAGAAGAAGAAGAAGAAGAAGAAGAAGAAGAAGAAGAACAACAACAACAACAACAACAACAACAACAACAACAACGACAACAGCAACAACAACACAATGAAACACAACAAACACAAAACACAAGGCAGGGAAAGCCCAAAGCAAAAAACAAAAGAATCACATTTAAAACAGAATTGGAACCAAATGAAAACTGCGAGGGAAACAAAGATAAGCTGTTACAGTAACCATTCGAAGTAAATAGGAGAAAACTGGTAAAGTCTTTAACAAATTTTGATCGATAGGTGATAAGCAAAAGACCAAATGGAACTTTGCGGAAACTTTATAACCCAGTGGGAATAATGAATTTGCAGTGAACACACGACGTACAAAGTTCAAGTGTAAAGAAGGGACTTGTTTTTAATTTTGCCCTTGCACTTTAAGTGAACACATTGTATCTCGGTGCTATCCTCGTAATAAGAAAACAATCATATCCGCTGTTATAAGGAGGATAAGGATAAGGATAAGGATAACTTTATTGATCCACAAAGGGAAATTATCCTTGCAATTAAAAAAAAAACTGTTTCTCCGTACACAGCACATACTATCCGACGTAATCTGTCTTAATGTCGTGTTGACATTCATATACGCTTACATAACATTTTCTTGATTCGCATTGTTTTTAACCCATCAGCGTTTAAACAGGGAGTGAGTAGATGAATAATGATGTTCATATAATATACGATAAAGGGAAAAGGGACAGTGCTGGAAGTGAAAAGACCAGATATTGGAGAGAAGATGAATGAACGAGTGGGGATGTCTTAAGACCTCTCTGCCAATGCATTCATTTGTATCTTTGCTCACTCCCTGATTCTCCATCCGACACTGTCGATGTTGAGAGCACGTCTGGAGTTTTATTTCAAAAGCTCATATTATATAGACTATCACTGTTTTGATGTGGATATGCGGTCTTTTAATGAAAAAAAAACAACAAAACAAACTCCAGATGTACATGGCGAAAATGTCAGAGGTGTCAAAGGCTGTGGCCACAATCACTGTCGATGTTAAAAACTGATGGTCAACTTGTGGCGACTCTACTTTACTAGTCCATCTCTCAGACTAAAGGCTATACCATCATACTGGATACTGATGAGATAAAGAAGACTATCTGAACATTTCTGTACGTTTATCGGTGAAGACTTAGGACGAAATTTGATTGGACCGTATTGGCTAGAGATTGGAGTTACTCCGGTATCAAATAGATCAATTAAGAATGATCCATTGACGAGGAGGAAGAGCAGGGAGAAAAGTTCATGTGAGCGGAATCAGCCTCCTTTCTGAAGAAGCGAAATAAAAAAAAAACCGTTTCCACGTAGCTTAAGTAGGCCAGCAGACACCCATTCCTTCCCACTTTTTGTTTTTATTCACTGAGCAGATGCCAAGCAAGATGTAGAGACCCTTTTTGTTCAGTGCACTTCCTTTGTCTTTCAACTCTACAGCTGTGGTGTATGGTGCGAAGTAGATGTTTAAAAAAAATGAATAGTTTCTCTGGTTACCTCTCAAGAGACGCAAGATGAGAGATTAGGCGCTCATGATTTATTCACGGAACTTAAGGGGTTTCAGTGAGGCAGATGGATTTCTTCAAGGTCCAGAAGCCGGAACATTCTCATAGATTTCAAGGAGTTGTTATTCTGTTTTAAACGTATAAAGCTGCAGTCAAGACGAGTAGAACAAGATCTAACCTCTCATTCCTGTCAGATACGGTGGCTCAGATTGTATGCGATACATTATAGTCTAGATATGGTAGCCAATCATGCATGACAAAGTCATTCTGTTGATACATGACAGGTTATACTCCAGGCAGGGTAGCTATTCCTATGCGACAGTTTACAATCCAAGTGTGTCATCTATTCATACGGCAAAGATTACCGTTTAGGGACGATATCTATTTCTGCGAGACAGGTTAAATCCAAGCACAGTCGCTATTCAGCCGCCACTGGTTAAATATTCACACGCGACATAATATCACTTGTCAGTAGCTCTTCATAATACAGATATAATACTTCGTGACAGATTATATATTACATGTAATTATAATTTAGGTACAGTAGCTATTTATGCGTGACAGGTGCATCGCAGCTATTAACACGAGACAGGTTATAAACCCGGGATCAGATGTAGAGAGTATCAGAGTGGAGAGTAATATTGTACCAGTTAGTCTCAGGCTCCCCATAAGAAACAGGTGGGGGAAGACCTGGTTTGTACAGATATCCACTGTCCTTTGACCTACTTTGGACCCCTGACCCCGGCACAGCCATTTCCGGAAATACAGCCGCTTCCGGTCGAGTCTCCGGTACCCGGAAGTAATGAAGTTTATTGCAAGGGTTTCGCAGGCAGAAGGCGTCGCATGTGAGCAGACGATCGTCCCAGTAGTGAGTAGTGAAGGCAAGCGGGTGACTTGGCAGACCGAAGCGACCAGGTCCGAAGTAGAGGGACTGGTTAGATGGCAGACGGGGTAAAGAAAACGGACCGTAAAACCCAGGAGGTGGAGGGTCGCACAAGTCAGAGAACATGTTGTTCTTGTCAGCGTACCCCAACATCCGGTACATGGGGGGACCTGCCTCCAGCCGGATCATTCGGGCGTGCAGAGGCGCATACCGAGGTGCTCGTTGCATCATTATGGAGGTTCGAGGGGTAAATGTACATTTAGATGTCACGGTATAAAGAATGTCCCGAGAAAGAAGACCATACAGATCCGCAGGATGGTCTCTGGTCTTCTAGATTTGTTCGTGGTACGTTCCTTTTGTTACTGTGTGATATGTTGCTATGATTAGTGCTTGCTGTCACTTGTAATCTGCCTCTCCCGTACGCAGCAATGGTGCTTAGAGATACACGAGGAAGACTGCAAGAGTCCAGCTTAGCCTCCGTTGTTAACTGTTTCCCTCTGTCAGCCCCATTTGCCACGACTGACTTCAGCACAGTTCTAATTTCCATTGCCAGCTGCTCACCCTCGCCCTTTCTTTCCCTCACTCTTTACCTTTCCCAGCACCCTCCCCTCGACACGATTTTCTGTGACACGCCTAACTCTCTTTGTCAGTTTCTTCTCCCTTCCACATTCAATTGTCTAGCTCATGCTTAATTCCCACTGTTAGATCTCCTTACCATAATTAGTGCATGATCTCGCTGTTAGTGTTAGCTGTCATCTCCCCTTCACCCACTGTCTGAACTTGTACGTGGCAATATCCAGGGACACACCTACCTGGTGTTGGTTTAGGATGAGAATAAGGGTTAAGGGTAGGTTACCTTTAGTAGGAACTGTTTCATTCGTGCCGTCTCTTACCTAACCCGGTCACCAGTCCTGCCCCTAGCCTTAAACCAGGCACTACGTGGGAGAGTCCCTGGTTATTGTCTTTTACGGACATAACTCCTGGCTGGCTCTAAGAAAGAGAAGGCACCATAGGGACAGTCTCATAATATTATTATTGTCTTTGTCTAGACTAGATCTAGATCATAGTCATAGGGAGTCTCCAACGGAGGGGTGCTTTTTCTTCTATAACCCTAACCTGCCCCTAGCCCTAATCGAAAAGTGGCATCTTATAATATCTTGACAACCCACTAGATGTGAATTTTTAGGGTGAATTTAGTGGTGTTTATATAACTGTCGGTGAACGAAGCGGAGGAAAACCTACATTCTTGCTCATCCGGAAGGAAACAGAAGTAACACATCCGTTTACCTATATCGGCTGTACGGGAATTTCCGCACAGTTGCGTAAATATGTGCATGAAGCAGATTTGTACCTGATGATAACAGTCGTGAAGCTTGTCGAACTACACTTGTACGGTCAGTATTATAATTCAGTCCGCTCCTTCCTGAAATGGTGAACGGGTCCATAGAGATTTAACTTTCTATAACAAAATAATGTGTATCTAGATCACTCCATGTTGCACATCAACTCTGAATTTATAGATACATTTGCAAGTAAGAGATATATGTTGGTCTAAAAAGAGGACCGTTTCAGATTGCAGAGATCAGAGGCCGGATGCATAATTCTTACGTTAGGTAACGAACAGCGGTAACCACAGAAAACTCCCAAAACATTAGCAGTGTTCACTGTATTTACCGTAGTACGGCAATCACGGTATGGATTATGCATACGGTTACAGATTCCTGTACAAACGACGCTGGTCGCCATCTTAATTTTTTCAGTTTCGCGTTCCACTGGGCTTCTGATTCAGTCCAACAATGAGAAGGGAATCATGTTCAAAACTAGCCCAACCCTGTGGATCAGCACTGTCATGGAGTTTGCTTTTCTCATTGCAGTGTGCAANTCTATGTTGCACATCAACTGTGAATTTATAGATACATTTGCAAGTAAGAGATTTATGTTGGTGTAAAAAGAGGACCGTTTCAGATTGCAGCGATCAGAGGCCGGATGCATAATTCTTACGTTAGGTAACGAACAACGGTAACCACAGAAAACTCCCAAAACATTAGTAGTGTTCACTGTATTTACCGTAGTACGGCAATCACGTTATGGATTATGCATACGGTTACAGATTCCTGTACAAACGACGCTGGTCGCCATCTTAATTTTTTCAGTTTCGCGTTCCACTGGGCTTCTGATTCAGTCCAACAATGAGAAGGGAATCATGTTCAAAACTAGCCCAACCCTGTGGATCAGAACTGTCATGGAGTTTGCTTTTCTCATTGCAGTGTGCAGAGGCACCGTGCTTAACACATGGTTACAAAGTGGAGAGCAGTGATTAAGTTAATTTTTAAAAATGGATAGAAAGTGAAATAGTGAGTTAGAAAAATTAAGAAAAGATGCGGTAGAGGATTTGGATATTGGAACGTGTGGGTGGTGCTGGTGGAGAAATGTGGAATAAGGATAGACTACCGCACTGGTGGCAGAGGAATGGTGGAAGATAGAGAGTATGGATAGCAACGATTCAGTGAAAGAGACATAAGCAAAGTGGAGACTGAATGAAGGACAGAGGACAAGTGTCACAGACGGCATAAGGAGGTGGGGGAAGGGGGGAATATTATGGGCAGTGAGACGGGCAGTTGGTGATATGGGCATTATTACCCCCAGACTGAACATTCGGAAAAGTGGGCGGCAAAAGAATATGCCAGTTGCGAATGTGGGATGTAGGTGAGTTAAGATACGAGAATATGAGAGAGTGAGTAGACTATGCAATTGTCGTAAACTGCCAAAGTCCGGTAGGCTTTGCCTCCAACAAGTCAAGAGTCACGTACACTTTGTCTCCCCCTTCCCCCAAATTTTTCTACTCTTCCAT
>JAWQUT010000163.1:652919-687877 GCA_033807755.1 Ellobium chinense
CAAAAAAAAAAAAAAAAATCCCATCTCTTCAACTCATCCCTGTGCAAGACTTTTTGCACAAGACACAGGCTACGGCATCTCTACACGGAAGGCATTGCGTCTATGCACACACTGACCATACAGAAGTAGATGAATAAATCATTAAGTTCTTCCGCATTGACCATTGGTCGATTTTGTTTCTGAATACTCACAGGTCTGGCTGGAAGTCATCGGTCAGGTAGATCGGAGTGAAACTTTGGGGTTGAAGGTCACGTGCTGGAAACTGGATGCTGTCCCAATCAAATGACCACTCACGATTGCTCCGCTTAGAGTCCTTGGGCATGTTTGTGATTTTGGTCTAATTGCGTGTTGGTGTCAGTTTCAGCTCTTCTGTTACAGACTTCTTGCCAATGATCAACGCGAATAACTTTGGTCTTATCTCCCCTTTGAAAGACAGAAGCCCTGAATGGTGGGGAGGGAGATGGAGTGATGGGTGCGAAGAAAAATATACCTGCTTCAGGTCACGCAAGGGTCAAAGGATAGCTTGATCTTATACTTTAAATTTTGATCGCAATAGAAAACACTGTTCCCTGGCACTTCAAAGAGGCTATGACAATGCTCATTATGGTATAAGATGGACTAGCTTATAATAATTCAATTCGCTTGTGATCATAGTTGGCAATTTCCTAACGCTGGCACTAACAGCAGGATTGCCCACTCTTGATATTGTGCAGCCGAGTTTCCCTAGTAACAACATACGATAAATCTCTGGCATAACTGAGAACTTGCGCATTAACAATGGGATCTCTTACCATCGTAAGCATGACATTAATTCTGTATGTTGAACGTCACTTAAAGTGCATTCAGCACCGACGCTCTAATTAATGCAATTCCTACTATGGTGAGAAATCCCTCGTCAATACGCAAGCTCTCAAATGCTGACGTCATGATACAGTTACAAAATTTAGCATGGTTGTAGGAGGGAATGTCCATAAAACGTGATAAAAAATATCAACGACCACGTTGTAAATGTGATTTTAAAGAGGGACAATGTTGCCTTTGTTCACGAAGACAAGGGATGGTGGAAGCTACATCTGAGGCTGTCAGCATCTTATGAGATGATGAAATATCTATACACATAATTCGGATCTTTTCAAGCTGACAGGTAGAGAGAGAAAGAGAGAGAGAGAGAGAGAGAGAGAGAGAGAGAGAGAGAGAGAGAGAGAAGGGAGCAAGGGAGGGAGCGAGGGAGAGAGTGGGAGAAAAATAGAGATCTAAAAAATGACGATTAAGTGTATTTTAATAGGGTAAACCTAGCATTTTATAATTATTTAGTATTAGGGTCGATAACATTATTTAATTCAGTACTTTTAAAACTTTCAAGTTTGTTTGTTCTTTACATAATGAACATGAATGCTTGGACTATGTACACGCTCTATAACTGATACAAGTGTTATTCTGAATATTTTATAGTTGTACACAAATACACGACAAAACCAGGTTAAATCAATCAGATTTTCATATTTAAATTCCTTGCGATATTTTCCTTTTGTAAATTCGTTGCCAAACATACACTTTGCAGAATGTTTCCTCATGTTGAAAAATCAGAATAACACGAAGATCTATAAGATAATGTTAACTGGGGCAAACGTGCTGCACAATGTCAGAAGTTGGAAAATGCCAACATGATGTATTTATGTAACAGTCTATTGCTTTTATTTGTAACTTCACACTGCGGTCTTATATTATGTACAAATGGTTTCTACAGTAATACTTTACTGATTTTTGTAACACTACGCATGAACAGTCAATAACACAAAGAAGTAAAACAGAGAAATGAAAACATAAATTTGCCATTTCATTTTTACTTTATGATAACTACCAAGAGAAAACTAAAAATCCTTTCAAAATGCCATGATCTGAAACGGAACCATATCCCTGAAATTACAAACACACCTTCGCACTGACAATCACACACCTTCCCGTCTTGTATGTTGTTGGGGAGCTTACACACACCTGGGATTAGCAGGTCAGTAAGCACGATTTCTTTCACACACACAGGACAGACACGGGACACAAGAACCTGGGTAGGAAGTCTTACTGACAAATACAGTGGTCAAGTCAAGAGTAGATCGATTTATCGATTGCTTCCGTATTGAACTACCACCAATGCTATATTATATATCTACACCAGATTGTTGTGCACTCTGTCCTGTAGTTATGATAAGAGATTTATTTAAATGATGAGATACTACTGCTACTCCTACTACTCCTATTATTACTAGTTCTGCTACTACTACTACTACTACTACTACTACTACTACTACTACTACTACTCCTGTTACTTCCACTACTACTATTACTGCTTCTACTACTCCTATTACTCCTGTTACTACTACTACTACTACTATTCCTACTACTTCTATTACTCCTATTACTTCTACTACTACTACTACTACTACTACTATAATTACTACTATTACTACTCCTATTACTTCTGTTACTTCCACTACTACTACTACTGCTTCTACTACTCCTATTACTCCTACTACTATTATTACTACTCCTATTACTCTTATTACTTCTACTACCACTACTACTCCGATTACTCTTATTACTACTACTACTACTACTCATATTACTTCTATTACTACTATTACTACTACTACTCCGCCTATTACAACTACTATTACTACTACTACTACTACTATAATAATAGCAGTAGTCATAATATTAATAACATATCCTCCAGGTTGAATTGTGCCGTTGAATTTCACAAAAATTGATGTTTGGAGAAAAATAACAGCTCATGCAAAGTTTTTTTGCTAGTATAAAGAGACCTCATTCCTACTAAAACTGTTACCAATGTTTGCAAATGTCATAATCTATGGACTAGTCAACAACGGTAATATCAACACAGATGATATAATAGGCTGATCTCGCCGCCCGTATTATGTTCGTCTAATCATGCCAGCAAACGTATCCTAGACATGAACATCTCTCTGCTTTAGACCATATAAAAAAAAAACGGAGAAGGTCCAGATTTCCGCGATTCTGACGGCTGATTGCTACTCCAGAATACGTCACTCACCTGAACTCCAGCTACGCATAAAATCCAAGGCGAATACGGATAAATTGATTTTTATCAGTTGTTGATACATTCAGTAACTGTCTTTAGCCGGGCTGCTCCAGATTTAAGAAAGCAAAAGGCGTGACGCATGTGAAGAGATAATCAGTTTTGCCCGCACAGTTACAAAAAAAGAAAAAGCAACATATAAACGACGATCTGTCCAAACCTATCAAACGTAAGTACAGTGTGTTTGTTTCCTTTCATTTTTATGTCACCAGGTGGATAATTTGATAATGTGTCTGTAGACACACGTTATACTTCGGTATTCGAAAGAAATAAACTCATATACCAAACAAATTAACGCACACGATTTTCGATTAAGTGTCCGTACAAGAGCCTGCTGGGCCCACAAACGTCTCACTGCGTCCCTGAGACAGACAACGATTTTACACACCCACACCCACACACACACACACACACACACACACACACACACACACACACACACACACAAAACGAATGGCGTAATGACTCATAATTTCAAGGAAAGGATGAATTCTCTTGTTTATGACAGGTATGAAAGGGCAGTGTGGAAATACTAGACGTATATTGCCAGATGAGGGCTTTTCCCCCAGCAAATAGAGAAAATAACCAAAAAAAAAAAAACTGTCGGCGNTAGAGAAAACAATCAAAAGAGAAAAAAAAAACTATCGACGAAGAAATTACTACCCGTATCGAGAATTGAATTCACCGAGTTCCTTTCAGTCTCAACCTCCAAACAAATCCTAGACCATCCCCATTTCCCAAACCAGCTCGCCCCAGCCCCACCGTTCTCCCTCCCCCCTTTCCCCTCCCAACCCCGTCTCATCCATGCCCCATTCCTCAGCTCCATTCGTCATCTCAACCTCATTCCCACCCCAAGCCCAACCCTAATTCCATCCTCATTCTCATCCTAGTCTCAGTCCTAGCCCCAATCCCGTTCCCAACCCCATCCTCAACCCAAACCCAGTCCCAGTCCCATCCTCACTTCAAGTCCCAGCAGCAGCTCTATTCTCATCCCAATACCAGTCCCAGTCCCATCCTCATCCCAGTCCCAGTCCCATCCTCATCCCAGTTCGTCCCATCCTCATCCTAATCCCATGCCCATCTTCATCCCAATCCCAGTCCCATCCTCATCCCATCCCAGTCCCAGTCCCATCCCCATCCCCACCCCAATCCCAGTCCCAGTCCCCATCCTCATCCCAATCCCAGTCCCAGTCCCATCCTCATCACAATCTCAAACCCAGTCCCAATCCCATTCTCATCCCAGTCCCAATCCCTCTCCCATCCTAAACCAAGTCTCAGCCCCAGCCCTAGCTCCATTCTTTTCCCAGTCCCAGTCACATCCTCATCCCAAACCTTTGTCCCAGTTCCAGTCCCAGCCCCGATCCCACTCTCACCCACAGCCCCAGCCCTATTTCATTCCGATCTATCAGCTTCATTATCATCTCATCCTCATCCTCATTTTCATCCATTCCAATTCTCATTCAGCCTCAACCACATCCCAACCCTATCCTCAACCCACACTCTGCTCCAACTTACCCCATACAGTTTAAAAAGAGAATATTTTTATTTAGTACACTGAAAATTTCCGATTACCTAAACACAAATCTGGACATAACAAACAAGCTATACACAACCGCAGCAAATAGTCACGTATACAGCATTTTTGTAACAAATATATTCACTTTTATTAAGAAGATTGCTGAGATAGCAGTAGCAGCAGCAACAGCAGCAGCAGCAGCAGCAACAACAACAACCACAACAACAACAACAACAACAATAACTCATAAACATATCACTTAAAAAACACACACACACACACACACACACACACACACACACACACACACACACACACACACACACGCGCGCGCGCACACACACACACTCGCGCGCACACACACACACACACACACACACACACACACACTCTACTCATAACACACCCATATACACACGCACACACACAAGTAAAGTCCACAAGCTGCACTCACTCACTCGCTCACTCACTCACTCACTCACTCACTCACTCACTCACTCACTCACTCACTCACTCACTCACTCACTCACTCACTCACTCACTCACTCACTCACTCANTAACACACCCATATACATACGCACAAGTAAAGTCCACAAGCTGCACTCACTCACTCACTCACTCACTCACTCACTCACTCACTCACTCACTCACTCACTCCTCACTCACTCACTCACTCACTCACTCACTCACTCACTCACTCACTCATTCCTCGCTCTCTCAATCTCTGGCTCACTAACTTGTTTCGGCTACTGGGCCGTGCTCCCATCAAGAAGACAGCGCTATTGGACATCTCGGGGGCGGCTGGTGCTGATGACATCTCTGAAGTCCTGTGAGTTGAACAATGTAAACTGGGTCACAGGTCTACTCCTTTGCTGATATACTGGCTTCCTCTTTTGTAACGATTGTTACGATGAAAAATTAAGATCTGAATCCAGAAGGTAATTCTGAATCACAGATTACAAAATGATGCGGATGGAGTCGAGATTGGTGATGATGTCGTGATAAATTCTAATTTCCAACAGTCTTGAGACACACCAATCGGAAGTCAGGATAAGAGTGACGTCAACAGAGAATTTTATGCACAATTGCAACACCAGTTACGACCTTCTGAGGACCCTCGTAGTTCCACACTGTGTCAGGTGGGGGTCTGTGTTAATGAATGTAAAATCCAGCCATATGGTTTACAACTGGGAAATACAATTCCCAGTTATGTCCCTTTGCGTCGATGGTCGCCCCTTGATGTCTGAGCCGAGAACACGTGTAAACGCGGCTGAATGAGACAGGAAATTCTGACCCTGGTAACGAGTAAGAATCAAGGGTATGTGTAGAACACACACACTGACACACTATGGAAGTTCGTCTGTC
The DNA here is from genome assembly GCA_033807755.1 of Ellobium chinense. NCBI lineage: Eukaryota > Metazoa > Mollusca > Gastropoda > Ellobiida > Ellobiidae > Ellobium > Ellobium chinense. The sequence continues at coordinate 658,917 of JAWQUT010000163.1, forward strand.
TATGAGCACACCAAGCACCACCTGTGTAAATCTCCTTCTTTCTCACTATGTCTACCCACTCAGGATTAAAGGCTCGCAATGACTCGGTGCAATGGAGCGGACGAGTCTGGAGATTTATGCCAGGGGTTAATCTCGACGCTAAGCCACAGGCCCATTAGTTAAACTAGCATGGAGATATAATTGTCTTGCAGCCAGTCGAATGAGTCTTATGTCGCTAGACTACGAGTAAGATATCAAGCTCTGAAGGTGATTTGGACCATTCAATATCGAATACTTGCTTGTTACAGAACCCGAGAGTAACATTATTTCTATACACATGACTTTTGATTTTATTGGTGAATAGTCAGTAATTGTAGATAAATTTGGGTGTTTATAAGGCATCTTAGATGATATTTTGATAGCGAAACAAATTGTACGAGTTTCTCAGATTTTACATGTTTTTAAATTTCAAGGAAGTGCCCAGCCACTTCAAACGACTAAACTATATCTGTGACTAGATTAACGCTAGCTCAAAACATTTTTGACCTGATGAACTTTCATGTCATACGAGCGTATCTCCTTGATGCAGTTAAAATGCCACATAATCCTTATTTTTACTGGTCGCAAGACCCTCGTTCTGTGAACAGATCAATGGCGGACTGAAGTGGGACTGCCAGTTGACAAATCAAATTTCATGCACTTTGCAGTGGCATTAGTGAGTACAAAAGTGGAATTAAATGTCTGTTATTAGACAAAAAAATCTCTCCAAAACTTCACATTTATCCTCGAAAACGACGAAATAGCAGAAGCAGATGAAGTGTTATACGTGCACATTCATCAAAATGCGCCCTGAGCGTTTATAAGGCGTTTCATGCGTCAGGCGGTTGATACTATATTTTATGGAAGTCTTGTGAATCCTATTTAGATAGCTAGTTAAGCTGAACCCTTTAAATACCAGCACAGGCATCCTTCGCTTTAGTCTAAATACCATGTCAAGGAGTCTAACTTTGTGAAAATCAACATGGGCGTCACAACAAAAAAAAAGTAATATTCAGGCCAATTATCATCATGAAAATGAATAACCGAAAGCGGACGATGCAGTAAAACTCGAAGGCAACTGAAGGCTGGCCATGAGGTAAATAATATTATGTTAATTGACTATGATCTTGGCAGGACAGTACTTTGACCAACCTGTGAAGAAATTAAGAGGTTAAAACTTTCAACGATTACAGGAAAAATATTTTATTAATTATATAAGATAGAGAAATAAAAACAAAAATAACAGCAGCAGCAGGAACAAGAACAACTAGAACAACAACAATAACAACAACAATAACAACAACAACAACAACAACAACAACAACAACAACAACAACAACAACAACAAAAGACCCCAAATCTTCGTTTTGATAATCTTATGAATTTCGTTCATTCTAAGCTTTATGGCCAATTTTCTCAAAGTTGCCAGTGTCTTTTTGACTATACAGCGGTTTATTGTTCGTGTTTTTTAGTATTATTGAAACTAGAGCTTGAGAGAGAGAGAGAGAGAGAGAGAGAGAGAGAGAGAGAGAGAGAGAGAGAGAGAGAGAGGAGAGACAGTGAGAGAAAGGGGAAAGAGAGAGAAAGTGAGAAAGCGAGAAAGGCAGACTGAAAACGGACAATATCACTAATTTCATCAACTGCCCCTTAACTTTGACACGTGGGAACTTCAGCGAAACAATGATGTCAGATGATTTAGGATCCGCGGGGCCAATGTCTGGAGGAAGACTAGAGACCTATCCTTAGAGAATAGAAGGAAAGAATGGGAACTTTTTGCACTGCTCAAAGAGGATTTTAAAAAAAAGGAAAAGAAGACGGAAAGAAAGAAAAAATGAAAATGCTACATTTCTAAGGAATTTCTGGTACGTTTGATTCATACCTGTAATTATGGGGCGCAAGAAGACTTTTATTGAGCCCTCATGGTATCGTGATACAACTTGGTCTGGGCAACTCTCATAGTGATGGGATACAATAATAATAAATAATAAATCGTTTTTACCCTCCCTAATTTTCTGTCTCTCTCATTTCTATTTCTCTCTCTTTCTTGCACTTTCTCAAATCTTTCTCTTTTACTCTCTCTCTTTCTCTCTCCCTCTCTCTCTCACATTCTGTCTCTCCCTTCCTTCTCTTCTTTTTCTCTCTATAAATATTTCCTCGCTCCTTTACGTTCGTGTGATAATAGCTGAAATTATAGAGAGATTCTTACTTTATTATCCTCCATGTCTCTCATGCAAAAAATTTCGGATTCTGGCTGNTCCAGTGACATTTTAAAAGAACAACAATTTTTCTTTTTTTTTACGTATAAAATGCTGCGTTTAAGTGAAAGTTGCATTTATCCGGATATACATTAAGCAAAGTTAACTGTGTCTCATGTACTAAATCACCCGCATAATCTGCTAATAGAATGCCTTTATCCTGATTTACTTGCATGCACTGTCTATAATATAGTTGGATTCGCTCGAATCCGGCCGAATGTTATCTAAAAAATAGCAACTTTCGCTTAATCAAAATTTTCAAGGTAATGCGTTACAAAAACGGATGAAGACTGATAAACTGTAGAAGAATGATAGAAATAGGCTAGTAGTGAACGAATCCTGAATGTTTTGGTGTTGTTGTTTTTTTAAGTAGAGGGGGTCGCTCGTCCGAGGGACCGCAGAAGAGTCTTGAAGTTATAAGATCGATTCTGATACTTCGTGCCAATTAGGCCGGTAGATTGATATTCAAGCATCTCCTGCTTGAGATTTGTTCCTTTTAAAATATTTAGACGCCAAATGACCTCTTTTGATTGGTTAGTAATTACAGATATAATTTGTCGCTGCCTTGGAGGTCCGCGCGGACATTTATAAAAGGGCTCTCTCCTCGAGCGAACGACCAACAGCTCTATTCAAGGCTACCCCCTACTACACATCCCTTCTCAGAGCAACCCGATGGCCCTTTTTAGCTACTTTCAGGGCCACTCAAACGGTCCTTTTCAGGGCCACCCAAACCGGCTCTTTTCAGGGCCACCCAAACGCCCCTTTTCAGGTGCGACATTGGCCGCCCATGACGGACCCAACGGCCCTTTTCAAGGCCACCCAAATGTTCTTTTCAGGGCCACCAACATTTTTAATGAGGCCACAGCGAAAGCGATCTGACGGTCCTAAGCCCATAAACACTCAGAGAGAAAAGTTATCTATACCCATTCCACCCCAACCCCACACCTTCCCTCTTACTTTCCTTTCATATCCTTTATTTATGAGAGGTGATCAAGCAAAACTGCGCTTTTTCCGCACTGCTTTTCCTGACCTCTTGGAGTTGCTATTACGTTAGTTCGAGTTTCTGCTCCTAATGAACATCACACAGTACTGTAAGTCCTTGGCCAAACATTCCAAAAGCCTAATTCAGCAGCGTCTTTGTGACAATCAATTTCTCTAGTCATCTCTAGCCACTTTCAAGAATTTCTGTACCGATCTATTCTTTTTAAAGGCCTACCCCGGGATTTAGAAAGAGAGAGAAAGGATGATGAAACATTTCGCTAATTTTAATACAACATTAGGCGTCACATCTGAGCGCTATTTTTCCGAACTTCACGAGTAAACATTTCATACTATTCAGGACCTTTGCAAATCGTTAGTTTATTTACATTGTGGTAAAGAAAATTGAGATTAAAACGTCTAGTACTTGAAATATGGAAGTAAACCCATCCAAGTCTAGGCAATGTCAGAGAGGAATTATGGTATGGCGCTGCGTTTGGTTGTATAGAACACCAAGTCAGTTCGTAAAGGGTCGATTTCAGTGATACAAATGTTTATCTTTCGTTTCTTGAATTTATTTTTACATGTAGTCTAGCTTCGTACATCCAAGTTTTGCACTCTCCGGTTGTTAATTGCTGGGCTTATTTCACGATATTTAGATCCATGCAAAGGGAAATCACTCAAGAAACATCTGCGTCGAAATTCAAGGGAGACAAACCACACAATGTACTAGACTAGATAATTTAACAGTACAAAATATGATTAGACGACTTCTCTCACTGCCCCCTAGGATTTCTAACATCCACAAATTCGATCTTTGTTACATGTTTCGCTGATTGTGAAAGCCATCCAGTGACTCACCAACACTATACTCAACGCCATTAGAAAGTAGATCTTGATATCTACTCGACTAATAACCACTCGCAAACAAAATGCAGACCGTCAGTATCTCATCTCTGCCCGCACAACCATCGCTTCATCGAGATCAGCATCAACATCATTGTTATCATTCTCCAAAGAGAAATATCTTTCGAATTAGGCATCATATTAACCATCACCATCGTCATCACCATCACCACCATCAGCAGCAGTATCACCACCACCATCAGCACAAGCACCACCATCACCTATACCACCATTCCCATTGTGGGCCTGTCTGGTTGTCCGGATACTTTCTAATGGCGTATAGAATCCATTTACCTTCTTAAGCTCGCCCAGGAGGGTATCTGGCTGGCTCTTTCATACAGAAACAACATGCAAAAGTGTGTAAAAACCATACAAGACAAATTTTATTCAAATTAAATTTATTATTAAACTTGCATGCACATTTCAAAACAAATTTGTAAAACCCACATTCATAAACTTTATATCTAACATAATTACATTAACAAACGATACAATTATAAACAAGATAATGCTGTCGTGTATCAGTGTTTTGCACATTACACGACAGAACTATTGAACAACAATTTTAACAAGTTTATTAATAAGCCTAAGTATAAAAGATAAAACATGAGGACACAAACTTGTACAAAAGTGGAAATACAAGGAATACAATGTTCTGTTCCTAGGATACAACTGATTCCACTAAACTATCTTCCGCTTACTCGCAAGAAATTACATTAAGTCGACTGTATTAAAGTGTTAAAGAATATTCCATCAGAATACAATGAGCGCATGGCAGGCAAGGGCACAAAGTAGAATCAAGCAAAGTGAACAGTAGTTAATCTGCAAGTTTCTAATAGAGTTCAGCGACTACCTTTCCAAAACTCTTTTCAAAACTGCTCAAAGCCTAGTGGGTTATCTTGACTTAGTCTGAAATAACACATTTAGGCTTTGGATAAGCTTCAGAAAAATGGCTTTCTGCTCTAAGTTTTCGATACAACAGACCAATAGCACATGACAATAACGTGAAGTTTTGCACAACAAAACCCGACTGTAGCTACAGTAACAATGGCAACGATTTAATAGCACAGGCATAACGATACAAAATGAAAATACATATAAATAAAAGTATATATACATATAAATGACCATTTATTTTGATTCTGCAGCTTAATGATAGAGTTTGTCGACTACTCATAGCATCAACTTCTTTCCAAAATCGCTCAAAGCCTAAACGCACCATCTTGACTTAAAAAGAGTATATATTATATCTGAACTGAGATAGCGTATTTGGGTTTTGCATAGGCTTCGGAAAGAAAGTTTTCCTGTTCTAAGTAGTCGTAACTGCAGATCAAAAGACACGTAACAATAAATTGCGGCTTTGCTAATCAAATATGATGCCAAAATAACAATAATTTTAACAAAATAGGCCAGTACAACAATATGAAAGGATCTGAGAATTCATGCGAATATACTGAATGCCATTAGCCGGACCGCTAGATAGGGCCGTGACAGTGGTAGTGATGATGATTGCAAAAGGGGGTGGTGGTGGTGGTGATGATGATGATGATGATGGTGATGGTGTTGATGGTGATGGTGATGATGTTGGTATGATGATGATGTTGGTATGATGATGATGATGGTGGTAGTGGTGATGATGATGGTGGTGGTGATGATGATGGTGGTGGTGATGATGATGGTGGTGGTGATGATGATGGTGGTAGTGGTGATGATGGTGGTGGTAGTGGTGATGATTGCAAAAGGGGGTGAAGATGGTGATGGTGGTGATGGTGGTGATGGTGGTGGTGGTGATAGTGGTGATGATGGTGGTGGTGATGATGGAGGTGGTGATGATGGAGGTGGTGATGGTGGTGGTTGTGAAATGGTGGTGACGATGATGATTATGGAGGCGGTGATCATTTACTTATGCCCAGTGCTGGATTAATGTTTTTGAAGCAAGTGGTGGCGGTGGTGAGGTAGCTGTAGTGGTGGTGATGATAATATGATGGTCATACAAGATGGGATTTGATAATGACGATGTGCCTTTTGTTCGTGAGTGATCACAGTAAATTTGGCGTTCAGTATATTAATATAAATATCAATACTCAGAATACATGCACTATATTTACAGAGGCAGGCACTGTCATGTTGCAAACACAACAAGTTATACACGTTCATAGAGGAAGACGAAAAATATAGTCTAACTGAACACTTCAAAGCCAATCAAAATTTCATATTCAGACAAATAGTACGCGTCACAGATACTAGACTAATTATATGGATAGTTCATACACTAAAATATAGTGTTCTGCTCTATATTTTAAAACTATCATGAAAATTACACAGTACAGCNGATGGTGGTGGTAGTGGTGATGATTGCAAAAGGGGGTGAAGATGGTGATGGTGGTGGTGGTGATAGTGGTGATGATGGTGGTGGTGATGATGGAGGTGGTGATGGTGGTGGTTGTGAAATGGTGGTGACGATGATGATTATGGAAGCGGTGATCATTTACTTATGCCCAGTGCTGGATTAATGTTTTTGAAGCAAGTGGTGGCGGTGGTGGGGTAGCTGTAGTGGTGGTGATGATAATATGATGGTCATACATGATGGAATTTGATAATGACGATGTGCCTTTTGTTCGTGACGATGTGCCTTTTGTTCGTGACGATGTGCCTTTTGTTCGTGAGTGATCACAGTAAATTTGGCGTTCAGTATATTAATATAAATATCAATACTCAGAATACATGCACTATATTTACAGAGGCAGGCACTGTCATGTTGCAAACACAACAAGTTATACACGTTCATAGAGGAAGACGAAAAATATAGTCTAACTGAACACTTCAAAGCCAATCAAAATTTCATATTCAGACAAATAGTAAGCGTCACAGATACTAGACTAATTATATGGATAGTTCATACACTAAAATATAGTGTTCTGCTCTATATTTTAAAACTATCATGAAATTACACAGTACAGCAAAACAGAACCAAAAAAAAAGGTTTGTAAAGAAAAATTTGGTCGATTTTCGTGAGCACCAACAGAGCTGAGTACAAAACATACAGATGACGTGTGGTGATGAAAACAGAGTGCATGATGGAACAACGTTATAGCAGACAGTGAATGTTACATCAAAATGATATTATTTTAACAGCTATGAGTGAACAGGCGTGAACTTTCTCACAAACAGAAAGCTAAGACACGCTATCCTTACTATACAAAAAAAACAACAGATGTATGTGACATAGACAGCGTCGTTTTGGCTTCATGAAGGTGAGAAGTTGACGTCTCTACATTCAAGGCGGACGATGCAATGTAATAATAACCCAATGCAGTATACAGATACATGTGGTTTTAATACATTCAGCTTGTCTTTCATACAGTGTCTTTACAAATGGGATATGACCAATACTGTCGAAGCAAAAATTATTGAAAGTAGATTATATCAGGGTGCCATGATTAATAATATAACATGGCTGATTCTATGTTAAGAATTATGAATCAAATCATTAAACATTAAGCTCCATTTAGACTATAACACCTTAATTAATATGCCAATCTTATGTTACTGTCATTGATCGATCCACTTATCACTGTCTTATTCTACCGATGATTTGGCATTATCAACCTGTGTGGGAGTAAGTGGCAAAAGAAGTAGTGATGCACCTGCATATTTTAGTACAGACATGCTCATTTACGTGTTCCCCACAGAACTTAAAAATTGATCAAAGAACTATGTATGTACTCGAATATGCTAGGCTTCACTAGCTTAAAGATCAGTTACACCCATAAAGGCCCAATATAATTATAATGTATTTATTTACATAATGTCTTATTCTATCTCAGGGTGTGACCTAAACTGACCCTAACAGACATACGCGAACTACAGAACGTGGCACTTCATCCCATTATTTATACAAGGTTCGATTTCAATTTTTTTTGGCACTTTATGTGGCATTTTAACATGTATGTGTATAAATGACATTTAAGTTGGTGATGCCTCTGCATATGTTAGTACACACATGATTCCTTTTGGAAATTAAATTGTACAAAGAACCATGTATGTACCAAAATATGCTAGACTTTCACTAGCTTAAAGTCACTCAAAGCTCAAGTTTATCCATACAGGCACCTACAAAACACCTCTAGGTGTTACACAAACTGACCTTAACAGACGCATGCAGTCAACAGAATGAGGCATGACATCCTACTGTTTAGACACAGATTGATTTAATTAAAGTTTTTTCGTACTTTTTGGCATTATTTACCTGTGTGGGTATAAATGACGTTTAAGCAGGTGATGCCACTGAATATTTGAGTACAGACATGCTCTTTTACAATTCTTCTCAGAACTTAGTTGTACAAGGAACCATGTATGTACTCAGATATGCAAGGCTTTCACTAACTTATAGATCAATTACACCCATACAGGCTCAATATATAACCTCTATTTACATATCTTATCACCTCTAGGTGTGACACAAACCGACCCTAAAAGGCATATAAAATTTACAGAACTGACCATTACATCCAATTGATTATACAGAGTTTGATATTTGAAACAATTTTTTTTTGGTACATTTATGTGGCATTATTAGTCTGTGTGAATCTAAATGACATTTAAGTAGATGATGCCCCTGAATAATTGAGTACAGACATGCTCTTATACGAGAGTTTAACAGAACGCAGTACACAAGGAACAATGTATGTACTCAAATATACTAGGCTTTCACTAGCTTAAAGATCATTTATACCAAAACAGGTCCAATATACAATGTATTAATTTACACAACGGATTATAATCTCTGGATGTGACACAGACCAACCCTAACAAACATAAGAAATCTAAAGAAGGGGGTATTTCATCCAATTTTTATACAGGGTTTGATATAAACAATTTTGTTTTGATACTTTATGTGGCATTTTTTATCTGTGTGGGCATAAGCGACTTTTAAGTAGGTAATGACCCTGCACAATACGGTACAGATAATTATGCTCTTTTACGAGTTCCTCTCAGAACGTAACTGCACAAAGAACCATGTATGTATTCAAATATTAGGCTTTCGCCAGCTTAAAGATAAGTTACACTCATACAGACCCAAAATATAATGTATTTATTTACATACACCCTACCACCTCTGGGGGTGAGAAATTGATCGTAACGGGCATACTCGTATATAATCTACAACACCGGGCATTTCACCCCACTATTTATACAATGTTTGAATCAATTTTTACTTTGGTACTTTATGTGGTATTAAAAACATGAGTGGGTATAAATGACATTTAAGTAGTTAATGCTTCTGCATATTTTTAGTACAGACATGTTATCTTACGAGTTCTTCACAGAACTTAATTGTATAAGGAAACATGTATATACTCAAAATATGCAAAGCTTTCACTAGTTTAAAGATCAGTTATACCCATATAGATCCAATATATAATGTATTTATTTAAATAACACCGTTACTTATCACCTCTGGGTATGACACAAACAGACCCTAACAGTCTTATGCAATCTTTAGAAAGGGGCATTGCATCCTATTATTTATACAGGGTTTATTTAATCAGTTTTTACTGTGGTACTTTATGTGGCAATATCAGCCCGTGTAGGTATAAGTGACATAAAAGCTGGTGATGCCCCTGCATATATTAGTACAGACATGGTCTTTTACGAGTTCTCAGAACCTCAAACTGTACAAAGAACCATGTATGTACTCAAATATGCTAGACCTTCACTAGCCTAAAGATCAGTCACACCAACACAGGCCTAATATAAAATAAATTTTTATTAACACAGCTTACTGAAACACACAGGCATAGGCAGTCTACAAAATGGAGAATCACAGCCCATTATGTATACAAGGTTTGTGTTTCATTTTTTTTGTTGTTGTTTGTAACTTTATATGGCATTACTGACCTCTGCGGGTGTAAGTGGCATTTTAAGTAGGTGATGCACCTGCACATTTTATAGAACAGACACGCTCTTCATGAGTTCCTCTCGGAACATAAATCTTTACAAAGAACGGGATGTACTAAAAATATGCTATGACTTCACCACTGTAATGATCAATTACACCGACAAAAGTCCGATACATATTATGGATTTCATTTACTACAGCTTTGTGACTGCATATCAAAAAGCGATGTGTAACAGTATTCAAACAAAATATTCATGCACACACAGGGCAAAGACCATAACTGGTATCTTTTACCTCAATAGTTACATCTACATTAAAGTTGCTTTACATCCGTAACAGCAACAGCACAGCCTTAATTTAGTAGTATTGTGTGTTATACTCGTCTGCAAATTTCGGGCTGCAAGGGAGAGAACAGCTGCTTTGTTAATGGATGTACATGCTTATAAGAAATTAAATCCCCTGTCTTGAGGGTAAGAGATAGCTAAAATTTCGGCGTGGCATTAAAGAGTAATTTTCCTTTCAGCATTGAAAACGTATTTTAACTGCATGTTATACAAATGTGCCCTTTACAAATTCTCTCATGTGGCTGCCTCTTTCTGTGCCTAGTCTCGTTTCGCCCTTCCTATACATTTTCACGATTAAAACCGCTGAGATGGCCTTAAAAGTTATTCCAGATTCAGTGAGCTCAGATGGGGGCCGTGAGTAGGCAGAATAAGCAGGATTTCAGGAGAAACTTTCATTGCCAATACTGTGGTAATGAAAGTAAAACTGTTGCAGAGGGGCTACAGCGAGAAGGGACACACTAACAGGCAAACTGTCTATTTTATAACTTTTTGAGTGACTAGTGTGGAAATGACATGTAAAATACAAGCTATATCTTAGCAGAGATGTTTATTTTAAAGAGAGGTCTTATGTACCTCTATGGCAGAGATAGGCATGCACATATGACAAGGTGCTATGATTATACTGCACATTATAAACTAAAATCAGATGTTAATTTCATGTTTACTTTATAAAGTGCAATATGGTCGCAACACCAGGACATGCCTGATGGCGATACCTGTCACTCCCATACCGACCCACAAGAAATCCTAACCTGAAAGTAAAACATGTGTCATAATTTTGAAGTGTTGTTGCTATTTCGTTGATGTATACATTCTTAAAAAAATGAAAATAAACATGAAATGCAAAATTGACGAATTTATTCGTAGGGAAGTGGTTTTACAAGGCCATATTGTCTCATTCATAACATACCTAGGGTAGTACACATCATACATATAAATTCACAGAAGTACACAATTCTTGTTTATCATACACCTGTTATAAGAATCGTAGCTATTTCTAACTCTTTTCATATCAAAATTATCATACTGGATCTAAGTTGGCCTTAACTATTTAGAGGGGTAGATCCATAGTGGAAATACATGTACTATAACCATTACAAACTTCAGGACTGAACCAACAAAATGTGAATCAGCAAATCAGGTTTTACAAGAGGACAATATGCAATACAACCATTGAGCTGCTATTGCATGTTAAGGTGGACGTGCTTCATTTCTAATTTATCCCACTGAAGGCCTCTACAATGGGGTTAACTTTGAAACAGCTTAATCTTAGCTTCGACCATTACTTTCAAATTTTTTTCTTAAGGGTTGGGGGGGGGGGTTGGTTTTTTAATAGCTGTGCTAGGTAATTTTAAATTGTGTAAGCAACAACACAATGGTGATATCTCATGAAATATTCGTTTCCTGCTTTTCTTCATCTTTCTTTTGTCAGGTTCCTAATAAATAATTATATTGGGTGACCAAATAATCCGAAGTCCAACAACTTTTAAAAGCTACAAAGACAAACTGAAATGAAATGCTCAGCACTGACAGCAGATATAATCTATAACTGTTGCAAAGTTTATTTGCTTTACATAACTTTTGTCACAACTTAAAAAAAACCTTTAAAGTATATAAAAAAACGATGTGCTAGGACCAATGTTTTAGCTAGGCTGCACACCAGGTATGCGATTGCTGGACTTCTGATTTTAACTGTTACATTGTGAAATAACTAGTATTTAGATAAAATAACTGTAGTATTTAGATAATGAAATTTTTGATGCATTAGCAAAGACTATTCACCTGCTAATGTACTTGATTTATCAGCGGCATAAAATTTAACTCTAAGTTAAACTTTGAAATCAAACTTGGCTACCCTATACATATGTAAAAGATATCTAATGTGACCTAATGGACTAAATTTCCAAGGGACCAGTCAATAATGTCCAGCCATAAAGTATTCGAGTTTGTGAATGAACTTTTGACTTCAACAGTGAAATACTCAGAACCAAACCATTTCAACGAGTAGGCGGGATTTTCAAGTGCACAAGATTCGCGGTCGTGAGGTCCGACTGCAATGCCTGGCACAAGGGTCATCTTTACCGGTGGAAGCTCATCATGAAACTGCGTTCTTTGCGCACAAACCCCTATGGCGTCCGTAGAACAAATGACGCGATATATGCGCGCCTTATATTGCATCAAAAGTTCCAACTTGTGCCCAGGAATTTATACATAAAGAACGCGGTCCCATGAGGAGCCTCTACCGGATAAAGACAATCCTTGTGCCAGGCATTACAGAAGAACCTCACGAATTCGACCATCGTGCACTTGAAAAACCTCGTATACTCACTAAAATGCTTTAGTTAAGAGTCTTTTACTGTCTAGACCGAAGTTGATTCACGAACCTGAACGTTTCACAACTTATCAATAGAGACGGATTCCTTATAATGTGAGTGCCTGAGGTATCACTGTACATTTTAAATGTGTCCAGTGGAGCAATCTGCAAACTTGTAGGCTAAATTACTTACATTAACACAGTCTTGCACCTAGTCTTATGACATAACACAGAAATGTACATATAAAATATAAATACACATACTATATTTGAGAGCTTGCGCATTAACGAGGTGTCTGGTACCGTCGTAAGAATCACAATCCATCATGCATCCAATCAAAATGAGGCTTAAGTCGCTTTTTGACTAAATCTAAATACTGGTATAACGTCAGTTTACTGTGTGTACTTTCATTAGGTGAAAAAATTGACCTAGTATTATTTTGTGACAGTTTACTGCGTGTACTTTCATTAGGTGAAAAAATTGACCTAGCATTATTTTGGCTCCAAATATAGTTATTTGAAGTGACAGGGGTCACCCCATGCAATAGAATACAAAAACGAGAAATCTCCATTGAACAATTTTAACTGTATAATTTATGTAATATGCCTCACAACAACAACAAAAAAAATTCACTTACTGATCATTTTACCCCACACACAATACTTTTACACACAATTTCCCCAGTCCAAGTTTTACGCGAATGGCCTTTTTCATTTTCAGAGCCTGATATCCCAGTTCCAAGGTTAGCAACATAAGCTTTATTTTGATTGGCTTATATAAAATCCTCTACATGTGTCATATCGGTTTACATTAAAAGGTGAGGTTTACATTATAAATAAATAGGCATCTTTGCAAGATCGGTATAATGATTTGAGGCGAGTTTTCATGAATGCCACAAGTGCTAATGATCGCAAGACCAGATGCAACTATCCATGGGTGTGTGGAATAGGGACAAATAAAGTCTGGCGACCATAGTAATAAACTGAAAATGATATTTTTTTCCCAAGAAATTATTTTTTTTCTCAAGATCCTACTGGCATATCCAGTTCATTTTTTTCTGTAATGCAGTTTGATGTCAAACATTTAACACATGTTTAGTTTATTTACCATGCATAAGCCTTGGCAGCAAAAACAATCCCAAAAATGACTACGATATTGCGCCTGTTGACATAAGCTGCTGTACAACATCATATTCCACATGAATGAGGTTTGAAGGAAAAGTATACACATGTTTATTAGCATAAATGAAATGCCCTCTAGCAAAGAATTGGAGGGGAAAATTGGGAGAAGGGGGGAAATAGAATGTGGTGGAGGGAGGGAAGGATAGGTGGGAAGTATGATGTGAGAGTGATTGAAAACAGCATTAATGTCGTGTGTTAGTTCTTGAAGGTCTGGGTGTCAGATGAGAAGCTGTTAAGTGGAAATAGAGTGCACGAGAAACATGTATGCATCTTTCAGTATATTGTGTGTATGTTATATGCTGTGAAATGAGTGATGGCCTATGGTCTAATGAATGCATAGAACTTGAAGATATACTAATTTTGCTAAGCTCGCACATAATTTGATACAATCATAACACAAAAATCTGATACTATCGTAACACAAAATGCTAAACGTGATACCCATTTTGTGTATGAACTACTTCGTGTAAATCGATCTTCACATCAACAGGATGAATAATTTATATGTACCATCGCTTGTCAAAAGATTAAAAGTTCTGGTATATGGTACAGTCCGATTAAAGCAAACAGTATTTTCATAAAGATAGTTAAGTTGATCAGAAAATCCCAGATCTATACGTAGTGCTTGTAGACTTGCTTGTTCCATAGATAGTCTAGATCCAGTTGAAGTCAACAGTGTACCGTCCACTCTACATCCACCGTTGGTGTTTGTGGGGTAGAAGCAATGATGTCCAGAGGTATGAAGATGCCAACTGTATCTGGCAACGGGGTATAAAAGTTTATTAGTTCCTGTGAAGGCCTTGGGAAAGGGGGGGGGTGGAATTAGTTGGATTTAATTTTAAAGGCTTTGATAGAATACACTGTTAACTCAGAATGAGGGGGGTTTTGCCATTCAAGTATCAACTGTGTGGTGGTTGTTAGGTACGTAAGATTATCATGTTCAGTGTGCGAAATGGTCTAAAATTTTAATGCAGTCTTATTTGCTACTAGACTTCTCAAAAATCTGATTCGTCTTGGGCCATACTTCTGTGAGTTAAAATCTAGAGAAAGAGAAACAAAAATCTGTATGGTAACTTATTGATTACTATGGCGGCGAGATCTTGATAAGTCATTGAGGGCTGAAAGCTTAAACAGTGAAAAAAAATGTCACCTTCATACCTTGGAGGGGTAGTACAACTGTCCACTATTAGTAGTCTTGCAATTCCTTGGTCAGTTTATCCTCGGCTCTCCCTTCCAGAAGAATGAAGCGTCCATGTCCTTCCGTCGGATCCAGTGGATGTGACTTATCTGAAGTACCTGTGAGCAGTTGGGAGGTGCTTTAGGTCACAGGTAGGCACTAGGTTTACTCGTTGAAGTGTGGAAATAATATTCAGGTAATAGGTATTTTAAGGTTTTAATTACTGTGAACGTCCTTGTGGTCTAGTGGTAGCACGTTGAGCCTTGCAAGCAAAGAAGGGCTACGTTCGATGCCCGGTAAGGACAGGACATTTTCCAATGTCAGATTTTTCGGAAACTGATCTTTCACAATAATTTGGGAAAAAGCATATTGGGCCACACTTTACAGAAACTAATACTTTGGACCCATAATCCTTTCCTCTCCTTTAATGATAATGAATACGCCTTACCATCTGATTACATTCTTCTGCCCGATCCATGTCCACCAGCTCTTCATATATGGCCAGTACAATAGCTTATCAGCTTGCGGTGGGCAGGTCATCCATTGTAGTCCGAGAACATCCTTCTTGAGTAGAAGTCTTTAATGCAGCTCCATCTTGGAATCCATGTCTCGCATTCATATGTAAAGTCAGAGAAACAAATTGTGAGATTCGTGCAGCTTTGACGATATGAATAGACTTAAAATAGCATATCATTAGGGAGGTTGGGACTTTGAGAAAAAGGGTTGCAAAGGTATATGGATAATCCCCCCCCCCCCCCACCCATTGATACTGAAGAAAAGGGAAACGCCTGCTCTTGGGTTTCGAAGCAAAAACTATTTCATTAAATGTCATTAAATATTAAGATAGGAGCAAGGCGAGGATGGTTGCGAGGAAGAATCAACTAATGTCGAAATTTCCTGTATTTGCAGGATAAAGTAAAAATCGGACTAACTTCCAGCTTAGAAATAACCTAATACAGTATAATTATCATATGTTGAACGCCATTAAAAGTATCGGATAAGCAATGGTATCGTGCCACGCACTAGCGGACCTTGGAGTCGAAGTACCTGCGAAGTGACGTTTGAGCCGGGTGCGGATTTGGCTAGGACAGCCCTCACACCTCTTCCCCTTCCTATAGGTATGAAGATGCCAATAGCACCTGGCATTTTGAAATGCAATTTTAAATAGTTCCTATAAAATCAGAATATTGGCCATGGGGAGGGGGGGGGAAGGGGTTGGATTTTAATTTCAAAGGCTTAGATAGGTGCAAATATATGTGTAGACTCAGAATAGGTGAGGTTTAGTCACTCAAGTATAAAATTTGTGATTGTTGCTAGGTGGGTAAGGTTACCCTGTTTACTGAGTGAAAAGGCCTAAAATATTAGGGTGTCTGCTTCACTGCCTAAGTTCTCAAAATCTAACTGGTTCAGGTGCATTTTTCTTTGTGTCAAAATTTGGAGGAAGAGCTAAACTACATATTTGGAAAGTATTTTGAAACGGCACCCCAGGATAAGTTAATGAGAGGTGTAAAACCTAATATAGCCAACAGTGAAAAATACATTGGCATCTTCATACCTATAATATGGGACCGTCCACAAGAATATCTTCGTAACACTGGTAGAAATAGCTAAAGAGAAAGCTGCCGTTAGCAGAATTTTAACCCGGGGCCTTTCGCATCCAAGAGAAGCGTTCTACCTCTCGGCCACCCTTGTCCCGGCCTGATCCGGTGGAACCCCGCCCAGAAAATGTGACTTACCACACCATATCACGCTAATACGATAAGTTGCTTAATGTATACATAGTATAGTCGTCGGAATAAAGCTTTTTGCCACAACGCGATTCATAATTATGCAGATATCGATCTAAGCCAACGGTATCAAATTATGCCTCTTCCTTCTGATTTTTGTCACGGAAAAAAAAAGCCAACGGTAATCGAATACTGGCGAGGAGAAACAGCTTGGTCATTGCCTTTTTTTTTTTTTGCAAAATGTTAAATGTTTATATTTTTTATAGATCTAATTTGGAGATTTCTTAAAGATGTAAAAATCATGTTTTATTTCCGTGATCCTCTGAAGGCATAACTGGGTTGTTTCTTGATGTGCACAAAAGGCATGGCATCAGAAGAACAAATGACGCAATATATGCGCGCCTTATATTGCATCATGAGTTCAACTTGTGCAATGCCGTTTTGTACACAACAGATCCTCGGTGGGTCTCCAAGGAGAAATACATAAATACAATTGGGAGGGAATTTACAGATGGAATGTGCAAAAAGTGAGCCATAAAAACAATCTCAGTGGATGAAATTGTTACCTTGAGAAATTGCGCCAAAAAGTAAAGTGACAGTATGAGAATGTAATTTGAACGTTTGAGAATCACAAAGTCTCAAAGTAATGGAAATAACGCCAGCTGTAGACATAATAGGTTCTTGGCAGGTAGCAGATTAATACGCAGATTAAGGTAATACTGAGGGTTGATGCTGTAAAAACGAGGACCCTGTATTATATTCCTGCAAGTTTCAGGTTACCGTACGTACAAAACATCCTGCCGTGTATATATGCGAAGTCAGTGAGTAAATACTGTAATAAACATTGCAATGCTTCCCATCTGGCAAAGATCTATATTATTTACTGTTTTTTCTTAGCTTCCAAGCTGAAGACAAAACAAGTGCATGGAATCATGCTAGCCTAAGAATTTACCGTTTGGTAAGCACAAAGCGAAAACTCATTTCACGATCCGACACGATGAACTGTGATGTGATTGTTTCGGAGGTGGGTGGGGGGGCGAGGGTGGTGAGGGGGAATGAAGATACAGGAGGGACGGGGGGCGAGGGTGAATGAAAGATTCTAGATTTCATCATCATGACACATACAGTTCAATAATGTTAAACTGACATTAGCTCAAGTAGCGTAGACTTGTGTGCAGACGGAAAGATGTTTACTATGCAAGTAAGCATGATAAAATTTGATACAAGAAGGTATGAAATATACTTAGGACAAAATCTACTTTTGAAGATTTACCAACGCTCAGTTCACGTCCCTTATGATGTATTTTAAAGAAATGAGGTTGACTTAAGAGAGATGACATTGGCTTTTTGGCTTTTATTTTGTTGGTCAGGGGACGGGGGTTGGGAGAGAGGGCTGATGGAAAACTTGGGGGACTAAAACCCGACTTGATCACACCTTTGNGGGGGGGGGGGGGGGTGGAGGGGAAGCGGAGGGTGCGAGCGGAAAGAAATTCCCTGTACTGTTGGCAAAGCAGTACAGCAACAGGATACCTCTGAGAACGCATAAATTGATATTTCACACCGCCGGTTATGCACGTCCTATTCAAAGGTGGTGGTAAGATCATATGAATCACAAGAGGTCAACAACATAACTATACATAAATTTCTAAACCCTTGAGAATTTACGGACAAAGTAATAAGCGTTTAAGAGTCCTTGATCAATGCCTAGATATGCTGACATGATAGCCGTAGATGTACGGACTGTATTTCCCCCACAAGCTTCAACACAATAGAATAAATGCTAAATTTCTATTGATAAACCAAAACTTCCTATCTTTCGAATCCCTCTATCCGTTTACCTCCCAATAAATGACATGATGGTGCTATTCAAATGTCAAAATTTTTGAAAGTTTTAATAGCTCGTGACAACATCACATATAAGCATCCAAATATTATTACAATAAACAACAGCATAAACAAATAACAATGACAATGGCGGATGTAAATTAACAAATCAACAGTAATCCCCTGAGGGCACTATATTTTATAAAACAAAGTTGATACTATCTAAAGGTCTTCATAATGATGGTTATTTATCTACTGATATTAAAACTTCTGTATCCTTGGATTTTAGTAAATTAAGAATTTAGGCATATCTGGGAGTTTTTTTTTTTGTGCCAACATCCTAGCCATAATTTTTTGCATTCCTTTGTGCAGTGCTCGACAAGACTTGTTCCTTAGTCTGGACATTATATCAGTTGTTTTTTTTTTCTCAAATCGACGGATAAAAGTTTTTAGTATGTCAGTTTTCTCAAGTTATATGTTAGGCTTCTTAATTTTTTATACACTATCCACTCTAGGAGGATCTTCCTTTTGTAAGATGCAATGTGTATGTGTACTGTTCTGTGTTTGTATTATGAAAGATGTATTACTTTGTATGACATCGTAAATCAATTTCCCTACCTGGCAAATAAAGATCGTTTTTTCATCTTTTTTTTTTTTTGCTGGGGTAATTTACGTGAAGATTCGTTCGTCAGCTGTGCAGAAACCATCCCCAAGTCACGTGCCGCAAATTATGTTCTTGGATAATTTTTTTTCAAAACCTCAGTGGATTTAAGCAGCCTCCTTTCCACAGATGGTACAATGATTGTGTCAATTTCAACTTCAGGATACGCACTAGCAATATGTCTATTTCTGTCATCTTGGTTCACTATTTCTATGAAAATACTGACCGTTTAAATACAGGTCTTATTGGACACATAGCATAAAAAAAAAAGTTTGGCGGAAGTGGTTTCATTATGGACAGAAAAAGAGCCACAAGCCTGTGAATGTCACTTAAAAAAGAGAAAAAACACTGAAGTATTGCACTAAATTAAGAAAGAAAACGGGAGTGCATTTAGTACATGTAATCAAGCTTGATGTAAAGGTCCTTCCTTTCAGACGGACGACTTTTATGCACATCAGTGACAGCAGCAAAAAACGCAACGTGAGGAACTTTTAAAATATGTGCAAGCCAGGCGACCCAGCGATGTAGTAAATGTCATGAGCATTCGAGACCAGGTATTTTAAGTATTGTGAAGAGATGCAATTATAAAAACGTTTAGAATTTTGCAAGCCACTCGACTTTCGAAAATGAAACCCTTTCAGAGAGACTGCACAGGTTTTTAAGCAATTTCTTCGCAAACGCTATCCTCACTAAATCTTATTTTCTGTGCATTAGGCTAATCTGTATTGTAAAAAGAATGACATTTCCCCTAGAGTTAGATGTATATCACATCTTTTACACTTAAAAACAAACAAAAATACAATTCGCTCATTCAGTTTTTGTCTTACCTCTGGAATACAAATTATTTTGAAGCTGTGAAGCTTACACAAGCCAAATTCACCGACAACAAATGGCTCCTATTGATTAAAGCATACCCACTAATTCCGTTTCCCTTTCCCTCTTTCTTTTTCGCATGCATGAAGACAAAGTCTGGCATTTCCGTAAAGCATCACAAACGCAATCGGCCGGCCGACATGCAAACAGTGTTGTGTTAGTAACGGTGCAATGAAGGCATGCGTGAGCTCACAATGTGCTGAGAAAAAAAAATGGAATGCAAATGGTGCAAAGAAGAAATCAGATGCAGAGTATTTAGCCTTGTGCAACCTGGAGCTAGCCAGCTTTTATGTTCTTTAAGGTTCCTTTCAACATTCTCTTCGCGCCTGCAAAATCAGTTATGTAGGGGAAAAAAACATCGTGGGTTTGCTAAAAGAATTTGCATCTGATGTCTTATATATTGTTAATGATATTTGCGTTTGTGATGCTACAGTAGAAAAGCGCACGACTTTACCTACAGCATTACTGATTCTGCTCGTATTATGAAGTCCAAATACACAATGAGCAACTGTCGCTTAAACTTCAATCGCTATAAAACGACTTTACAAAATCGAGGCTTGCTGGAAAGCAAAAGTTCTCAAATATTCCAAAACCCTCGAAACAATCTAGAATCACGACGAGCTGCGTCGTGTTCATTTTCTACTACATACGAAAAAAATGTACAAGTTTTCGTTGAAAAAAAAAAAAACTTGCTCAGCGTGCAGTCTTCGAAATGTCGGCGGAAGTTATATCCACCATTTATCATTTTACGTTTCATGTACGGGAACTTTGGAGCTAATATTCGAAATTACTTTGACTCCTATGAAGAAAACTTGATTAAGCGAGACATCTCTTATAAGCACATTTAAGTTTTATTTATCTAGGCAATGACAAAAACAACCGTGGCGTTCATAAGAGAAGAGGATGTTGAATATAATGCACAGTGCAGTTTTTTCGTAACCGCGTCTCGTGTAAAACAAGTCAATGAGACGACTTTGACCATCCTACNTAAATTTGCATGAAAAGTTTATTTATCAATATTATATCAAATCCTTCAGACCTGTTATAGTATTTCGCATGCTGAACATCATCAACTGTTCAAACTCAACTTCGTGTGTGCCGTTTTATAATAAACTGGTGAAAATGGAGATAGTCATTTCTTGCACTAACTGTTTTTCAAGCCACAAGTGCACTTAATCACTTATGTGGACATAGTCACTTCTTGCACTACGTGTTTTGTAGTGACATTACTCAGCTGTATTAACTTTTGTGGATATAGACATCTTTTATTTCCAGAGAGACATTCGTTACGACTTGTTGTAGTCTTCGTCGCTGTGGGCGCACAAAAGTTTTACTGTAACATACGCCAAGCTGCCATTGCAGTTGTGTTAAGGAAAAAGACAAACTTTTGAATACATCATCCCTTTTATAAGTTTGAGAACAAAACAGGAAAACAAAAACAAAAGCAAACCTGGATTTAGCCAACAACTCATAAATTCAACGAAACTGAAATTTCCATTATAATGAAAAATATAATTCGTGACAGAACAATGTAACAAAATTGAGTTGGTCACAAGGTCTGTTTCAAAATCTAAAAACATCAACTGCTTTCATTATCTCAAGTTCATAATAAAATTGAGATCAGCGTTCAAGAAAAGTCAAAAACTCCTGGCTAAAGATTAGACTAAGTGCCAGAGATAGTTGTAATAAACCATCCATGGCCACTTCCAAGCTCTGATAGGACACTTCTATGTTGTTAGCTCCTCGTCCGTGTCGTCAGCTGCTGGTTCTGGTGCAAGGTCTCTGACAATTTCTGAACTTGGGATGCTCTCATACCAAGCATTAAACTCTCTTGGTATTACAAGTTGTTTGCACAATTTGAGCAAATCAGATTTCTTGGCTTGTGAAATTGACAGTGTCTTGCTGTAGGCAGGTTTCAGAGGAAGATCTTGAACTGTGACAGGTTTTCCGCGCCCAAGAATGTTGATCTTTTTGAAATGCTCGTCATAGCCATACCTATACAGCAGTGTGTTTGGTTCATCATGTCGGTACTGGAATGACTTCACATGCAGCCAATTTACTGTGTCACCATTTTCATCTTTATTCCTGTTTTTTATCAGTTTGTCAGCAAGAGTTTTAAAACTGGGAATGGTCCACGATTTCCACTCGGTATGGATTTTTTCGCCGAGACGAGACAAAAATGTTTTTTCAATCATTTATTGTGAAAGTATCAATGTACTTTTTCTCCCGTTCAAAAGCAGCGTGAAGCTGTCAACCTCCATCATAGAATGTCCGCTTTCAAGAAAATTGTGAGTTATAACTTTCACATTGTTGCTTTCGTCCTGCACAAATCGAAGCCATCTGTTGGTTGCGGTTCTGACCCGAGCATGTGTCAGAAAATAGAGACACCTCTTCGACTGTTGGTGGCAACTGCTTGAGCCATTTAAGCAAACATGTGGCAATTTCAACGCTCCTTCTCTTGCCCTGCGTCTCTGCCCAGGAGAAGCAGTATCCATTGTTAGGGTTTTTATCTTCCCAAATGGTAAGATTGTAAACACAGAGTTTACATGCATAATATGTCAAAGAGACATTGCTTGAAGGAAGCTGTAGAACGCATTTAAAGTCAAAAGATGCAGACATAAAAGTGTCCTCCTCACGATCTCTGTTTGTCTTTTTCTTTTGCCTTCATCGGGTCTCCATACCTTTGTAGATGCACAAGGTGTTCTTCCTCTCTCTCATTCTGCTCCTGCGGTGTCAGCTGCTTAAACTGATGGCAGCTGGCACAAATGTCTTTTCTTGGCTTGAAAAATGACAAGTTGAACTCCTTTGAATACTTGTCGATACACAAATTCACTTGGTGACTCAATCCCTGTCCTGTCACACTTCTCCTTAAAGAGATGGTACATCTTCGATAGAGACAGGTTGGCATCAAGATACTTTCTTTGGGGCTTTTCCTTGTGTGATGGCTTTCTATGCATGGAAACGAGCTAATGGGATCTCTTATGGCTTGTTTTGTTCTTTCTGGTGTTTTGTTCCAGGCTTGATGAATACCACGCCCGTCTGTCCCTGTGAAAACACCACTTTCATTCCTTTTAAGGAGAGCTTTATCTACGGGGCCATGACTGATGTTTAACGTAGAGAGAAAAAACTTTTTGCAGACACGCTGCTTTGAGCCTTCTTTTGAAAAGTAATATGCCGTTGATAAAGACCGCTTTCTCTTTCTCTGGTCTTCATCTGCTCGAGTGCGCTTAGCTTTGCTGCCCATTACATTTGCAATTATGTACTGTTTCTTCATATTGAAATCTGCAATGGACCAACTTGGTTAAGTCTCACCATGGTCTCACCCTATCTTCTGCCGTGAATTTTGTTGTACATTTATATTTGCATTTGCTGCAATCAACTGCTGTTGGATGTTTTTTGTTCTTAACATTTCCTGTTGAATCGATATGCTCCATTCCCTTGCTGTTTAGAGTTTTCCTAACATTTCTTTTCCATTCTGTGTCATTTCGTATGCGTTAGCGCGTACCACTAGCTCTCTCTGTGAGTTCCATTGGTGGCGGTCGAATTCCCGTGATTTCTATCTCTGGTTGGCGTTCTCTCAGCCCTTCTTCAAGTTCCTGTTCAGTATCCTCCTTGTCCATGTTGCTGCTACCATGGAAAGCTTTTCTCCTTTTCCTCCGTTTCTTGAGCTCAATATAATAAGTAATATTAGCTTTTACTTACCAGCTAAATAGCGCCGGGCTGCACGTGTCGGCGCCATATTGGTTTCATCGGGCATGCGAACAAAAGTACTCGAATACGCATAAAAGTAAAACAAAAACTAAGTGTGCCTATCTCCCCATCAGTGCAAGAATTGACTATTTGCCATATAAACATAGTCTTTTTCAACGGTGCTGTCAATTTCATTGAGTGCAAGAATTGACTACATCCATTTAGTCATTTCTTGCACGAAAAGTTCTGGGAAAATTGGAGATAGTCAAAAAAGAAATGGTAATAACTCGGCAACCAATAAAGATACGGCTTTGATATTTATACCAGTGAAAAACCGGCTAAAAATAACCCAACCTATGTCGATAACTCCAATTTGACCAAAAGTGGAGATAGTCACTTCTTGCGCTCAGCCGTCGATATAATGCGCAGTGCAGTTTTTTCGTAACCGCGTCTCGTGTAAAACAAGTCAATGAGACGACTTTGACCATCCTCCTTCCCTACCGTAAGTGAACCATTAAGACATATTTATAGCCTTATTATATAACCACTGTCTTTAATACTCGCCCTGTACAACGGGCATCATCACTTACACCCATCATGGTGTCAAAAAGTTCTTGCTCATAGCTAGAATTCAGGGTACATTTCTTGCCGATGATTTCCGCACTGCTGGCGAATTAATCTATTCGTAGACCTCCGCATCAGTGCAAAGAAGTCTGTTACAGTTGGAAGGAGCTCAGACAGATGCAGTGTGTAACAGGACAATTACTGATGACAATGAATTATTAAGAAACGCAAATTCATTTCAATCTGGAGGAGGTTGTAGTTATGTCCTGAACAAAGGCTTGGAGAAGACCTTATGGATACTACTTTAATTGTGTGTTAGAGGTCTGTGCTTTGAGCACTGCAGGGGATACTAAACTAGTTCCATCAGCATGCATTTTGAAAGACCAGAAAGATTAAGCGGGAAGCTAGACCTACAGATGGAAATGATGGAAAACGAGAAGACCAGAACAAGTTACACAAACTTGTTCGCATCATTTTCAAGAAGTTTAGCTGTTGACACTTACAGCTATAAGCAGTTTAGTTTCCCAAATTCCTAATTGTTATTTATCTTGCCGCAGAAATCTACCGCCAAAAATGCATAGACTATTCATCGTTGGATAATGGCCTACTGTTATCAATGCAAGGCTTACTGCTAACTTTATGCCCAGAAAGTGGAAACCGGGATACTGATCCACGGATACCAAAAACATGGGGTTGCATCATAACCTGCCAAATGAACAAAGGACAAAACATTCAGTGACCTGATGGAAGATGGTTTCTCCATTCTCTCCTTGCTGTTCAGATGGCAGTGCGGGTCCACTCTAGACAAATTGCAGATGTTCAAGTTCCGTCCCTTACGGTAGGCTCGTGGACGTCTTTGAGATAGGTCAGGTCCCTCCCCGCCGGATGATCTTGGAGATGGTGACATTCATGCTTCTTTCCTCGAAAATCTTCGATCGCCTGCAGAGAAATCAAAGAATAAAATTAGATCTATTCATGTTGATAGCCCAGTGCACACGCGTAGGGAAGCGGAACATGCGCTGCTTCCCGCCAATGGCTCAGATTTTCATTGCGCAAGACGCCTTTCCCTCCCCCTTCCTCCCCTTCCCTTCACCCTCACTGCCAATGTAACATTTCTGGAAAAGAAAGGAATTCCGAATGACACACCTGATGCTCCTGTCTCGAAGGACATTAGGGTTAGGGACTCGCCTCGACTGATGCAGAGTTAGGGTTTGGGCTGTATTAATAGGCATGATAATTCCAGTTTGGGGTGCAAGTCTCATTCGGAATTCCTTCCCTGGAAAATATTTGAAGCCAAAAACTTGATTTATTTAAACGTGCTTGAATTCCAGGCATTTTTAAAGTTGTTTTAATGAAGATAGGTGGGTAAAGATCGCCATACGTACATACATTTTTACAACAAAAATTTACAATGCACTCCGCATCGTCATCTAAGTTTCACTGACGCCATTTCTTTTAATGTGTTTGTGGTATGGGGCAAATGTGGAATTCTTGCCAGTATTACAACGTACGAACAGACTGTAAAACTGTTAAACCCCGTGGGGTCGAACGCCATTCGCAATAGTCGGGAAACTTGCCTACTCTTCTAGTCCCGAGTCTCTTATTCTGTATTCTTATGCTCAATGTTGTCTACCGAAAAACAAGACATCAGTGAGGTTTTCCGTAGCTACCGCCAGCACAAAGATACTATTATGCTTAGTTATGGCCCTATGCCTCCCCTCCCCCTTCTCCCGCTCACCCCCCACGAATTCCTGACATCCCACGTGCTCGAAATGAAGGGACTCCCTGGATTTCGAATTTGGGAGGTCTTGCCGTAAATTATTTCGAAGACTGTTTTCATAGTCTGAGGTTACAATGCTACCAACTGCCTGTCAATTTAAGATGACGTGAGGTTTGCGACACCACAACAAAATGTCTCACCTTCGTTTTGTCCAGAATGGATGCTGGATCACATGAATACCAACAGCTTCAGGAAGGGAGTTTTTAGCTCGGTTTTAATGTCACCTATTCGGGGTTCAAAGATCGCCGTCTTTCGACCAAATCATGTAGTGGAAAGAGGCTGATGGGAGACGAGACCTAAGTTTTATAGTGATCAGGTGACCTCTAATCATTCAAGACGTCTGCACGAGTTAGACTGATTGGGCATGTCTGGATATCGATATACAACTTTAACAAAGGTATTGGGAGGTATCGTAAGCATCTCGATACTTCTCGACGTCTATCATTTCAACTTTTCAGAATATTATAAAAATAAATTTGCATTTTGCTGGGTTTTTTTTTTTTTAGTTTTATATATAATTTTCCACACCTCTTGAATTTTTTCTATACCTTTGAAGACTGGTTTAAATGGGACTGCATCCCATTTTGCACATTTTGATGAAATAGATGTTTACATGGGATAAGACCACAAAATAAAACAGTCAAATCTACAGAAACACGAATCTCAGTAAATGACGTCACTATAGTGCGTTCCAAAATAAATGGAACAGGTTTTTTTAGATTTGCCGGACAGAAATTATTCAAACTTTGGCAAAGAGTCTCTCTCCTTTTGTCATAACTGGAACATATTTTTATCTTAGAATTGATCCATAAACGGAAAAGTTTGCTTCTTTACGCTATATAAATTTTTAAAATAGGCCAATTTGCGCAAATATTAGAGTGCCTACAATTTGACACCCATGTCAGCTCCACATAACTGCAAAAGTTTGACTTCAAATAAATGCAACACCCCTCAAAAAAGAGTTGCGGAAATCGCTGAGAAAGTGTGCATCGTTATTGAAGAAACATGTAGATAGTAAGATGTGATTAATTTCCTAATATCTTTTGTTGCCTACTATTAGCAATGCAATCATGGCAAGCTGTGAACAAAGCAGCAGCAAGCGATGAAGCCACTCCCAGAAATATGTGCACAAAATCTGGGCTTTGTTTTTGTAGTATGTGAAACCTCAGTTTAATGCATCGATTAACAATAATATTTCAACCGTCACTTTCCGTCTTTGTATTTGACTTACGTATTGTTATTTACGTTTGTTTTGCAACTGTCCTTTATCCGGTTGCTTCGATTGTGACGTTTGTCACCAGGCGAAGATTTGCCGGTCACAAGAAACGAATGCTTGCTTTGTTGCAAGTGTTTATGTTCACTTAATTGAAGTGAGACGTTTTATATGTATCAATAGTAAGAAAGTTAAAAAAAATGCAGAATTGTTTCAGTGTATGGAAGTCGTATTATTTAACAGTGCACATTATCAGCCATGTGCTCTGAAGAAGTGAAAAAACTTGAACGTCCTGCTACAATCAAATTTTGTTCTTCTTTATCATAAAGTTCGTCACTGGGATTGTGACAAATTTGCAACCAAAATGCATGTAACAATAATGAATCACACAGCATTTTTGTGATTTAATTCTGCATAGAAGTACTTATGCACTTGAAGTGATATTGATAAGTTGCGCACCATCTGCACAAAAACCTCAAGGAAGAGTTGTGTACCCCTGAATCTCTTCACTACGTCATGTTTATTAAGCAGTGGCGTCACCGTAATTGTGCAGTCTCAGCAGCGTGTATATAGGAGCTGAACAGGCCTACTCGATAAGACGAACGTTTAGGACTTTATGTTATTTCCGGGACATACATGAGTCTCAGAGCTGTTTGTAGCAAAACAAAACAGAGCAAACATGTATGTCATACTGTATAAAAAGCGAGTTAAATCTCCCAGTCGACTTTTGTAAATAATGATGCAATTACCAGAAAGCTGATGCGTCTCTCCTATGCGTGACAAACAATGACATCAAACCGTAAACACCCTAATTATTGAGTAAAGTGACAAAGTTCAACATTTATATAGCGTAAAGAAGCAAACTTTTCCGTTTATCGATCAATTCTAAGATAAAATATGTTCCAGTTAAGATAAACGGAGAGAGACTCTTTGCCAAAGTTTGAATAATTTCTGTCCGGCAGTTTCGGAGCAAATCTCAAGAAACCTGTTCCATTTATTTTGGGACGCACAATAAAGCATTCTCTCTTTATTTTCTGTCAACCACATTTGTTTTGATTTTCGGGGCAAAATGACGGTCGCTTTCGGTAACAAAACTACAAGATTCAGTAAGAGTTTGGAGCTTTGAGGAAGGTAAACCGTACAGAAGAATACCATAGCTTGCCTAAATATTCCTTGTTTTATTTATGAAATGTTTGTTGGTTGATTTGTATGTGTGTGTGGNGGGGGGGGGGGGGGGGAGGGGGGTGTAGGAGTTATTCTACACTAGTAATCACGCCTATCAAAGTGGGGCACTAATGTTGTTTTCCTCGGAACTTGGGCAGTGGTGGATTTAAATATGGACGATGTGCACACTGTCCAAGATAGATAGATAGATAGATAGATAGATAGATAGATAGATAGATAGATAGATAGATAGATAGAGAGAGAGAGAGAGAGAGAGAGAGAGAGAGAGAGAGATCTAACGTTTGTCATGCACTGTAACAGGACACTATCTCCGCCCCTGTCTGTGAGTGATAAGATCACGGTCAGGGCTTGATGAACATTGTGTGGAG
>JAWQUT010000163.1:688927-696427 GCA_033807755.1 Ellobium chinense
GGGGGGGGGAGCGAAGGGGGAAAGGGAGAGGTTGTGAGCATTCCAGTTACGGCCTTGGTATTCAGTGGACGCGCATTTATAAGTTTATGTCCTCATACTTCCGACATTTAAAAACATTTATGTTCAAAACATAACAGACTCCATTGATGATGTGGTTAACTATGGCCACTTCTGTGAAGTGACGGTTTTAATAATTAAATTATCGGTCACATTTCTTTATCTCCAACATAATACTGGTAGTAATGCACATTAACAATAAGGCTGGTTATGTACACTTAATGATATTATAACTTTGTTATCAATGCTTTGATTTTCTATATTATTTGCACGTATAAATTTATTGATCAACTCCTCAAATAATTTAGCATGAATGCAATAATTTGTTATAGTCTATAGCGTTAGCAATAAAAAAAGTTACGACAGCGATGAATAGGTATATAGCAATACTGTAAGAGTGTACATCATTACCATCACCAGCATGACTATCACATCATCGTCACCATCACCATCACTACTATTACTACTACCATCATTACTATCCTTACCACCATCACCATAATCATCACTAACGCCACCAATATCATCATTATCCCCCCTTTCATAGCACCACTATCGCCACCACCATTATGACCACCATCATCGCCTCGACCATCACCACCATCACTACCATTATTCCCTTCATCATCATCATCATCACCACCACCACCACCACCCTGACCACCACTAACATCATTATCATCACCACCAATATCATCATCACCAGCATCATGACTACCACCACCACCGCCACCAACACCATCACCATCATCACCACTATCACCGCCACGATCTCCAAAGGAAAACTGAGGAACAGGGTTAGTCCTTTTCATTTTTTATTTTTCGTTTAGCAAATGGTGGTCTAAATGTCATGCCAGGCGCTGTTTATGGTTGAACTTTTGAGATCACAGGAAACCCCTCTTTTTTTTTTTTTCAAAATACCGATTCAAAACTGAAATGTCATCTCTCTTTACTGTAGTTTATGCACTTCTTGCCTACTGGACCAAAGGTTATCAGCCTATCAGGGTCGGTTTATCCTTTGTCGCCACCCTAAAGTACCGAGAACCCCTATTTTCAACCATGCTCTTGGTTTTAGAATCAAGTCAAGAAGCAACTCACACCTATATTTTGTTTTGGTTACAAGCATGCAAATAACCCTCGATTTCAGTATAGATAAAATTAGTCTTTCTTTTTATTCCTTCTTTCCATATGCCTTGCATTAGCGAATTTGAATAGGGTGGGAAACTTGTGATTATACTTTATTTTGGCTGAAACCACTGTTTTCATGGGCATATTATTTGCACTTCAAGGGTCCGCAGAGGCAAAAATTGTTCCAGTGTTATGCAAGGGGAATTTTTTTTTTACCCAATTACCTCTGCGTTGGATGTCTAGGGACAGTTTAGATTCATAGGCCAGCTCAAAGAGCTTTGAAGTCTAAATGAGAAATAAAAGTGGCAAAATGAATTACAGGTCGGTACCATGATTCATAGTCTATACATATGCATGCAATATGCTTTTTGCGTACTTTGTGGAGTTAACATTGCGGGGGTATAGGTAATGACAGATGAGAACCCTTGGCCTAGACGGAGTCTAACTTTGTTGTGTGACACAGCAGTAACGAGAAAACTATCCGTGTTGAACTACAAAATCGTATTTCGTAAACTGGGTTGTATGCAAATTTTGACATCATTTTATTTTTATTATGCATATTAGATTACTTCTGATGACAGTGCCGAAATTCGTGTGCGACTACATGAAAACGTCAGAACTTTGGTGATGTACTGTAGGACGTATGAAAAAATGCCAGTTGCATATTGTTCTTGGCATCAGGATATGTAATTTTAAAGTCCCTAAAGAAAATCAGAAAAAAAGATCATTGGATGGAGAGGAAAGGGGTTGGATTTTTATCTTAAAGGTTTAGGGAAATGGAGATAATTTTGTAAACTAAGAATATAGGGCGGGAGTGGGAAGTGGGGAGTGGGGAGTGGGGCGTGAGGGAGGGGTTGTCACTCAGGTGTATACTGCATGTGTAGCTGTTATTAGGTAAGTACGGTTATACCGTTTACTGTGTGATGAGGCCAAAACTCATGGTCAACCTCTTCTGCTGGCAAAGTACTCAAAATCTAATATAACTGACTTTAGGGTATATTTCCAAGTGTCAAAATTTGGAGGAATAGCTACAAGGTATGTATGTCTCGGGACACCTTGATAAGTTAATGAGGGGTATAAAGGCTTACATTGCCAAATGTGAAAAAGACACTGGTATCTTCATATCTCCATTAGGAATCAGGCTTCTTTGCCATGTCATCAAAATCGTTTGATGCGGTACTGATTTCTCTCTACCTCATTTAGAAGGAATATGACCTTTTACATGAGAACGAGGGGAAAGGTCAGCGCTAAATATTTTAACAGTGACTCGGTTCCAACATGTCTAGCAATGTCATCTCACTTGATTGAAAAGATGTGCCAAACTCCTCTATTCTTTTACAATATTTACCACGACAGTTCTCATCATTCACTTTCAAAACCATCGCACCATCATCAGCAACATCACCACCACCAAAACCACCATCACCGCAACCACCGTCCGCAACCCAGTCTCTTCCCGAACGCAACACAAACGCTATAATTTTCACCGCAAGCAACACTATACCATCTCCTCCTCCCTCCTTTCCACCCCCCCCCNAGCAAAAAAAAAAAAAATAAACAACAACAACAACAACAACATCAGAACAGCTATATTAATTTTACGATCAGTTCCTCTGTCCATGTCATTCCCGGATAATCCGTACTCTCTGTCAAACGATTCTTCGATTTCTTTGTCCATTTTATTGATTCATACTTTGCACGCGCTCCCTCCCACCCTCTCCCACCCCCTACCCAACAGGTGCTGACTCAGTCCCAGACGAAAAGCCACGTCAGTGTGTTATCTGGGTGGACCATACCCTCAATGCGACCTTGCCTTCGTGCAGTGGCGGATATGCTGAATGGGTCGTGACGCAGGCTACCCCTTTCACCCTAAAAGGAGAGAGAGAAGAATCGAGAGTGTGAAAGGGAAAAAATGAAAGAAAGAAAGAAAGATAGAAAGAAAGAAAGAACGAAGGAATGACGGATGGACGGACGGACAGAGAGACAGAGAGACAGAGAGACAGATAGATAGATAGATAGATAGATAGATAAGTAGGTAGGTAGGCAGGTAGGTGGGTAAGCAAAAAGAAAGACAGAAAGAAAGAAGGACGGACGGACGGACGGACAGACAGACAGACAGACAGACAGACAGACAGACAGATAGACAGATAGATAGATAGATAGATAGATAGATAGATAGATAGATAGATAGATAGATAGATAGATAAGTAGGTACAGTAGGTAGGTAGGCAGGTGGGTAAGTAGAAAGAAAGAAAGAAAGAAATATTATTATCTTTAAATTATTTTACACATCTGATGCTACCTCAGAGTTTGACCCAAACATTGCCAACATATGATGATGGGGGCCCTGGGCAATGTCTTCTTGTGCGGCTCCCCGCACCATACACTATGTTGTAATGGATGATAGATATAAGACGAGATTTTTCAAAAATCCAAATTTCTTTAAAAACACCATGAGAAAAAGACGACTTTTTCTTTCAGTGACACCTTAAATAGATTTCATTGAGCAGAAAGTTCTTCGAAATCTTGGCTTCAGAAACTCAGTTACTGTCTTCGACTTCCTGTGAATTTCTTCATTACAATGTGTGAGCGAAAGCAACTGCTTTTGCCATGTTCCCAATGTTTAGCCTGTTTAAGTTTCAGAGTTAAAGCGCTGTTAAAATTAAATGGGACCATTACCATGCCTCCCTATTCCCCGCCCCTTCCCCAGTATCATCCTCCGACCCTGGGACCTTCGAACCCTAAATCCGCCCTTGCTTTCGTGAGAATATTATTTGCATAGTTCTATCAGTGCATTTGCATTTGTGCAAGTGTGAGCAATAAAATAAAGAGAGACAGAGGGAACGAGATAGCGGAACAATGGAGATCGGAGAGCGAGCGAGCAGTAGAGAAGAGAGCTCCACTGGCCTGGCCCTGGAACGTGGATTACTCACGATTTGCCGGCTGGCGAGAGGCGCCCAGAGAGAACGTGAGAGAGAAGAGAGAAAGAGAGATAAAGCGAGGGAGAGAGAGAACCGATATCACCAGGTTTTCACACAGAACTCTCGACTACCAGCCGCTGCTCGCGGGAACCTGAATGTAGCAGCTGGGCCTATCCTACACGAACTGAGGGCAGAGGGCAAAATTTGCTGCAGACAAAGAAACGAAACGAAAGAGTTTGTCAGTAGTGAGCAGTCTGTTAATGAGAAATCCTTGCTCACTCTTTCCCCCAACCTCCCCCGGCCCAGCCAGACCCGGCCCTACCATATGACCCAACTCTTCAACTTTCTACGTTCTTTCCGTTCTTTTTCTTCCTTGTTCTTCGCTGCGCGTTAAGCCGTACAATCGGCAACTGCTTCCAGCCTAAAACACACGCGCCTGAGTTTACACACTCACGCACGCCGGTACTCACTTTGACGACCGTCTGGGCCAATTTCATGGCCACACAGCGATCGCGGGCCGAGGTGCGACCCCAGTGAGTTGACTGCACGTGTGGGATTGTCTGTGATTGTTTGGAAACTTTAGAAATTCTTCAACAGCCCTAGATCGGACTGTGATCTGTTTTTCAAGTCCTGCATAGTCTCCATCCAGTTGCCTGTTGGACTTTTATCTCGCCAAGTCTTCCCTGCCTGATCGATCATCGTCATTGACTTCTTGTAACAGCTAAAGGTGAGCTGTGTCAAGGGTCAGTGTGCTGGTCAGTTATTTACTTCCTGGTTTGTGGTCACTCTCTTGTTGACATCCCCGGCATCGCCTCCGTCCAGTGACCCAGTTTTGACAAGGGTCACAGAGACCTAGAGGTCCTGCACTGTCCAAGAACTGCTGCCACCCCGACGTCCATTGTCCTCCTAACTATCTAGAGGTGCATCACTAAAGGTAAGTTTTACTTTGCTATAAGTTAGTAATTTGGGGTGGGGAAGGGGGTGGAGAGATGGACAAGGTGAGAAACACGTAACTTGAGCTGTGTGCTGCAGGATAGCAAAGGGAGGGGGAGGAAATTGTAGCAAAACAAAGAGAGAGGATGTTACTTGTGTTCCACAGGTACAGGTACATGGTGGGGGAGGGGAGGGGGCGTGGCAGGTACGAAGGTGTGGAATATTGCTTAAGTCAGGCTGCGGGATTTCCATGGACTGGGAGGGCTAGGGACTGGAAAACGGGGGGTGGGGTGGTGAGGGGTGGGGGACTGAGCTCTTTAGATATTTCTCAGAATCTCAAAAAGTAAAATGACAAGATTGAGAGAGAAAAGATGAGAATAAACGCGAATAATTTCTTCTTATTTAACCTTTACTTATCAGGCATACGATGACACCGTTAAGAGCTGAAGAAACCAGTGTATTATAGCTCCTCTTTGTCTTGCTGAATGTTATCGAAACTTTTGGCAGTGCTGAATGTTATAGAAACTTTTGGCAGTAATGCGTCTTTTCTGGCAAATGTATACATCCCCGCTTCCAAGAAAATTTATGATCAATATCAGGAATCCTTGTCTATGCTGTAAGTTAAATGATCTTCCAGACTTTTTCTTATCTAAGGATATTAATGTAAGTGTGATTTTGTATACATGTGTGCTGTGGGTTTTGGAAGAGGGAGGGGGATGTCATGTTAATATAGTGGAACTCTGTTAACACAAACATTGCTTACACACACACTCCCATTCAACATTTGCTTATGAAAAAGCACTCTGGATGACACATTTTGATAATACATCCTCAGAGGAGCCCGGTCCTAGGGATGGTTCTGTTATCAGACCTTCACTGTACCCGTATTTAGCCCGTTAAGTGATGAAGGAAGTTTATTGTATATAATGGTTTAGTAATGGTTGGGGCATGAGATGTGGACGCCTTCTCTTTTCCCCTCTAGCTTTCATGTCTCCTTACTGATTCTGTCATTTCTTCCTTTTTACTCCTCTGCATCTTTCACTCGCTCGTATCAATTACTTCCATCTCACTCCTTCATTCGGTTAAATTTCTCATCCATTCACTTCCCCTTATCTCAGTTTTCTCTCATTCTTTTTCACTTCGCATTCCTTACATACTTTCTTACTTCCCTCTCTCGCTCCTTCAGTCTCAATTCCGTATTCTTCATACTCCTTCCATCTCACAACTTTTCTTTCTTTCTCACTCCTTCTTTGTTTCACTTTCCTTCCAAGTTTTAATTCTCTTCCTCTCTCTTCTTCATGTCGTCCACCTTTCTCTCTCAAGCTTCACTCCTTCCCTTCTTCATTTCGTTTTCTTCCTTCACTCCTTTCTACCAAATGTGTCATTCCTTCTGTGTCTCTCATCCATTCCTTCCCAAACTTCGTCACTCCATCTCACTCACCCCTTTAATCATTGATTTCTCATCACGTCACTTTTGCCTCTCATTTCTTTTTGTTTCTCACCTTTTCTTTCCTTTCCTCTCGGACCTTCATTCCCTCTGAAGCCTACTGTCTCTCTCTCTCTTTCTCTCTCTCTCTTTCTTTTTCATTATTTCTCTCTCACTTCTTTAATCCTTTCTTTCTTTTAATCTTTCTTTTCTTTCCTCTCAATTTTTCCCACATTCTTTTTACCTCTTTCACTTCTGTTCATCTACTCTATCATTCATTCCCTCTCATCCTCTCACTATCATCTCACTCCTTACTTCTTGTCACTTCTTCATGATTTGCCTTCTCTCCACACTCCATCTCTTCCATTCTTCCAATCCTCCCCTCACCCTCCTTCACCTGTTCATTCCTCCCGCCTTCTTTACTCCTTCTTTCTCACATCCTTTCCTTACACCTTTACTTCTTCCTCACTCCTTTTCTCTCCTACTCAGCTTCGTGTACCTCATTCTTCTCACTCGTTTATTCTCTGTCTTTCATTCCTCCCTCTCACTTCATCACTCTCTCCTTCTCGCTCCTCCGCTCCATTCCTCTTTCATTACACCACTTCCACTACTTCACTCCGTCCCCTGTCATCTTCACTCCGTTTCTCTCACTTCTTCTCTGTGACTTACTCTTCTCTGTCACTCTCTTCTTCACTCTTTCCTGTCACTGCTTCCTCTAATTTCTTCACTCTCATGTATTCACTCCTTTCATTCCTTCGCTCCATCCTTCCTTCTCACAATTTCACTCTTATCCTCTCGCTCCATCACACAACCTCATTCCTTCACTCTCTTATCTGCTCGCTTATTTATTCCTTCTTCTAAACCCTTTTCTCCCTCCTTCTTCCTTCACCCCATCTCTCGTTCTCTTCCACCTTCTATTTCCTTCCATCTCTTATTCTTATTCCTCCCCACCTTCCTTTCTCTCCTTTGTATTTACTCGCTTCTTCTCTCCTTTCCTCTCACTTCTTCACTCCACCCCTTCTACTCCTTCTCTCA
>JAWQUT010000163.1:701427-704401 GCA_033807755.1 Ellobium chinense
TCTAAAATACAGACAGCCTCTGACCTCTACCAGTACACACACAACCTCTTACCTCCTCCAAAATATAGATTACCTCTGACCTTCCCCAACAACAGACAACCTCTGACCTCCTCCAATATCCAGACAACTTCTAACCTCTTCCAAAATACAGACAACTTCTGACCTTCAACAAGACACAGACAGCCTCTGACCTCCTACAATACACAGACAACTTCTGACCTCCTCCAATATCCCGCCTCTTACCTCATCTAAACTTCTAAACTTCTGATACCCTCCAAAACATGGACAACTTCTAATCTCTTCAAGCACCCAGACAACCTTCTCTATCACGAAGACAACATCTGATTTCCATTCCCTCCCTCATTTAAACAACCTCTGACTTCCTCCAACACCCTGACAACCTCTGATCTGCATCAACACCTAGACAATCTCCTTCAGTACCAGATAACCTCTGATTTCTTCCAACACTCAGACAACATCTGTTCCCCCTCCCCAGTCACCTATCCCCACTCCTACCCCCCCCCCNCCCCCCTCGTCTAAACAACCTACATACATTAGTCTTACCTATTCTCTAAGCCTCAGCTTAACTCTATCTCTGTTGCCAACACACACACCCACACGAATCACAGACTGACTTGATTATGTCTGCCTCACCTGCAGACCTTCTCCCACATCCAAACAACTTCTGACACACACCCCACCTCACTCACCCAAACAACCTCTGACTTTATCCAACTCCCAGACAACCTTTGACCTCCCCCAACATTCAGGCAAATCTCTGACCCAGCTTTACTCCATGTCCTTTTCCAACACACCCACAAACAAATGACACATCTGACGATTTCAGCTGTCTTTCACCTGCAGTCCTTTTCCAACATCCGGACAATCTCTGACCCTCGCCTCTTCACTCATCCAAACAACCTCTGACCTCCCCCAACATCCAGGCAGTCTCTGACCCAGCTGTCCCTTTCCAACACACCCACACACAAGAGACAAATCTGACCTGATTCTATCTATGTTTCTCCTGCAGACCTTCTGCAAAACTCAGGCAACATCTGACCCTCGCCCCCCGCTCCTCAACTCATTCCTCCAAACAATCTCTGACCTCCAAATCTCAAACACCTTCTGACTCCTCCCCTAACCCCCTAACCCCTACCCCTCCCTCACACCCACACACTCATCCAAACAACCTTTGACCTCCTCCAACACCCAGACAACCTCTGACCTCCCCCAACATCCAAGCAAATCTCTGACCCAGCTTTACTCCATGTCCTTTTCCAACACATGCACACACATATGACACATCTGACTTGTGTCTATTTGTGTTTCACCTGCAGATCGAGGAAGAAGAAGAAAAACCAGCCGAATCCGAGCCTGATGGTGATGCTGCTGCTGCTGCTGCGGCAGCTGCTGATGCTGCTGAAGAAGAAGTGCCTGCCCAAGACACCATGAGGGCTCATGATGTCTGCATCACATCTGCTGAACCATGGGTAGCTGGAGACGGCGTAAGTTTCTATATCTTAGAGACAGGGTGATTGATGTGTGAGTTAAAGAAATATGATGTGCAGTGTCTGAACTGTGTATGTTAAAGGCAGGTTGATTTCTTGTGTCTGCTGGAGACTGGATGATGTAGTTTTGTTGAGAGAGGGTCATTAACTATGCATGCCTCAGTCAGGGTGGTATATGCCATCTGGGGACCAGATGACTTACTCCATGTATATGAGTGTGTGTGTGTGTGTGTGTGTGCGTGTGTGTGTGTGTGTGTGTGTGTGTGTGTGTGTGTGTATTTATTTGGGTCACGGTGACATTTTGTGTGTGTGTATGTATGTCTGTTGGAGTCAAGGTGATTTGCTTTGTCTCTTGAAGACTGGAAGGTTTAGTGTCTCTGTGGGGATTGTGTGTGTGTGTGTGTGTGTGTGTGTGTGTGTGTGTGTGTGTGTGTGTGTGTGCATGCGCGCGCACGCATGTGTGTATGTGACTCAGGATAACGAAGACTAAGTGATTTACAGTGCATATAGGGGACTGTGTGATGTATTGTGTTTGTTAGAAATTGATCTTTCTAAAAACGCTAGAACTAGAAACAAGCTTTCCAGTTAGCTAAACTAGACCAGCCGAGGCCTCCACAAAACTAAAATAAGCCAGTGCCCCCTACTTTTTATTTACTTTGCAGCCCAGTTTTACTGTCACGGCCTTTGTATTATCAGTAATCCGAAGCATTACTTAGTCAATCACACTCTCGAGCCTACCACTGAGCCAATGGCAAATGCCACATTGTTTGCCCTAACTGGCTGATTCGGAAAGGTGAACCGAATGATTACATTAATTTTGTCTGTTGCTATGTTGGTGTCAGAATCTGTTGGAGACTAGAGTATCGTATTGTATTTGTTGATGATGGATGATTTACAATAAGGATTTGCGCAGTTATTCACCCTGCCTCATCCTGAGGCACTGGCAAATGTCATGTTATTGTTTGCCCTACCCGGCTGATTCGGAAAGGTGAATTAGATTATTGAATGTGTCTGGTGGTGTCAGAATCTATTGGAGACAGAGTATTTTATTGTATCTGTTGATAATGGATGATTCACTGTGTCTGTTGAAGACAGTAAGATTGATTCTGTCTGAGTCACCATGATTTTTTTTAATGAGGTAGGTAGGAGGGTTATTTACTGCATCTGTCAGGATAATGTTATTTATTGTGTGCGTTGGAGTCAGTGTGATTTAGCGTATCTACTAGAGTTAATGGGCTTCTACTCTTTCTGTAGGAGTGATTTACATACTATGCTATGTGAGTTCAGGTGATTTACCGTGCTCTCTACGAGTCAGTGTGGTGTGGTATCCGACGGAGTCGATTGATTTTACTAAA
The DNA here is from genome assembly GCA_033807755.1 of Ellobium chinense. Classification (NCBI taxonomy): domain Eukaryota; kingdom Metazoa; phylum Mollusca; class Gastropoda; order Ellobiida; family Ellobiidae; genus Ellobium; species Ellobium chinense. Next base: position 704,291 of record JAWQUT010000163.1, read on the forward strand.
TCAGTTGGATGTGATTTACCAAAGTTGCGTGAGTAACAGTAATTTGTGCTGCCCATTGGAGACAGAGTGGCTCACTCACTATGTCTGCTTGGGTCGCGCAGGATTTACTGT
>JAWQUT010000163.1:708483-731562 GCA_033807755.1 Ellobium chinense
AAAAAAAAACAACAACAACAAAAACAACAACGTGGTATTCACGGTAGCTAAAGCAGAGCACAAATGAAGACAAGGATAATGCACACACCCACCAGTCCCATGTTAAGTACATTTGAACCATATTTGCTCCACACCCCACACCCACCCTTCGGACCGAGCTACTGTCGAGGGCGTGTTATCAGAAGAAATTTGTGTTACCCAGAGTACTCACTCTATTATAAGGCACAAAGCAGTTGGAACTGTTGAATGGGAGTGTGTGCTAACTGCTAAGCAGAGGATTGTGTTAAGTAATGGTTGTGCTAACCGTATTTCTATCTAAATTTTATCTCACGAACCGAACTGGATCTATGTCACATAATAATTCGAATTTCGTAGCCGGTCCCTTGTTTTACGAATTCGGGAGCTTCTGCGCAGGGGAGGGTTACTTTGTGTTGATAGCCTAGCACCAATTTTTTTCACCACATCAGATGGAGGGAGTGTGTGTGGAGGGAGGAGGATGGGAAGGGTTACTGGGTTCTGTGACACGATGCTTCATCAGTTCCGACTAAACTGGCAGTTTTGGAATACTCGTGAGTAACGAACGTACCGCACCTCACCCTCTCGCCGTCCTCGCAATGGATGAGTCATGAAACCTCGGAGCCGGCCGGCCAGGAAGTGAATAATTTTTTATCCCGTAGAGTTAAACGTGGTTTGGTTTTTTTTTACCGTAAAACCATTGAGGCTAACGCCGGTAACGGGCTTGAGTGTAGTAGACGTGTGTAATTACCGCCTTCGGCATACAGCTCGCTTTAATGTGGACGCGAAGAGATCGGATTTAATGTGTAGAAATTGAATAGGCCTGCCTAAAAAAGAAAAAAACGTTAAGAGCTGACGTATCACAAGGAACGACACCACATGTGATGTTACCCATCGCATATGATACCATCTCAGATCTGCGATAAGGCGTTGATTCATACAGATGTAATTAGTGTCAGGTCGTCGAGAAGGTTTCAGTGCTTATGATAGTGGCAGCTGGCAGAAAGCAGCAAGCTCCACACTGCCTCACTGACTGTTACGTTTTGCGAAAAATTCCTTAATTCTGCAGGCGTCTAACGTCTTACACATATGCCACATTCCGTCTCCATGCTTGATGTCAGAAGTTATCTCGCAACGAGCTGCTTACCGAGGGCCAACGACGATTCGAGTCGTGCGTAGAACTCACAGGACAAAAAAAAAAATGTTTTTCTTACATGTGTGCCTGCGAACGGGCACCTTCATTAGTGTGTTCAGTGATACGCGCGAAAGACTACACACCCCAAAGGGGCTGTATGTTCAAGTGTAGAAGATTATTGCTCCGGTAACGCAAAACAGTGATCAATATTCCCGCACGCGCTTTCTTATTATGCTGGTTCCATGGCCCATTCGCGCGATTTGTTGCGAAGCTGAAGTGAATAATTTCCGCGCTCGTGGAGTATACAGTTGACGCAAAACATCGAGCACGTACTCGAGGGTTTCACACAACGCAACCGTGTTCGGTCTTTGCTAACCACCGTTTCTTTCAAAGCTAGTTTTTATTTACAGTTTTGTGCCTAAATAGAAAGCAATTCATCAAGGAGTTTGGCAGTCGCTTCGTCATATTTCCGGTGCGGATTTTGTAAAAGTCACCGGCCGGGTTGAAAAGGAAAGTCTGTGTGTAACCTTGTGAGTTGTCTGCTCTTCGACTATGTGGAGTATAGTTTTGTGCACTACGTCAGAGCTTTGTGATTCCTAATGGTGCGACCGCTCATTACGGATAAATTATTCTAGCACGCTTCGTTTCTGCTGGACAGACGAATTACCCGGCAAAGTGTTGGCTAGCATTAATGTGATTGCCCAGTATTTTGAATGTAGAGCTCACTCAGTGTGGCTAGAGCAGATCGTTCGACGAGCTTTGCAGTCTTGAATCTGTACAACGCCAGCTGTGTTCGCTATCGTCTAACACACAAGACTGTCATTGATTAGAAGAGGTGTCTAACTGCTTTAACGAAGTCAGTGGTCAGCATTGAGTATAGCCTATGTTATAGTAAAAGGTGCATATTCACATTATCAGTAGGTTACAACGATTACCGTTTACTAATAATAGATCTAGATCTAGACTAGAGTTACCTTCTTGATAACAATGTGGCAGTAGATAGTAGAGTCTTACTAGAGTGAGTAGACTAGGCTAGTCGTAGACAGTGTGAGCAGTGAACAGTGAAGAGCAGCTGCTCAGTGACACAGCCACTGAGCTAGTCTAGTGATATGCAGGCCAAAAATATAGATTTATTGATAGTTGCCAGCACTTCAGTTTGTATTGGGCGGGTCTGTTACCACTCGCTGTATTACTGGTGTGTAGGCAGGACGTGGAGGCCATCATCATCATGTCTGCTGTGTTGCAAGTTGATGATAATGGGAGGCACTGTTCAAATTAGAAAAAAAGCAATGGGAAGTGGGAAATTTTAAAAGGCAGCATTTTACCCGCTGGTCATCTGTTTTAAATTGGGAACGTACATCTCTAAATTCGGGACGAGGAGTCTAGGTTAACAAGCATTTAAGGGACAAATGAGATTTATAGACATGCATTCTAAGGCAACTTGGAGGGTGCTAACTAGACTATACTTTCAAATTTCTTCATTACTAAGTCAAACTGTAAATGTTTTCTTTCCCTTTACAGCAGTGCCCTTCTCATTCTAAACAGACCAAACAGTCATTTCTTAATTGATGACAAAACAGAAACACTGTTGTTGTTAGCATTATGTGATCAGTCAATGGGAAAACAAAGTCCATGGACCAGTTTCAGAATTTCATGTATTGAAGAAAAGCATTCCGAGGTGCAGCTGCCTTTTAAAACTGTTAGTGTTAGACATCTGAAATGAAATAAAAATATGTTAATTTGTTGATGGGATTACTAAGTACTGTGTTTTTGCAACAGATGCAGGCAGGTGGTTGGGGCAGATGTTGAATTTTACATTTCACTTTTGCAATAAGTGAGACAGATCGTTCTTTAAGTATTCTGAGTTTGCCTCCAGTCTGCCAATGAATAATTTGCTTAAAAACCCTAAGGTGGTAAAAGAGATCTGTGAAAATAATGGAGCCATATAATATAAGAAAGGTGTAAACAGAAACTTGAGAAAGGTCTAAACTAAAACATTTGGACAACATTTCTGTCTTAGTCGTACCCCAAGCCTTATAAGCCACCATCTTCTGTTATCTTTGGCTTTGAATTGAGGAGAACAACAAGCAGGAAACAGGTGTCAGTTATAAATGGAAATTTTTTTGTGTGTTACTGTTATTATCTCAATCTGCCCCATAAACCACCTAGGCTACTATGTGTGTTTTAATACCAGGATACTCTCTGGATGCCAGTTCACTGTAAAATGAAATATGATACTCAAGTACATGTAGGTATTCTGGAAGGTGGTTGCTTGACTGGCCCTGAGAAACTGAAGTGGCTGACAACTGTTTGTGAATGCTTGGCTGCAGGAGTATAAAAAAGCCATAGGCAGGAAAGATATGGTTTTGTGTACATGAGAATAGGAAGGTTGGGAACAACATAGTTTACAAACATAGGTGAATGGTAAAGGGTAAAAGGATGGAACTGTGCAGGGCTTGGAGCAGGGTATGAGATTGTTTTGAAGTGACTTAGTAGTGATAGAATAGAATTTGATACAGTAGTGTTGAATGTTAATGAGGAAATTCTTCTGGTGTTCATCCAAACAGTTAATCTGACTAGAATGAACAGACATATATTTTGAGTGAGTGACAGTAGAAAGATTGATTTATAAATATTTATTGAATACAAAAGTGGGTTGTGCCAAGAAATAGAATTCCAGTACATCAGCATCTGTCTCACAGTTGATCAGCCCCATACCAGTCATGAGTCGAACACCGGTGAAGAAAGTGCCCATTCACTTGCAGGTGAGAATGAAACATTGTAATGTAAGCAGATGTATTGATTATTCATCTAATCTAATGACACTACACTGGAGAGCAAGATTGCTGATGATATTTAGTCCTCCTATGTGTGTAATTCATGTATGCATGGATGCACAGGTGGTGCGACATATGAAATTGTATGTTGATTTGGCCTTTAGAGGGAGCAGAACAGGTGCATACCCTTATGATGAAAGCTTGTGTTGAACTATTGTGCCCAAACATGTTGGAGTTTTAAGCAAAAAATTCAGGCATTAAATGAATTATCAAATGCATGCTCCAACTGTGCCCCCAAATCTGATGTTTCCAGGATGTACAGTGGAAGATGGTAATGATGTGCTATTGCAGTGCACTGTTGTGGTGGAAGTTATGATCAGTGCAATGTCGTGGTGGTGCTGAACTGTGTTGCCTCTATTATAATGAGTCATCATTGTCATCATAACAACAGTGCACCATTACCATCTCTGAAGTATTTCCAAGTGCTTCTTATACCTTAAAAACATTAGAAACAATACCAATAATTGTTTAAGTAACCTTCAACTTTCCATCATTTTCAAAAAATTTTGATGACCAAATTACAGTATCAATTCATTAATCCATTCTAAAACATTACTTGAAGATGTTTCAAAGTAAGACTTAGAACGTGCCGTCATTTCTAACAGGCTAAGCCTAGCTTGGTAATTTTGTATTATCTAAACATAGAGTCACAGCCCAAAGAAAGATTGTGCACTTATTCTCTCTCTCTCATGACGTGTGTTGAATTAATTTCACTCTAGATTTCCAGCTCCTTATTCTTTATCAAGAGTATTTACACTATTTACAGTACAAGAGAATACATTTTACTCACTATGAAAGACATGCACTGTGTGCGTTGGTTTAAAGGATTCAGGGAGGGTTTACCATTGAGAAAACCCAGGTTCGATCTCCACTCAGTCACCATGACCATTTTTCTCTTGTATTGGCTATGTGTTGAGACACATTTTGAAAGCCTTCCCCACCACCATGCATTATCCCATGACAGTGCAGCATTATCACTCTGCTTCACCACTGCCACCACCACCACCATCTCCTCCTCAGCAACCATAAGGCCTGGCAGACTGACTTTCTTGGTAGACAGTTGCAACATAAACATTTTTTTGTTGTCATTCCATCATTAAGAAGTGTCAAGGTCCTGTTTTGCCGATACAAAATTTGTGGTCTTGCGAAGAGCATGTGGCATGTGATTGAAAGAAGAGAATATTTATAAGTTTGAATAACGTGGTGTGGTAGGTGATGCTGTTGGAGGAGGAGGGGAGGGGGGTGTTGGTGAGGAGATACGGAAAGGGGGAGTAATCTTTACACTGTATTATTGTCATGATATATTCGTTATAAGTTGCATTACTGTCTGATTGCATACTTAACTGGACAGTGTTCCTTGGTTGGTCTATATAATGTATTCGTAATCAGTAATGAATGCATGTGTTCCACTATGGCTTTATGCATTCTCTTTCTACCAAAGACATCCCATCAGCAGCTGTCACTTAATTATACGTATTCTGTATGTCAAACCACACTACTCTCAGTGACAACCTGACCGGATGATCATGTTGTCCAGCAGTATTATGATAAGTTCATTCCGAACATTAACCGTACATCATCAGACTGGACGACTGCTTGTCTTGCTCTAATTGGTCAGTTGGTATGACGCATGACAGGTAATTGGTCATAAATGTGTTGTGGTCATCTAGCTGTCTTGCTTGAAAGGTGATGGACAGAAATGTCCCTGGTTGACCATGCCTGAGTGACTGACTAAGCAGTCCATGAATATAGGAAATACAATCCTACTATGAAATGTGTATGATTTCGTAATATTATTATTCTCTGCTCATACAGATTTTTAAATGATTTCAGATAGATCCTTTTTAATTCAATTCATTTCCAGTGCATTTCTATGCATAATATTAATAAGGGGATTTTTTTATTTTAAATACTCATTTAATAAGTATACCTTGTTATTAAGTATGGATTGCACATGCATGGATTCACTATTATTCTAGCCTTCATTGTTAAAGTGGACCTCTCTTTTTGAAGAAGTATACTTTTTCCATGCTCCAAGGCATACTTTATATCAAAGTTCCACAGTATATATAAATATATGGTCTCGCTCAGTTTTACTGCTATGATTGTTGGCAGATTTTCTCTCTACCAGTTTGTTGCCAGATTCCTTATCGCGGGTATACCTACAGCTACAGTACAATCTCTCTGCGTAAACATGACAAACCTGTTCCTGGAATAGCATTCTGTCACAATCTGTTTGTCAGTACCACCTAATGTATTTACCACATTATCAGTGACTCATATAGTCAACAAGAGAAGGCAACCGCGACCGCCATGGCCCTCATAATTAGTTATCGTGTTTTGAGCCCCTTGTTACTGTCCTCGGGCTAGGGGGAAGGGGCCAAAACACGACATGAGGAGTTCCTGCTGGGTCATTTATCCTAGCCGAGGCAGTCGCGGGTTTTTGTTGAGGTCAGGAGGGTTTCAAACTGTAGCAAGGATAGCCTACCTGGGCAGCGGGGGGAAAATTTGAATCTCATCAAAGAAGTTGTTGGGGTAGTTATCTTATAGTGCGGTACGTCTACACTGTGGAAACTTATGACAAGCTGGTCATCATTTTCACTTTCAAAACTTATTCTTTGACCATTTTTACAGCATTTTTTTCCTATCTTTAATCAAAGTGACGAGAATACATGAGCAAAGAGGGTATTTGGGTCTTTTTCAGAGAGATTCTATTATTTGGGTGGTTTTCTCCCGTTGCGGTATGTGGTTACACTGTGGAAACTGGTGACAGGTCGGCTGGGGACCACCTGTAGTAATAGTGTTGTGTTGGGGGAGGAAAATGAGGTCAGTCTGGGGTAGTTAATGTTACAGCAGGGGCTAGCTAACCGGCCGGCGTCTAACGCAGGCTTAGACCTGAATACACTAGTATTACTTACTATCCGGGGACTGAGACTTTGAGGATTGCTTTGTAACTTTATTCACTGCCGACTTGTAGAACCAGCGGAGTAGCACTGAAAGAGGTTGAGAATTTTTTTCCTGGAGTCTCGAAAGTGCTGACAGTCGGAAAAAAATACTTTGGTCCGGGTACTTCCGTAAGCGTTGCTTGCATACCAGTCTTCAGTGATCATTGTGGAATAGTGTATATTATCTGGTGGTGTGGCCCTGCTCTGCACCGCGCACTGTTTAGATGGTAACCAAGAATAGTCTGAGGACATTCTTTGGTGCAGTTCTGTAGGGTATATTATTCTGAAACGTAGATTCTTGGGTGTTGCAGTGATGTCCTTGTGTCCTTCGTGCATTGTTATCTTCAACAAGTGAACGTCTTTTTTTGTTTGTTTTGTTTTTTTGGTTTGTTATCTGTGTACCATGTTGTTATCATCATGTGTACATCGGGTGACCGTATGTAGAAGGCGTGTTAACACATTCATCAAGCAAACGAGGACGTTTTAGTATGATTAAGTACCTATGCACGCTCACGTCTCCCTATCATTATGCGTACTTATGTGGTTAGCGTCAATTTTCAGTCGTTGAAGAGTGTAAGCTAGTGGCAAAGTTCAAGAGGACATGTGTTATAAAATGTAATGTGCAGGATGTCAATGGGCAATTTGTGAATGACTGGTCTCCGAGCTTGCAGTGGTTTTTATGCTGGCTGTTGATGCTCAAGATTTGCAGTTCTGTTCTTTGCAGACCATTCGATACCTTTTGGATTTAGCAGTTGTGTTTTTTTGCAAACTATTCAATACTTACTAGATCAAACAGTCCTTTTGCGAAATATTCGATACTTACTAGGTCTAGCAGCTCAAATTTCGTGTTAAGTATTGATATTCATTTAAAAGTGTTTTGCAGTGTGTATCTATGTTGCTTATTATATTACTCTCTGAACAGAGTTAATAGTTCAGTCCGTATAATGGTTATTGATTTTCATTGGGGCAAACAGATTGCTCTTGGTTGTTGATACTGTACTTTGTATGGTCCTTTCTTATTCGACTTAAACGAGATGGCAATAACAAAGAGTTCACGCCTCCCAACTCTATATGGAATACATTTATATATACTGAATTTGAGAAGGAGAGCGATCAGGAGCGTTTGATGTCTTTTCTTGACACCCCCCTCCCCCCTCCGCCCCATCTCTTCGTGGGAGAGCGAAAAGCCAAGTGTCTGCTCACCATCATCTCGTCATTATATTATTATGGAGGGGTCAGTGGAGAAAGTGCCCAAGTGCAGGAGAAGTTGTAACTAGTTACGGTCTGTTTATGGATGAGGATAAAGTTTCAACATCTGGTGAACTAATTCATGCCCAGGACTTGCATATTCACATGGCATAGGTTCTTGGTGCTTTCAACAGACACATTTGAAGTTTCCCTTGTCCATGAAAATACTTTAACGACTGGTTAACACTAGTTAATAATAAAGATTCTTCTCTCCTCTAAAACGACGTTCTTTTCTGTTGAACCTTTCGTATACAATATAGTGGCGTAATGTGGAAATAGTTCCCATGCTGTGCCCATTACATCATTGATTGTGCTTTTAAAATGATATAAAAGTACTATGGATATGGGATGCAGAATTTGTGAACTTTTTTTGCATATCTTTGATTCTTCCGCACAATTATTTTGGTGAAACGGAGGGTAGCCTTCTCAGGACCTCTAAAACCTTTCTTTTTTTTTCCAAGAAAGAGGGAAGAGGAAGGGAGCATTTGCCTGCCTGTTGTAATGATATCAGGCCTGGGGCCGCGGCTGGTCACTTTCGTGCCTGTAACCTCTCTTCTATAGAGCCAGGACTTCTGTTAGAAGTGAGAACGTCGAACGATCTCCCACAGCTCTCTTTCTTCCCAAATCAGAGTCTTCTGAGGTTCCTGTGTTGAATCGGTATTTGCCAAGTAGTCCTGTTGAAGCCGGGGGTTTTGACCCACGTGTCTGCTCCAAAGATCAATGAATTATGTCGCCCGTCGTCTCAACCTCCGTTCAGGGCGAGTTGTGCTTCTCTGTTCGGCACACCATCGATTTTTTGCCCGCGAGTTTGCAGTGAGATCTTTCCACTAGTCGATCTCTTTCTCTGTTATGCTCACTGTCTGGCTGTTGGGGTACTCTTCAGCACGCTGCAGTGTTGTCTGTACCGGTGATGTTCATGTTGTAAATTTGAACCATCAGCTTAGTATTCCGTCTCTGGATCTGGCAGGTCTAGCTTAGGCTGTGTGTTTTAGAAACGTGACTTGCACACCATTACAGTTTTATGTGCTGAAAACCGCAGAGCAAACTAGATCTAGTCTCTACCACCTTACCTTGGACTTAGATACGTGCAAGGCTGTACATTTTGACTATTTGCACGGGGACTTCAAAGACACCTCGCTCCGTAGCCGCGACATCATCGTAGACTACCGACATGACGGATCACATTCAGGCAAGTTCATGTCGGTGCCCAGGAGTGGGTGGTGGTGATGCCTTTACTTCCATCCACCATACTTTGTTGTTCGTTTTCACATCTTCCTACCTATTTGTCTTCTCGAGTCTTCCCAGCACCTCCCCNCCCAGGAGTGGGTGGTGGTGATGCCTTTACTTCCATCCACCATACTTTGTTGTTCGTTTTCACTTCTTCCTATCTATTTGTATTCTTGAGTCTTCCCAGCATCTCCCCNCCCCCCCAAAAAAAAAATCATCCCATGTTTTTTTCCATCCTCTTTCATCTCCTTCTGAGTGACTCTTGACTTCCACTTTATCTTTCGTCATTAACCCCCAGTACCTCTCCACTTCTTCTAAAAAAGCACGTTTTCCATAATAAGAATTACCTACATCTCACCTCATACTATGACTCATAATCAATCAATATCTTTCAGAGTGACTGTTTCATGTTACTGTTATCTTCCTTTAATGGGGACAGTGGTAGCTGCAGAGAAGTGAATGCGTCTGTAACATACCCAGGACTAAATTAACATAATGTCGGGGCCCCGGCGTCTCGGAAATCAAAGGACGTGGGGCCAATAGGCTCGTGAGAGATGTGGGGATCTGGAAACAGTAATTGTTCCGTCTGTCTCATAGTTAATTAGATGCAAAGAGATCTTTTTAGTAGTAGGCGTTTATCTATGATTCAGTCCTTTTCCACACCGTGGGTGGACGCCAGCCTTCCTTCAGCAGTAGATGCGGGCAGTATTCGAATCCTCTTATCTAGGGTTCGAATCCAGATTCGAATAAAAAATCGGTCTGGATTCAAATCCTTCGGTTCACAGGAACTTTAATGCAAAAAAAAAAAAGAAGGGTTTGGTTTATAAGAAATCCCTATTATATTGAAATCTGAGTCTTTGTCTTAGTGTACAGATGTAAACTTTTAGCTTTATATGGACTGAAAATACATGATGAATGACCCCATGTAGAGTCTAGAGGCAGTTTTCTTGTCACTCGAATAAGTACAAGTCGAAATTCCATAAATATCCTCATCCCCTCGGATTTCTCATCCGGATTCAAATTTATCGAATCCTAGCTCTGGAATGGGATGGGGATTCGAATCTAGTAGGATTCGAAGGTACCCAGTTCTACTCAGCAGACATGAAATTTAAGTGGCATGGACTGTCCTTAATTAGTCAGCTCTAATGAAGCTTACTTCCGGTTTAAATAGGATAGTAGAATATGATTACGCCATCAAGTCTGGCTGTTGAAATATCAGCCAATAAAAGCCAGTAATCCAGATCACAATTATCTGTAGAGTTATATTCGTTTCGTCCGCCACGGGATTGATAGGTGGAGGGCGGAAGTAATGATTGCTGGAGTCGTTGTTTACGATGCTCGGATGCATAATAATTGAGAATAATCTGTTGCCATGGGTCTCCAACATTTAAAAAAAAAAAAAGTCACATTTTCGTTTTTGTTTGTTTGTTTGGTTGGTTGCTTGGTTGCTTGGTTGGTTGGTTGGTTGGTTGCATGCCCATCGAATACTTCAGAAAATTGACCACTTGTAGCTCAACGGTGATAACAGTGTTAAGCTCATAATCTTAGGGTGATTGCAATACAGTAGATTCCATGTACAGCACCTAGCAAAATCCTGTAAAAAGTTTTTAGACTTCAGAACGCCACAAAATTTTTCAGAAGAAACGCATGGGATTACGACCGTCAGTTGCCAGTCCGCACCCTCCACCCCCTCCCACCCATTGCCTCCCTCCCCACCTGGTTTTCTTTCAAGCCCAGATAAGCCATCTGAGATGGAAAAGATCAGTCACGTCTGGTCGGAAATGGCCAGAAGTGCTTAGAGGTGCGCTAGGCTACTTTTATTAAATACGTATATAAACTCCGTCTGTTGTTAGACTGCATGCATGCATACACAACCCGAACAGTAGCCTCCCCTGCCAGGTGGTAGGAATCCTTGGCTAACAGGCAGTGCTTTCGAATGGGGGCAGATGCCTCATTTTATACTTGGCCCGTTGGAAGGCCACAACACACCAGTTAGTTGTCTTTGATGTTTGTTTCCGCTGCGGGCTTGAACGAGTAACAGAGTAATAGAAAATGACGCGCTGCTAAAAGTGGTATTACGCTACAGTACACCTGACCGAAGAAGAACCCAACAAAAATCCCCATACCAAAAACGCGCGAGGCCGATCGTTTGGGCGCCAGCGACCTTTGCTGGAATGTCAACGGGGTGACTGCATCACGTCGTTTTCTTTGGCCTTCATCCTATAGCTTTATCCTCTCTTTACTTTCACCTTGCCCACTTATCTCGCTCTTTCTCATATTCTCTCTCTCTCTCTCTCTCTCTCTCTCCTGCCTTTTGCCTCTCTTTCTCTGTAGGCCTCAATCATGTTGCCCCGTCCACCCTTCATTTTCCCTCTGCTTCAGTTCTTCTGCCACCTTGCTTTCTCTCGTCTTTTACCTTTCACTCTCTCGCTCCCATCTAATCTTCCTTCCTTCCTTCCTTCCTTCCTTCCTTCCTTCCTTCCTTCCTTCCTTCCTTCCTTCCTTCCATCCTTCCCTTCCCTTCCCTTCCCTTCCCTTCCTTCCTTCCTTCCTTCCTTCCTTCCTTTACATCTATGTCCTCTCCCCTTTCTGTTTTGTGTTTTCTCTCACTCTCTCTCTCGCTTTATCTCTTTTCTCCCACCTTATTTCTTCATTCCTTTTCTCTCTCCCACCTCGCCTCTCTCATTTTGCCCTTGTCTTCTCTCTACCCACTTTATTTCTCATTTCATCTTGCCTCCTTCTCTTTCTCCTTCTCCTGTGCCCACTCTTTTCTCCGTACTTTTCCTTCAGTCCTTACTCATCCTCTTCTACCTTCCCTTGTTTCCTTCTCCTTTGCACTCTCTCCTTCCTCATTTCTCCTTCATTTTTTCTTACCACTCATCTCATCCAGCCACGCCCTATATCTCATTTGCCCCGTACACTCTTTCTCTCTCCCCCACTTTCTCCTCTCTCTTCTTTCTTCCTCCTAGCCTTCTTTTTCCATCCCTGTGCCAGCTTTATCTTTCCCCATTTCCTTCGGTCTCCCTTCTCCTCATCACTGTCTTTTTTCAGTGCCTCTCATTTCCTTCCTCCTCCTGCCTGTCTTTTATGCTCTCTTTCCTGTCCTTTGGCCGCATTCTTTTGTATTTTTACATTTTTTTCATACATTGCTTTCACCGCTCTCTCTCTCTCTCTCTCTCTCTCTTTCTCTCTCTCACCTTTGTTTCGACCTCCGTTTTGCAGTCTCCTACCTTGCCCTCTCTTTCTTTCCTCCTTCCCCCCCCTTTTTTGGGGGAGGGGGGTGCTTTTTTTTCCCCTTCTTTTTCATTCCCATCAACCTCTGTCCCCATAGTTCCATTTCCATCCTTTTTGCAGCCTCTAAGTTTTCCTTCGCCTTTCACTCTTTTCCCTTCTTCCTTGGCTCCATCCTCTCTCCTCATCCCCTTCCTCCTCTCATCTAGCTAGCTTTCAAGCCAACTGAAGCTTCCTCAAGTTCATTCTCTTATTCATTTGACTATTGCGTTCATTCTTTCTTTCTCTTTATCCCCCTTTCTCCTCCTTATCCTGTCCTTCTTCCTTCTTTATTTCCCACGTCTAGAAATTTTCTGTTTAGTGTCACCGGCGCAGCCCTCTTCTCGTTAACAACACACTCCCACAGTTAACACTCTGTCTCTCCTCTTTATATCGTACTCATAACACTCCCTTCTCTTCTCCTCCTAGCACCTTTCAATGGCGGTGGTGGGCCCGGCTTCAGTGCAGTGGTTTAAAAAAAAAAAGTCAATGGATGACTCACTCGGGTTGAGCATTAGGCTGTCAGGGGAGTGAAGTATGTCAAACGCGATTTGTGCGTGCGTCCGTGTGTATGTCATTATGTGTATCCCGATGCCAGTTTAGCATATTATATAGTTCAGCCAGTGTGTGTGTGCTAGATCTGTGTATTCTAGATCTAGTGTGCAAATCTCTGGTTTAGCCGCAGAACACAATAATGTGCAATTAATACCGGGTTCCTGCACTGTCACTGAAATAAAATGCATGCATACATTAAACAGTTGTCTGCAGTGGTGGGAAGGTGAGAGCTGGCACAGCAACACGATAATATAAAAGCATCATGTGTATGCGTGTGTGTGTTTGTGTATGCATCTGTAAGTTTACCTGGTGGCCAAACCAAAGTTAGCTTAATCCAGTGTTTAATAACTTCAAGAATTGAAAGGAAACTGGGATAAAATTTTAAGCACACTTACAGATTCTAGATATGGTCTATAATTGATACAAGATTTATAGATCTTACCGGTGTTACTGCTGAATAAAAGGTTAAGAACACTTGTCTGAAAATATACGGGAGTCAGAGATAGACCCACTTTACACATGGTGTTGTTGTGGTATTAATTATGCAGCTATGATGTAACCATAACACATAGATATTTGATATTAGCAGAGGTAGAAGGTGTTATCTGCCAGCTTATATGTGCCAGATTTCAGTTGCATATGATTAGAATTATTGTCGTTATTTATTATTAAATTTTAATATTAAATAAACTTTTGTTTTGGCTACCTGTTGTTGTCATGTTTGTGTGTGCATTTTGTCTGGTTGGTTGAACGTATAGTAAACCTCTGTGTATGATATCATTTCTCATGTAGTTCATGCAGTATCAGGCAATTTAGATATGTCCATTGTGAACAATTTAAGTTTATCTAATCCAACATTATGTTAATATCATTCCCTTACAAGGGTTATCAGTTTATCATGAATCCATAAAGTACAACGAAGGGATGTAATCTAACCTGGTGCTCGGTGAAGCCTTAAATTTTGACTCAGTGGGTGTCTACATGTGTGTGGGTGTAGGCGTGGATGTGAATGCTGTGTTATATTATTTCAAGAGTGGCCATTTACCCATTCACAGTCAGATTACTCACACAACATCTCTCCTTGCACAGAAATTGAAGAGCGGTTTTCCAAAACTCATTAAATGCACTTTCATTGAAAAATGAGTTGGTGTTTTCAAAGGTGCATTTCTGTGTTAATTCATGTAAAACTTAATTGAGCTTAAAGTCTGCACTCCCTCAAATTCTGTGTCATTTAACAGCATATAAAAATACATATGTAAAGAGCAATTACCTTAATGTTATTTCCATTTGTTTCAAAAATATTCAGGGACCACATACTGAGTTTTGCAAAAATGCTGTTCAGTTGCCCGCTTACATTCACAGTTATAATTACACAAACAACATATGTACTGATTACATACACACACGTTTCTGAACTGTCAGTGTCACCCTGCCCCAGAGAACATTGCATACTGAATGCCAGTATATAAAGTGCAGACAGTGATGCATTGGCTAATTTCTTGCACAAATGCTGAATATGTATGGTAAAGTATGACACTAATGCCAGTGCAGTGATATGTAACAGGTTTCAGAAAAAGAGGTTGACAGGCTTTCCCTCATGGATGATTTTAAAAATTTTTGTTAATTGTGAAAATTATATTTAGAGGTGTTTGCGTTTGGAATCGGTAAATTTTTTTTTTGGGGGGGGGGAGCAAAGGATTAAAGTTTTTTTATGATACATGTATTATTACTGATAGATTGATTGTAATGATTACTTACATAGTTAATCTGATCACAATATGATTGATTATCTCGAGCATTATTGCTTAATGAATCCGTGTATGGTGCATTTGATATTTCTTCCCATCCTTCTCGTTTGACACTCCTTTACCAGAACTTCAGGTTTTCCGTGCTAAAAATGTTGAGATATTTATAGACTATAATGCATTTTGTGTTGTTGTAGTAGCAGCAGCAGCAGCAGCTTTCTTTACCTTGAAAACAGATGTGTTGTAGTTGCAAATGATGAAAGTTTGTGTGCTCGTTTGTTTCTTTGGTTGTTTGAGTTAGGGTTTTACAGTAAATCAGCATGGTAATGGCTGTATTGTGCTTCTCTGGTTGTAAGACTATACTATTGGATAGAATTTTCCTATTAGTTTTGCCTGTACAGCAGCCACTAGACCTACTCTTCTATGATTGTAAAACTGTCAAGGGATTTTTAATGTGTGCAACACCCACAGAAGACATCGTATGTTTACATCCTTATCCCAGATGATCAGACACTGACTGACCTTTGGTGAAAGCCAAGGCAAGACTTCCTGTGGGATTATCACTGTGACTGAATTTTCTGTCACAGATACATTCCAGAGAGTACAGAATGACAGTGCATTGAATTTTGACACTATCAAAAGTAATCGCATTTTTTGGTTTTGTTTTTCAGAGTGCCCAATCCCGGATCTTCATTAAAAATGGTCATGTTGTCAATGATGACCAGTCATTCTACGCAGACATTTACATTGAGGATGGCGTTATCAAGTAAGTCTGGTGGGGGAGAGAGAAAGAGAGAGAGACTGTCTGATCGATAAGCTTATCAATTAGGTCATAGTATGAGAGGTGAATGTGTACAGTCCACTTCATCAAATTGCAGCTCCTCCCTCTGGAACACAGAGAAAAAATTGTGATTGAAGGGAATTTAAATTATCTGGTGATTTTTATATAGATGCAAAGCATTTTGGAGGATGATGAAAATGACACCGATTTTAAAGTATTTTTATTTTTCTGGGAAATTTGATGAAAGTATTAAGTAATGTGAATCTCCTGTGAGCATTTGTTATTCAACAGTTCGTAAATTTCTCAAGACATTTTGTCTTTGCAGAGTTGTAATTAATGTCACATTCCACAAATTAGAACAGATGTAAATTTTGTGTAATTTGTCAGATTTTGGGTCAGTTTTGGTGACCGTATCTGAATTGAGTGCAAGCTCAAACATTAAGCATCAGACTATTTTATTATCATGAATGAAGGCTCTACATGACAATAAAACCAATGCACATAATCTCGTTTTTCTGTGAAATTCGTTATTTGAAACGGGTGATATTTCTTAGAAGAAGTAGTATCTCTGCTGGGAAGAGGTAGATCAAAAATGTGGAATGGTGAAGAGAAAGGTCACCATTTTGTTGTGTCACTCGGGAGGACAGATTTTGATGAAAAAGCCATAATAATGAAGGTGGCAAAGGCTTATGAGAAGGAGAATAAGAATGTAAGCAGTAGGGAGGAATAGGAAATTACAGAACTGCAAGAGTCACGGTTAGAGTGGCATTAGCTCAGTGCTTGAGTTAATGCCTCAGAGGTGTGAATACAATACTGGAGTCAAAAAATGTGTAAATGTAAACACAATTTATCTTCAGGGAAAGACTTGCCAGAGCAAAATGCAGTAGTAATGTAGAGCTGGAACTGGTAAAATAATAATAGAGATTTTTTTTGTTTTTGAAGTTCAGATCTTTTACAGAGGGAAGAATGTTCTAATGGTATTTTCTGACAATGCGATCATATTGTGCTGTTTGTTGTGATCTAGATGGAAAATTCACATCAGATTCTGGTTCGTAATGTGCAATATGATTATAACACCTTGTTATGAGGAAGAAAAACTTTATTGGTTTTCTTAATTCTCTCATGTTGACAAATACAAAGTAAACATAAAGTAATTATTGGTGTTGTGTTTTGAAATGTGGGGTCAGATCTATATTCTCTTCTCTTATTTTGTTGTTCCCACTGCAGAGTGATCAATCCTCTAGGCTTTTCAAGAGAGAAAGGAACACTTTGCAGTGGGAGTGACAATTTTTTTAATGTCAACAGTTATTATTTACCATGTTAGAAAGAGGGGTCTAAACTCTGATAATTTTTCTCCCACAGACAGGTGGGCACCAACCTTGTTATTCCTGGTGGAGCTAGGACAATTGATGCAAGGGGAAAATTTGTTCTGCCAGGTAAGCTTATGTACCTACCCACTGCCTTACATTTGATTCATGAACCAAAGTTCAAGACATGTATCATACCTATGACCTACATTCCTGACTTATGTAACATATTTCTGACTTGTTTTCTCACTGATTTATGGTCTTACTTCTGACATTGTATATATCACGTCTTTCACTTTGTCCCACATCTCTGACCTATGCATTATGTTTCCTTATTTATGTGGCATAACCTAGACTTACGTAACATACTCATGAAAAATTTACCATAACCCTTACTTTAGTCTGTACAGAACTTGTTTACTCCACCCTTTAATTTCATATTCTTGACTTTAGACTCAAACCCCTGACCCTTGTTGTACCATATATTTATCTATTCATGACTTATCAACGAATACCAAACCCCAGGAATAGGCACCACATAACTTTTGCATCCTTTTGACTTACAGGCGGAATCGATACCCATACTCACATGCAGATGCCATTCATGGGAACAGTGGCTGCGGATGATTTTTACAGTGGCACCAAAGCTGCATTGGCAGGAGGAACGACTATGATCAGTATGTATTGTCTGCATGTACTGACACCGACACATATTGCAGATGAGCACTTTGAGTAGAGTATAAGCCTTACTCAAGGAAAAGGACATGTTACCTTAAGGTCCAAGTTATAACTATTGTAATGGCAGAGCAGATGAGGCTCTTAGCCTTGATTGGCGCAAAGCCCCTTTAGGCAGACAGATAAAGCATAGCTCTCCTGATCTGGCAGCCTCTGCAGCTTGATATGTTCCAGATGTACTGGTCTTGCCTTCCCTGTGGAGTTAATAGGTGGGGGTGGGNGGGGGGGGGGGATTTCTGTGCTGTGGACATCATAATTCTATCCTTGATCTAACATGTCATGGAACATTGTCAGTTTAACCAGTGCACAAAAATACTTTTGTCTGTCAAGCTGGAAAGGTGTCACACGTACCTATAGAATACATATTGAAGGCCAGAAGACAGTTCTCATATGTAGAAGAATTTCCCATACCTCACAGTCTGGAATTCCCCATGATCTTGTTGCAAAGCTCTGGTCCTGGACATTCTCTATATTTCTGTGTTAACCACTTGATTGTGATGCGGATGAATCTGTCCACGCGAGGGGCATTGTGATGCGGTCGAATATCGGCCCCTATCGGTATGGTAATTTCTTTCTGCTTTAACATGCCTGGAAAATCTGAGTGGTAGTTTTCAAGATATTACTGAAATAAGGACCTGTATCTCATAACGGATTTATCCACCATTTTGGATGCCACTAAAATAGTTGACTCAGAGGTGAAGTGGTTACTTTCACAATCTCATACTTCACAGCGTTAAAGTTTCAAGCTTGTCCTTATTGTTCATATAACATAAGGAGATTGAAAGGGTGGGCTTAATTCATTAAACAGGATGTTACTATTAGAGGGAATGTGGGATAGAATGGAGTCCTCTTAATTTGATCTGAAAGGCCTGAGATGTATGTTCATTTTACAGGCAGCACGTTTAACCATTATTTTGAAACAGAGAAGAAACCACCAAATGGAATATGTCCATTTAAGGGGAGTTTTCAGTTGCAGCAAGTTCACTTTAGATGGATGTCAAATGTTTTTCTAATGGTGATGGTTGTTGGGATGGGGCTTATCTGGAATTTGGGCAGCAGCCTCAGGGACAGGGGATGTGGTAATCTTCGAGGTGCAGTGATAAGATGGCTGCTACTGGGTGTCATGGTGAGGGTGTGGTATGGACTGCAGGTGTTAGCACTACTAATGTTAAAATCATTTAAGACTGTGTGCTCAGGTGTTAACAAGTTTGCAGATCATGTATAAATCTTTTATTTTATGATTTGGAATAATACTGATTCAACACTAAACGCCTGATTTATTGTTCTTCTTCAGTTGACTTTGTGATCCCTCAGAAGGGTGAGTCTCTTTTGGAAGCCTATGAGAAGTGGCGAGGCTGGGCCGATGCCAAGGTGTGCTGTGATTATGGTCTCCACATGGCTGTCACCTGGTGGGACGACTCAGTTGCAAAGGAAATGGAAACTCTGAGCGCAGAGAAAGGTGAGGGTCATGAGAATGAAAATCTACATTGAGCTCAAAAGAGAGTGAAAGTTTCACATTTAGGCAGAGACAAAACATTACACCCATTCTTTTTTTCAGAGAAACTTGCATGACATTTAAGCAAATTTTCTTTGAATAAAAATGTACATGTGCAGTATGACTTGGTAGACTGTCATGGGTATGGTTTCTAAGCATAAATAATCCATATTGATGAGAAATGTTCTGGTAACACATAAACACCTTTGCAATTGTTCTGTGGCAATAAAAAAATGTATTCTTGTGGTTTGTATCTCCTTTCCCTCGACTTTTTTCTTCTGAAACCTGTAGGCTTATTTAGTTACAATTTGCAACAGGTGAATTGAAGAGTTAAGTGAATGGTGGTTTTAAATGTGTTTCATTTTATAGAATGTGACAGTGAGCGGAACTGCACTATTAGATACAATACACTATGAACTGAACTTGGACTAAATAAAATGGGACTGTTTTACCTTCTGATGAACTTGTGTGGGTTTGCCAGCATATCTCATTCCTACACAATAGGGTCAGTGACAATGAATCTCTTGCCACTTTAGTATAGCCTGGCCGTGACTCTGAGCACAAACTCAGAGGTGACCTTTCAGCTGTCAGTACACACATTAAAAAAAAAGTAAATGCCATCCCCTGTGACAGCTAAGCATGGCCAAATATTTGCCTCCTACTGTGCAATAAATAAAGTAGGGCATTCAGCCAAAAGGTGGTGTTATTATCTTTACCTTTGCACATGGAATGAGTCATCATCAGGTATGTCTTGAGCAAGGAAAAGCATGTTGCAGAGCAATTTTTTTGTTTCGAAACTGATAGTCAGTGATGGCTCTTTTATTAGTTCAAGACCATGCTTATTTGTAGAGTTAAAGGGAGGTGGGGGAGAGAGAGAGGGGGAGAGAGAGAGAGAGAGTGGATTGAGGCAGGAGAGACATATCGTTAACGGTATAATGAAATCGGCCATGTGCAGAACACCAAACTTTACAGGAGAGCTAAAAAACTGAATTAATTAAAGAATTCCGCACAAATGACTGTACTACTTAATTCAAATAGTATAAAAATACTTTCTCCTCTTACGTTTCTTTAAATACTGTTCAACGCTGGCAATTTTCAGAGAAAACAGCTTTTGAAAATAAAATGTTGGATATGGCCGAAGTCAAGTGGCATCATGAAATCAGCCAAGCGACATTTACCGTGCGGGCTGAAATTATCATGCCGGATCGGGGTCAGCCGCGGATTAACAGTTTCGGCCAAGCGACATCTATCGCGCTGGCTGAATTCATCATGCCGAATTGGGGGTCGACCGTGGTAGATAGCCGACAGTTTGACGATAAATTAATGGGCTTTAATGAACTATCATAACATTGTGGACGGAAGCTTTAACATCAACACCAAGAGACAAACAAAACAATCACAACACACAGTGATCAACAGTGCAGCAGCGACAGCAACAACAAGAACTAACAATTAAACATTTATAACATAAATGAACAAAGAGATTTAAACATAATATTTTAATGAAACTATCAATCTTCTTTAGAAATAAATGAGGGAAAGATGATAATGATGGAGATGATGAACGATGATGGTGATGATGACTGTGGTGATGGTGGTGGTGATGATGATAATGGTAATGACATGGGCGATAAAATATGGCTGGAAAATTAAATATTCGTTTCACTTTAAGAAAACAAAGGAATAAAAACAAAAAAACAAAAACAAAAACAAAAACAAAAAAAGATCCTTTAGATTAACCGACGAAAACATCCGTATCATAGGTTTTATATTTTCCATAAAACATAATCATAAATCTGTTCATAACTTAAGCCTTGACTTTGTCTATCTTCTCACCCTTCCCCATTGCCTTCCCTTTCTCCCTTCCCTATGTCATCTGTCTCGCATTTTGTCTGTTTGTCAGTTTATCCTCATACCTGCAGTGTACCTTAGCTAATCACCATGTACTGATGAGGCAGTGAGTCATAGCATGCATGGCAGTCTTTGTCAGTGACCCTTTTTAGCTCTTGGGAAGCTGGGATCTTTAATCTCTCTTGGTGCAGCGCAGCGGGTTCTCTTTATACGTACTGGTGAAGGTCCCTGGGAGGATGAGGCAAATCTTGGTACTCGTCAGTGAAGTGCAGTTTGTATTGTATGACATGTTTTTGTCCATCTTCGGTGGCTGGGGTATANAGTGTAATATTTTGACACTTTCTAGTTAAAATTCAGCCCTGTGATTTTCATGGAAGATGGGCCTTTAGGTGGACATTATTTTTCAGTAAAAAAACGGAATACGGTTTTTTTGGCGTTTGGCCGATTTCATCATACCGTTAACGATATAGAGAGTTTTATTCATAAATGTAAGGTGTTTCTATAAATACCCCGCTTACCACTGCAGTCTTGTCTGCTCTCCTTTCTGTCTCCCCTCTTTCCCCTTCCCACCCACTCCAAATTATACTACCTTGCATTTCATTTCACAAGCCTAAGTTTATCTTGCCTTGTCTTAGCTTATCCGAAAGGACCTCATTCAGTTCGGTGAATCAGAAAGATATGTATTGAATCATTGTTTGTTGATGCTTTCAGAAGACCAACTGGAGCAAGTAATATCTTCATGTATCATCTGTGAAGGTCATGTTCTATGTAACTTAATGGGACAGAAGTAGATATTTGCTTCACAGCTTAGAAAATCCATAGTATTTTGTCAGAAACTTTAAACTACTACATACTTTTTCCTTCTGCCTGACCATTTCTTCGAAAACCTGCAGGAATGTGAGGATCCTGCATATGCTATCAGTACTTGTGCTAAGTGATGTCGTAAAGTGAGAAAAGCTAGCAGGTTATTGGTAGATACACATGCACCAACTGTCTGGATCAGTTAACTGCTATCCTATCTTGCTTTTTGATGTCAGGCAACTCGAGTAATGCTATTGAGTACAGGACGAAGATCCCTACATTCCAGCTGTGTTTTCTCAGAAACTGTCAAACAAAAGGAAACATTTTTGCTGTGTAAATTTCATGAACAAAATGATGTGGATTTGTTAACCTGTCAAGCAAATAACTACCCCTGTTCCTTTAAAGGAAGTTATATGACCTTACATGTCAACAGACTGTATAATGCATCTGTATGTTCAGTGGTGGTGATATAGGTCATCGATGTATTGCTCTGTTTGCAGGCATTAACTCATACAAAATCTTCATGGCCTACAAAGACATCATGATGCTGGAAGATCCAGAGATCTACAAGTGTTTCAAACGTTGTAAAGAGCTCCATGCCCTTCCCATGGTGCATGCTGAAAATGGCCACCTTATTGACCTGGTGAGTTTTGGGCAGAGATGGGAAAATCTCTCATTTGGAGAGAGAGGCAAAAGATCTTCAGAAGAAGACACCCCCGTTTGGCGAGTGTTGTGGCCTTTTGATTTTCTGATACTCTAAAGGGGCTGGGCCACGCTTGGGTGGTGATTCCTAGGCTTCCATCAGTTGACTTAACAAAAGGACTTGTGGGAGTCATGGTGAGTTTTGGGCATCCTATCTTGTAATTGGCTAACTTGAACATTATTGGCGCCCAGAATAAGGAGAAATACTCTCTGAGGTAGCAGATCCAGGATCGCAGCATTGTTTCTGTCACCACCCTGTCTCAGACTTGGTACCTCATGACAACTCAGAATTTAATTAGAGCAAGGTCCTAATCTGAGTCAAAATGTTATTCTCTAAACACTTTCCTCCTTCCTTTCTTCCTTCCTTCCTTCTGTCCCTCCCTCCCTCCCCAATCTGCTGCATTATACACATTTACACTACAGCAACATA
>JAWQUT010000163.1:731657-753771 GCA_033807755.1 Ellobium chinense
TTTTCTTTTGTAACTAGATGCAGAACAGAGGTTCATTCCCATCCTCTCAGCCCTTTGTTACTGATGAAAAGGCTAATTTTCTCTCATTCTCTCTCACAGAAATCGAAGGAACTTCTGCAACAGGGAATTACTGGTCCAGAAGGTCATTTACAGTGTCGACCAGAGGAGGTTAGTAGCCACAGTGGGGTTGTGTAATTTCAAAATCATTGCATTTTTTTTTAAAGCATTAGTTCCTATGCAGATGAGTTACACACGATATCCCCTAGGGATGTGTTAGCTTTTCATTTTTAAGTGGAGGTTTTACCTTGTTTCAGAGGTTGTAATTCAGATAATATGGTACACAACTTGTCACCATCATCCCAATGGAGTTTTTATGCAAAGTTGCACACCAAAGTACTGAATGTTGCAGCGTCTCCTCTAAGGGTGATGATCTTATAAACACTGTCATGCAGTAACATCAGTTGTTAGGCGCCAGACTTCGTCCGTGTTTCTTAGATACAACAAATGTAATATACATTATTTTGTGACATCAGGTGCCTTTCACTACTAATGTTAAATTCTGCTGTCCTTGTTATAAAGCTGTGAGAAATTAGAGACTTATTTGTGTATATTTTACTTCAGGTTGAAGAAGAAGCCACCAACAGAGCCATCACCATAGCTGATCAGGCTGGGGCTCCACTGTATGTGGTCCATGTCATGAGTAAAGCATCTGCTGACATCATTTCTAAGGCTAGAAGAGAGGGTAAGAACACATTTTGTTGTGAATTACTGTAGATAAAAAAAGAAGAACCTTACCACCTCAACCTTTAGGTACCAGAACTTCCTGCCCAATTTTTTTGGCAGACCTCTAGATCTCCTCAGTAAATTTACATCATGAATCTTCACAGACAACTAATGGTAGGTTACTGATGCATTTCTGCTTCTTCATGTGATGCTGAAAAAGTATGCCTCCGCCTCTTCTACTTCATTTGATTTTTCTGCTGGAAAACTTTTGCACCATTGCAATATGGTATTTAAATTTCATGAAAGGTACATTTTCTTTTTTCTGTCAGCACCCGTAAAATTGTGGGTGCTTACATTAAAACTCTGTACACAATATATATAACTCTGATCACTTAGACCATATAAAAGGCGTTCTTTTATATTTTGCCTTGCTGCTTATAATCTGAAATATGGTTTCGAAAATGATTTGTTCAGGCTCATTAATTTTGGTTTAATCAACTTCTATTGTAGTCTCATTACTTTTATTTGTCCATCATCATCATCTAGCTGTGGATTGTCCGAAACGCATGAAACTTGTATGTCTAGTTCATCTCAGGATAATTTCTTCATTTTGTTTACAACTTACAGAGTAACACTCCCTCTGCTTACAGCCCTCTGCTAATATCATTTCTGTCATCCTCAGGCAAAGTGGTATTTGGGGAACCTATTGCTGCCGGTCTGGGCACAGATGGAACCCACCAGTACAACAAGTGCTGGCGTCATGCAGCCGGTCATGTCATGGGCCCCCCTCTCCGAGCTGACACCACCACCCCTGCTTACCTCATGGACTTGCTAGCCAAGTAAGTTCCATCTGCTTGAACAAAGCTAGATAACATTACTAAACAGAGACTCAGAGGCTTCCAGTATCTCTCTCCAGTATTAGATTACTTTTCTCATCTAAGGATAAAATATGATTTCCTAGAGCTTCAAGGCCAGGTTCTGGGATATCATTTCATGCTCCCTTTTTGATATTGTGATCAGAATTTATCTGGTAATTGACCAGAGGACAGAGATGGCTGTCAGATATTGCAATGTACTTTCTCAGGTGCAAGTTTTTAGTTGGTAAAATAATTCAAAAGAAGTTCCAGACTAATGGGCAACATAATGTTTGCTGAGGAAGTGTCCTCTTAATGGTGACAGATGTGACCAAACTTCTCTCCTTACAAAGTGCAACACTATGTTCTTTCACTGACCCTTCTTCCAGGAGACACAGTTGTGCCACCTGTATAATTTGTTTATCTCTTTCATCAGCAATGACCTGCAGGTGACTGGCACAGATAACTGCACCTTTAATGCTGATCAGAAAGCTCTGGGCAAAGACAACTTCACCAGGATTCCTAATGGCGTCAACGGGGTTGAAGATCGCATGTCTGTCATCTGGGAAAAGGGAGTGGTGAGTTACATGACTGTGAAGGAAAGTTCAGTCATGATTCAAATCTCTTTGATGCGCATATAATGACAAGACTCATCATTTTTTTAAATTTTACAGAAATCCCCTGTGAATGTTATTTGCCAGCAACTCAGGGCTTACACTTTGCTGTCTAGAATAATGCATTAATATAATGTGGGTCCTTCCAGGGAATTTAATAAGTCATATTTATTATCATCACGAAAATTTCATTATTTTGTCCTTGTTTGCCGTGGAAACTTCCTACCTTTTAAACTGTCATTTTTAAAGATAGACATGATGAAATAACAAAGAATGTAGTAAATGGTCAGAACATATTGTAAATCTAAGTTTTCATGGTTTGTCTGCAGTATTCTGGCAAGATGGATCCCTGCAGATTTGTGGCAGTCACCAGCACCACAGCAGCCAAGATTTTCAACATTTATCCTAAGAAGGTGAGTCATTATTTAATGGCTGTCAGCATATTTCCTACTTATCTGTACTAGAGGGAGACCGCTACTGTGTGACTGAAAGTCATGGAATGGCTGCTATCTCCTTAAATTTCTTGCAACAGTGAAGCATCGCCATCTCATTAATGGTGTGTTCAACATTTCAATGCTGCTGACTGTTTTATACATTCAGACAGGTGTGGATGACACCTTTCACCTCCAAGCAACAGATTTTCCTCTGATTAGTTTGAGGAAGGAATTGGTGGGGCAGTGGAGGCTGGAAATCGATATCCGTAAGCCAAAGAAAGAGGTGCTTGAGAAAGTAAACACACAGTATTGACACTGTAGGCTTTCCTTGTATGAACTTAGTGTAGACACTTTTATTTAAATTTATCCTTACCTTCCAACCAGGAAAGTCAAGGGTTGAAAATAAAATAAGATTACCCCTTTCCCTGTCTCATGTGTTGTAAGTACCGATGGCACGATCCGGAACTCTACCATCTAGTATTGCCACTAAACCTAAGCCAAACACTCAGTGGGAAGGTTCTGGACTATTTCCAGGGCGGGTAAGGATGTACTTGTACATCATTCATAGCAAAGGGGTTAATAGAGTGTTTGTTGGTACTTTGGAATTGTTGACTACTAAGCTCTCACGTTGTATCTTTCTGTCTTTCAGGGAAGAATAGCTGTGGGTTCTGATGCTGACATTGTGATCTGGAACGGGGAAGAAACTAGAACAATCAGTGCCAAGACACACCATCAAGCTGTAGACTTTAATATTTTTGAAGGAATGACCTGCCATGGTGTGCCAGAATTTGTCATCACAGGGGGCAGCATTGTGATGGATGAGGGTCAGGTAGGTCAGATAATTCTAGGAACCAGTCGTCAATCAGGGATGTGATACATGAGCTAAAAAGAGCAAGTCCTTGGGACCGGACTTAAAGCCCCTCAGAATGCTATCAAAAGCTTAAATTATTGCGAAATGAATTATGAGTACCATTACTCAACTTTTATGATAATTGAACTAAGATGTCAACAGTTTACATACTGTATAAGAGCCTGGAATGCTGTGTTGAATGAATCTGTTTTCATGAGTCAACTTCGGCTCTTTGGTTTCCTCTGAAAATGTCTTGACCGAGTCCCAACTCTGATAAGTTGATGTTTGTGATTGTGAAATTGGCAGTCAGTATCCCATTTGTAACTTGAGCACACTGGGGCAGATGACATTGTGGACATTGGTGGCATGACTTATGTTTAGATGGCAGTAGGTGACATGATAGTCAAGAAAGGTCATAAATGAAAGGTGTTTGAATACTATTAATCATGAATGGAAATCATGTAATAAAGAAAATTAGAGATTGAACTGACAAAATCCTAAATCAGCAGCATATATCCTCAATCCATAAGAAGGCTCCTTGCAAACTTTCAGATTTTTTGGTGGCAGGATGACTTTGTATAATGTGCTGTGTTAAGGATGATAAACAAACAGTAAGTTTTTCTGCATTAGTGGAGACTATTAGACAATAGTCACTCTAGTCTCAATAATATAAAACATTACCTTTTGTGGTAGTATTAGGGTGAAGAACGGTGTGACATATCATGTAATCAAGAAAGGGTGCATGTCATATAAAAGTTACTGTTATTGACCTTGTACAGTATATCCTTACAATTCTCTTTCATCTGTCTTTAGCTGAAAGTAACTCAAGGTCTGGGAAGATTTGTGCCCACTCCTGCCAACTCCCAGTTTGTGTATGGCCGTGTTGGGACCAGAGATAAGGTAAGCCATAGAGACCACTGGAAGGTAAAAGCCCTGCTTTACGAGAAAACAGGTCTCAGTGGACATTTTCATTGAAGGAACTTGTAACATCCATATCAGAGCTAGAGATGTGATGAAAAATCAGAGAAGAGGAAGGAAAGCAGCAGTCCCAGTGTTAATTGCTGCCAGTAGTAGCATTATGATTAGTATACTGTAGGCATTGATGGAATGTATTGGCCATCTGACCAATAGAAGTGTACCATCTTATTCTGCAGTATGATACCAGGAAAACTAACAGACATGGCAGTTGAGTCATTTTGCTGCTTTTAAGAATCCAGCAGCCTTAACAGCATTTTTATCAGGGACAGCTTGCTTTGTTTTCAGAATGTTGTTGACTGAAAGATCAACCAGTTATGCATGAATTAGATCTTGATATTATATCAGATCCTGGCAAACTTCCTATTGTAGGAAATTAATCCTTATATGCTTTGTCTCCACAAAATACAATCATCTCTACTTTTTGTAACTCTTCAGGAGCGATTGAAAGAAGCTGCAATTATTCAGTGACTTTGATATGGAAATACAGGATTTCGTTATGTGGATTTGTTGCAATTAAACAAAGTTGTAGTTACCTGAATTTCAATAAGTGAGAGTCAGCTATAGTGAACCGGAGTTAATCTGTGAGCAGATGAGGACTGAGCCATTTTAGACTTTCTAATTTAGTAAGTAGATCTAATTGACTCATGTCTCCATCTTCAGGCTCGGCAGCCCCAGAAAGTGGATAGAGAGCCATACACTGGGCCCGTGGTGGAAATCAAGGACGGAGATATTCCTGTGGCCAACAAACGTTCAGACAATCCCATTATTCCTGACCACAGCAATGAGTTTCACAACCGCCCACCCACACGTGGAGGAGTTCGCAACATGCAGGATTCATCCTTCTCTCTCAGCGGTAAATATTACATTCTGAAGGATTATCTGCTTTGCTCAGTAATAAATATTATATTCATACTCTGTGAGCCGATTATTACATTCTTTATCCTAGATTCTCTAAATGAATGGTCAGTATTAGTGTATATACCTCTTTCACCATGGTAACTGTTCAGGGGTAAAGTCTGTGTAAAATGGATTTTTTTTTGACAGTTGTGATTTGAATACTCTTCACAATAAATCCCCAACTTTTCTATTCACAGCCTGGTTCTGTTTCTAAATGATTACATTTATAGAATTTATCCCTCTCTTTCTGACTGTGTTCCTGGAATCTGTCCCTATCTGCTTGTGGTAAATATGCATCTCTCTTTCTTAGTGGTGAATAAATATTTCTGATCAAAATAAATCACACATCTTAAGTGAATTCACGAACTCAACACCTATTGATCACTGTTTTTGTGAGATACATATCATAAAAAGGCTAAGGGTAGATTTTCTCTAAATAAAGCTCTAATTTCAGCTTCATAATCTGTGTAACAGCTGGTCATGAATTTTCCAGGATATAGTGGATGTGTTTTGTAACCACTGTCTTCACTGATTTATGTTTTCTCCATGTCAGCCTAGCTCTCATGGGTAGCTTATTTAAGATATGCTGTGACACCAGAGTGTAATTTATCAGGTTTTTTTTTTTCCAGTAACAGAGGTCAAATTCCAGAAAAAAAAAAATGTGGCAAACTCATCTGACAGTTCCTCTGTGCAAAATAATTCCCAGCAGCCTAATCCGTTAAATGTTTAAGTGAATCCTTTGACATGGAAAATGAATTTAAACTTCCAATAGTTTGTGAGCATATTGTTTGTTTTGTCTGAGATAATAGTGTTCAGCTGCTCATATTGTTCAAATGATTGTCTTAGTTCAGAGATCTGCAGCAAGAGAGTTCTCATTGACTAGAAGGTGTTACTGTTATGTATGAGTATCTGAATTTCTCATGCTGTAAGATGGTCAAAAATGCTATAGCTTAAGGTCAAAGGGAAGAGATGCTTATATTTCATAACAAAAAAATTTCTGCACCATTTTTATCATGAGCCAATGGAAGCGTAGAAATGTGGAGCAGGAAGTGAGGCTGCCCTGGTAAGCACATAGTCACTGTCCTTGTCACTTTCTCATTTCAGTCTTATTTCTTTTCTAGTGACACTGGCTTTGAACTCAACTTCAGGTTCAAGGAGAAAAGCAAAAATTTTGTTTCCTTGCTTGCAGTTGGCTAGAGTTCTCTTTGTCAAACTTGCACTTAAATGAACAGTATTTCTCACAGTTTTATTTTTGGCATCTGTTAGTTCACAACCCCTTGCTGATGAATATTACTTAACACATGAGTTGAGTCAGGCAGATATATTTTAGGGTATGGATTTTTCAGCCTATGATTTTTCTGTCTGGCTAGAAGCTGAAATTAGTAAAAGGCCACAGGGAGCTTGATCTTTCTTAGAACACAGTATTGAATGAACTTTGTCATAGTTAGTCCTTAGTCCATCAAACAGGACAAGGAAATTTTGATGCTGTGGTTGGAGTTGACGTGAGGCTCACAGTCCTTAATGAGGTTGCCCTTAGTGTTGCCAGAACGATATTTTATGTGTCATGGTCACAGATATAGCTCACTCTTGCTTTATTTGTGTGTTTCTAGGAGAGGGGGGAGTGTGTGTGTGTGTGTGNGGGTAAGGGAAGAGGGGTGAAGGGAGGGTTAGTCTGTTTATTAAATCAGATTATTTTACTGTTGCATTAAATTGCTGCCATTGTCCTTGACAAAATAAGAATCCATCTTGATCACACACTGCCTCAAGTGCCAGATCTGCAGCAGACATTGGTAATCATGGCCCTCCAATCATTCCTGTTTTTCACTGTCTGTTCTCATAAACATGATTTTTCTCTCTCTGCCGTTGTTGGTCAGTGTTTAGGCATTCCATACGTTTTTCTTTGTCTACCATTGCCTCTCATTCCCCTGAACTTTTCACAGATGGCTAGTGTTCTGTCCCACATTTAAGAATTCTAGCTGCTGTTTCTGATTGTTCCAGGAGTATTCTTCCTACTCCTGCCATTTTGATGATACATTATTACCATCATTCATGTAATAAACCACAATTCTGCAATACCTTTCTGCCCATCTGTTTACTCTATGACTGAAGCCTGCCACCTGGCCATAATATTGCGTGTTAGTGAATTACAAAAGCAGGGCACAGATTTTATCATCGCGTATACTTTGGAACCTTGCCACATTTAGTATTGAAAAGGTATTAGCGATAGTAAGGTAGCTTGCTTGCCATTTCATTATCTAAATTTACAAATGTTATACGTCCATTTTTTTTAAACCCTGGGACTCTTTAGTGCTTGGGAGAGGGATGATAACAACAGAGTTAAGGTTTGGGAAGAGAGATCCCTGGCTATTGTTTAAGTACTCTCTCTCCCAAGAACAGTGTTTTCTCTTCCCTCACACTGCCATTAGCTATTCCTAAGAACATTTTGGGAGAGTCTCAGGATTTTACCTAATGGACATAAGACACTTGTAAATTGAGGGGATGACTTGCTTCACATGTGTGGTAGTTTTGTGTCACAATCATGAGTATTGCTGTCATGTTAAGCCTTTGAAATGCAGTATCTAAAATGAAATGAAACATTGCCTATCAATTGCTATGTTTGAGTTGGATTTGAACCTTCTCATAACACAAGATGAGCAGAATTTGAGATAATCAGGCCTTTATTTTTTTCAAAGTTCAGTGAAATTCCTTGTAAATTGTTCAGCAAGTAATTATAGTCTGTTGTGTTTACCCAAGATTAAATTGTGTATCCCCAAGCCCACAAAATGCAGTAATCCACAATCTGCTACAAATCATAAGTGTTCACAAACAGATATAGACTGTACCACAACGTGGACAGAATGTGTCCTGTATTCTTGGTCCATTCCATCAGCAGCAGTGAAAACAAATCATGTCAGTGTGTGGCCCATGTCAGCAAGAACCTTACGGTGCATTTCAAAGCTAAGCAGAAAATAACAGAATACTAGTCTCATGGGCAGACATGTTAAAGCTTCTGTTGTCAGACTAAAAACAGGGATATCATGCTTGGAAGGTGATAATATCAATTTTTTTTTTCTCATGCACAATAAAATATATAGTCAGTCAGTGAAGGATAAACTATGAATTTAACATTCTGAGGCAGATTATATGATATCTGTAGTGTAAAATTAACGATTTCCATGGAAACCAATGCATGAGGGGTGTATGCTGGTACCACTTTTGTTCATTATATATTCCTAGGCCAAAGTAATGCTAGCTCAGGAAACTTTCACACGGTGAAAGTATGTAAAATAAGTTTCTATGAAGTCAGTAACCTGATACTGTAAAAGAGTAACTCGGGCTTCATTTTGACCAGGAGCAAGACATGATTGTGAGCAAGCCATATCAGCTGGTAAACAACACTAGTTTATCACTAATTTGATTGTTTCTGTTGACTCCCCAGGTCACCAGTATGATGACAATGCACCACGGCGACCAGGGACAAAGGTTAGCAACCCACCTGGGGGCAAGTCTTCTGGATTTTGGTGAAGGAGCTGACTGCA
Source organism: Ellobium chinense (assembly GCA_033807755.1). Classification (NCBI taxonomy): domain Eukaryota; kingdom Metazoa; phylum Mollusca; class Gastropoda; order Ellobiida; family Ellobiidae; genus Ellobium; species Ellobium chinense. The sequence goes on from JAWQUT010000163.1 coordinate 740,547, forward strand.
GTATCTCATCTTGTAGCATTTTAGTATTTTAGTATCTCCGCTTCACAACGTTGTCAGAATAAGGTATCTCAGACCTCTTAACATTGTCGAGACAAAGTCTCTGAACCTCAGAATTGTGTCCACATGCGTCAGTACTGCTGACATTGTGCTTGTATTGTGCTTGATATTGCATTGTTGCCGCTATTTTGTCTGCTTCTTTGCATTGTTTTGGTTGTGATGGTCACACTTTTACTGGCATCACATATTTGAACATTTTAAAGTTGGGTGAAGAATATTATGTTATTGATATATGAGAAGGTCTTATGAGATGAATTTGTGAAAAAATTTCGGGGAAATTTGCCTTCTTGACTCATCAGAGAAAGCAAGAAAAAAAAAATTAATAAAAGCAAAATAAGTGGCGGATCTCATTGTTGTATTTATGCACCTGGCAAAATATGGCTGGAATGAATTGATGAAACCCAGATGTTCTGTTTTCTGTTCATTTCCCTCTCAGTGGATTAACGGATGTATATTCCTTTGCTATATACATGTGAACAATGTTTACTGGAAAATGTGAACTGATCCAGTAGCAGTAACTGTAACATTACCAACAGGAACTCTGCCATTTCTGAAATTATCCGGTCCCAGGAATGATATGTTATTGTTTTTTTTGGTATAAGGATAATGCCGCCTGCCTCTACTAGTATGACTGTATTTGTGAAAGAGAAGGAGAAGAGAATCCTTTTTGTTTGTTGCCATTCATTATTGTTCTAGTGACTGGAGCTGTCATGTAGGCCTTGTAGCACATGTTGAATTATCCTTTGAGCCTTAGGGATTCCTTTGATAGGATTTTAGGAGTTTCAAAGTTTCATGGAAAGATTATTCTGTCTTTGTGATAGAAAACATTTTCTGACTTTCACACTTGCAGTTCCAGCTCAAGAACCAATGTTTCTGTAATAAGGTTTTGTGCCCCTTTCTGGAATTCTTAAATTTGTTACAAAACAGAATCTCCTGAAGTCCATAATGTGGAATATCCTGGAAAATTGTTGCCTTTGTAAAATCTCAAAAAGTTTTATGTTGTTTATTGGTATGGCCAACATTGTTGTGAAATCTATCCTGGTGGCCATGATTATATTAGGAGAATACTGAATTTTCCCAGAATTTGTAACACAATTCGACTGGGAAACCATTTCCAAACTGGGGCATAAACCCTGTAGAATCTGTCTCTCAACTCTGCAAATAATAGTGATCCTTGTGTCAGAAAAGTTGTGTTGTAACAGCTAACTTGACATTGTTTTTTTACTTGCCACCTGTATGTGGATTTTCTGCAGTGTCCTTATCATGGTCATGTTTTAATCTCTCCATTGCATTGATTTGCCAGCTGAGAAACTGTGCACAGAAGTGTTCTCTGGATGTGAGATGTAAACGACCAAACCTCAGCCACAGCATATGTGCTGGAGTGAATATGAGACTGTGCTCCTGGGGTTAGGTCTAGTTTGTTGGTCTATGTGATTTTTTAAAGATATTTTTTAAAACATCTTTTTTTTCCCTCATTCTCTTTTTTTTTCTCATTATTGCTGTAAATATGTTTACCTGATCAATATAAAATTAGTTTCATTTGTAATTTGCATTTTATCGCGTATTTTTATCACCCCATTACATATATATTTAGAATATAGGAATGAGCAAGGGTGGATCTAGCAAGGTAAGAAATACAAGGAAGGTGTGGAAGATTATCTCTCTGCTCAGGTGGAACTGAATTGTTTTTAATCCCTCTGACTCCATGAGGTGGGATGTGGGATATGTTACTGTGTCCCATTGGGAGATGGAACAAGGACAGTGAGGCAGTAATCCTTGCCGTGCACAAGTCCGCCAGATCTATTGCTTTTTCTTAACTGATCTCGTTATTTTCGCTCTTTACACCCTTGACTGAAAAAAAAAAAAAAGATTGAACGGAATGCATTTTTCCATCCTGTTAAAAAACTGGAAATTTTATGTAGTGTGATGTCTAAAATCAACTTGAGCACTGCATCATTTCAGTGTAGTGGTGTAATGTTTAGTCCAGTTACTATGAGAATCTTCATGACGAAGAGGAGATAACTAGTGTTAATAATATTTTTGGTGCTGTCATGTTTCAGTTTAATTAATTTTAAGCAGCAGGAGAGAGGGACAGGAAGAATAGGCAGCAGCTGAAGGAAGGAGTACTTAAAACAATCCAAGCAGGCATGTGCTCTTTCTTACTGTGGCATCTAATCATGACTGTATCACTGATTGTAGACTAGTGGGGTGGGTTATAATCTCATTGTAAGACTTGAAAATTGCCATTGGCATTTCTGTATCTGGAAAATACCTGGGTGCTGCAAAAATTATTACTTTTCACGGAAAAATCCATGAAAATCAAATTATACTGGACAAATGGTTAATAAGTTTATTTGGAACTAATCTTTTTGCATCAACCAGAGTGAGAACTTATTGAAGGCTGAGTACATTTCACATGACAAAAAGTTGTTCCATGATGGTTGAAGGTTGTTGTTACGAGTTATCATTAAAAAAAAAAAAAAGGATTAAACTACCTGGAAACATCATTGAAAAAGTTTTTACTTTTTTTGGCAACCCTGTATAGTGTACTGTAAAGTGAACTGGTGCATGGTGCCAGGCTGTGTGTTATCCCAAGGGGTGAGAAAGAGGAAGTTCTTTGGGTCTATGCCTTGTGACTGCCCATGTGGGGAGATCCATAGCCTGTAGTAAATCCTTTGGATCTGAGATAGTTTCACTTTATACAATGGATTGTTGTAGGCAATGATTATAATACTAGTAGTTGAGTAGGGCTGCAGCAAAGCATTGGGACAGAATGGGAATAAAAGAATATTGGTCAACCAACATTAGGATCTCATTGGTAGCAGATGAGCCCACAACAAATCGAGGGAGAACGGAGTATATATATTCTTGTGTGTTAACATTACTAGTTCTGGGAACACCTGAACAGTACAGACCTAGGGTAGACAAATCTGTTGTTTTCATTGTTGATACGCCAACAGTTATCCTGGCGCAAAACTGGAGATAAAGAGAATCCATTTATCACTGGAACATTTAATCTGAGAATATCGGGTATCAAAGAGTTGTAATCACTGCCATAACATAACCCAGTGTAGATATGTCATTACTGCTTAACATCTACATTAATTTGCATCATCCTGATCCCTTGATTAGTGCAGTTTTTATACGCAGACTCATTTGATCAGGAGAATCCTCATATCCCATGGTGCTTGACAAACTGTGAATGCTGTAGTTTAATTAATGTCATCAGCATGAATGTTGTAATTCCACTAAGATTGCTCCAAAAAGTTTATGCTCTCTTTCTATGCCAGATGTGCAAATGTGCTTGAACACAAAGATATTGCTTGGCTGGCCCATGTGATTGTGTGGTAAAAAGCAGAAATCATCTAACAATCTAATTCCTGTTTGATTATAATTATCAGTCTGCGGTCTGCACAACAAATAGATCTACAGAAACTCCATGCATGATGCACTTTAGACTTTGGTTTTTTCCAAGTGGTTTTCTGTGTACAGCAATGAAAGGGCGGCAATTGGAAACTGTCACTTATTTTGGTGCATAAAGATATTTGTAAGGAGTACAAATACTGGCCTGTAATTCTACTCCAGATGTGTTCTTTTTCAAAGGCCTTATTCCATTCCAACATTGTAGTACCCGTAAGCACCTTTTATTTTGTCCTTAATTTGGGAGTGCTCATTCTTTCTTGTAAAGTGCACCTGATAAATCTACGTGTAGTCAACACAAGTACTTGTGCCACTTTACTTCTTGCTCATAATAGCTGTAGTGTGGCGGCCATGGTAATTTTGTGATTTTAAGCAAATGTCTTGGTGTTGTTATCAAATTTTTTTTTTTTTTTAAAAACTGGTCTGAACAATTGCTACTGAAGAGCATACCTAACTGTGGGGGATGTAGATCTCATACTGGGTTTACCCTGTGGGAAATGTGTTTTGCTCATCTGCTGAATTTCACATTGGCAATATAAATCCTTGTGACTTGCAAAATTTTAAGACGCCCTTTTGAGCCCTGCAGTTTTTTTTTAGCTACCTTATCAGCTCTGTTATCAGTTGCGAGCATTTTGATAGTCAAAATCAGGATAGGAAAGTGTAAACTTAGAGTGAAAAGGTCACAAAGGAACTGGTTTTACAGACTTGGCAGCCTCAGTGAATGTATCACCATCTGATTCTCATTAAGTAAATCACATTTCAAGGAAGACATTCACTTAAACCGGTACATACACCTATGCAAAATGGTTAAGTCATTACAGTGACAGCTTTCTCTTGTGAGTGATTTGGTATTGTGTGATGTACATCTAGATCTACAGTAGTTCTCACAGTGTCAGCCTACCAAGTGTAGAGTTGGATACAGCTAGTTTTTTCCTCTTCAGTGATGAGTTAGTTTTAGGGATAGTGAAAATTAGGTGTACTCATTTTATGGACTAGGCAATAGATACCCATGTTTCATGGTCTGAAAAGTAGATCTGCAAATCTTCAGCATGACTTATAGGTTGCTTGACATTTCTTTCATGGATAAAAACAGCTAACTCATATGCTGAAGACGTAGGCACCTGACATCAGTTTGGTCTTTTTGATACTATTTTGTTTTTGGATGTACCTTATAGTAATTCTAGATACAGTATACCCACATACTGCATGTTTATTGTTACTGAATTTATTTATTTCAGCTGTGAAGCATTTATTAATGTATGTTATGTTGCTTTATGCAGTGTAACAGGATGACAACACCTTGTTTTAGCATTATGAATAAAAAAAAATCCTTGACCACATGATAGTTGTTTTTGTAATTTCTGGAGATGGGAGACTTTTTGTCTTTGCTGTTTGTTTATATGTTGGTGGTGAAAAGTTGCAAAGCTGTCATGAAGTAAGAAGTGATTGAAAAGCATTAATAAATAATTAAGCAGCAAGTTCTATTCCCTCTTTTCTAAGGAAAAAATACACCTCGTCATTATTTATATATCATTTCATTACTTATCAACGGATTTCATCTTTCCAGTATATATAATCTAGGAAACTGGCAAAAGAATGTTCCAGTCAAATTGTATTTCACTTTTGGACAAACATGGCACAACTGGAAGTAAATGAAAAATACACTGTTTACAGCACTGGAGTACAATTTATCATACACATATATCTGCACTTATGATGACATATGCATTAAATCATCTGCAATGCCACCTTAGAGAGGTTTTAATCTACCATTAAGGATTGCTAGCAACAGTGACAGTAACAAGCACAAGGGACAGCAACTAACAACACTACAGACAGTGACCAACAAAACTACCAATATAATACATAAATATGTAAAAGACCGGTACAATCTTTGAAATGGTGGTTAATACCTCATACACTGAAGAGAAAATACACATTGTAAGTTGACCATTTCACTTTAATGCAACCTTATACATTAAAAGCCCACAGAGATAACAAGTTAAAACAACGTTTGTTAAACTAAATAGTGGTGCAAAACAAAATATATAATACATTATCATTATATCACAATTTGCAGACAAAGCTGCTGAGCCCTTTCTCACAGTCTTATACAAAGAATTAGCGACCTCCAATATCAAACTCAATACATCCTGGTGCTGCACTGTAGCTTCAAAGGATTGGCAACATCAGTATTTGAAAGATGATAATGCTGGATAGGTCCAAGATTACTTCAGTCTTTGACATTATGACATTATTATAGTCTTTGACAGTACCAGTGCTATGTTACTCAATAGATCCAAGTTTACTATAGTCCTTGACAATACTTTACTATACATATTGTCTTTGACAGTACCAGTGCTTTGTTTCTGGGTAGTTCTAAGTTACTTTAGTATTTGAAAATGCTACGCATGTAGTCTTCAACATTACCAGTACTATGTTACTGGATAGTTCCAAGTTTACTGGCCCCACTTCAGTTATCAGGTATCAATGCCACTTTGTTCAAAGCTTACTTGAATCTTTGGTAGCCACAAGAAAGTTCTATAGCCTTTGACGAATCAAAGTACAGTGGCAGTTCAAAGCTAACTATAGTGCTTGACAGGCACCTGTCACTGATAGTTCCCAGTTCACTATTGTCTATATGAGATGAGATATTCGTGCTGTTTCAAAGAATTGCAGTAGAAGTTTTTTTGGCACAAAGGCAGAAATGGGTTTTTGCATGGATCTAATCTTTACAAAACTTCTTTGGTGGTTTTCTCATGCGTCTATAAGCACATACGTCTAGAGTAATCCACAGGATATTAGAGTACTGCCAGAGATGGCAACCTTGCTCTATGGGAGACCATATCCATAACTGATATTACCTAACTAATGAAGGTAAGTTTCTCTTGATGGTCACCCCTTCCTCCTGAACCAAATTATATACTACATCATTCCGTAGCAAGTCCTCTGAAATTTATGAATGGAGTTTTGTTTCACAAAAACTGGATCTTTGCCAAAAAAAATAAAACCCACTTTTTCTATCACATATTACTTCTGATTAATGACAGTTCAGTGAAACCACCCAGCACCAATATCCCTCAAAGATAATAGTAAAGTGGAAACTACAAGGTTCAGAGAGTATTCTCTAAATTCTGGATACAAACTTTTCCACTGGAATGTAATATTTGGTACACATCTGCTCCACATCTAAGCCGGTTCATAAAGTTCATCAACTATCATTATGATCATTGTCATCATCAACAACAACAAATAATGAAGATAAGCATAAACTCTGCTTTGACATGACAGACTAACAGCAAGTTTTATAGAAACCAAATGTGAGTCACTGGGCTGTTGCTATTTTTAACAGATACTGTATGTACACTAATATTTTATGAGGCATCTGATTACAACTACATACAATAAAACTCTAACAACACAACCAACCTCTGGACTGAACATTATATGAAACTGTGTGATCAATGTATAGCATTCATCATATTTGTTTAACAAGAGATGACTAATAATAGAACAATTAAGGTAGATAAATATTAAGCGTAACCAGAAAATGTATTAAAAGGGGTTTGCTGTACCATTATTAGTCAATTACATTCCAGTGAAGAAAATTCAAGACTGGACATATGGAGACTTATACACGTAGGACTGCAGAAAATGCAGAACACGTTCTTCAGCACTGCCTCAAGTATGACCAGCACACAGAAATTCAAGCATGTGGAAGCTCATTGCTTCAGTCAAAGCTAGATGGGATGGCAAAGGACCTGAGGCAAATATATACAGGCTTATGGCCTCTGATATAACATGTCTGATATGAATAATGCAGAAGAGGAAGAAGAAGAAAACAGCACACACCACAGCAGAATTCATTTATAACAGGCTGTAAAGAGAACCTGAATTTTATTAGGCTAGATTTTTAACACCTGGTTCCACCCCTTCCAATCATACTTTTCTTTGTTATTTGTTTAAAAGCAACCTTCTGATAATGGGCCTAGAAGACTGAATAATCTGACTGTTACTGCCTCCACCTTTGTGTGCATTTATGCCTGTCTGGTGCAGTTCGAAAGCTGATGTGCGGGTGACATCTATCCATGGTTATCATTTCCTTAGAGGCTTTTGTTGTGACTTCACAGCATGTAATGACCGAAGCAAAACAAACCATGAAAAGGCCAATAGGGTATTACCACATGTCATGTCCCACTCTACATCTCGGTCTACAGGCTGACCACCCAAGTATCACATGTTACATCAGTGAATGGAGGTTGTATGTAGCATCATAACCTTGGATTACACCAATTTTTTACGAACGAATCATGAGAATACACTACAACAAAATGCCTCTTTTGGGAACATTCACAGCAATAACACGGAAATTTGGAAAATACACGCATGCACGCACACACACACACATTACAAATGAGTTCCATTGTATTACAATTGACCAAACTACTAATTGTGAAAGGAATGTAACATCAGTACTGTAGACCAAGCTAACAAATAATCATTGTCACTGAGGGCCTGAACAGGTAACATCAAATATTAAACATTTTTACTGAGCACACTGCTCCTGAGAGAACCTTAACTTCGAATGTCTCTGCTGTAATATAGTTTTATAAATGTCCTGAGAACTAACTGCACATCAGTAAAAATAAGTTGACATAAAAAGAAATGATGTGGAATAAAAATCTCAGATGGTGCAGGATCCTGTGGTTGCCTGAAGTAATTCAAATTGCAGAGAATAGGGCCTACATAAAAATCCTTCTAACATCTCGGCTGTGGGAGTCAAAGACTCTGACTTAACTCTTAAGGGGAACTTAAAACTTTGTGTCTTGTCAAGTCAATTACCTCTTTGACTCTCTTAATGCAGTAAATTCATGATCAAGCTTACCTGCATTGTGCGACAGAGGTACAATAAGGTAAAGTAAACTTACACACTATATTGTGAATGTAATCCACAAAATGTCAAAGGATTAACATAGACTTAACAAAGATCACAGAGGGAATCTTAAGTTTGCTTTGAATAATGCAGTACGCCTGAAGGGTTTTATTACCAGATTTGGCAATGTCTCATCTATTAGCCTACACATGAAAAGATAGGTCTCAGTATTTAAGCTGACAGCTCAGTAAGTTGAGTAAGCTATGAGAAATTCATTATTCAATCTGATTTCTTGTCCTCCAAATTCAACTTGTCCAAATAGTGAATATAACAACATATTATCACTGTATACTAGAAATGCCAAAAAGAATCAACCTCCTCTGTACACTGTGCTACTATGCAAGCAAGTATTGGGGATAAAAACATAGCACTACAGTAAGGTAATATAAATTTAACAAATTCAAAATAATGATTTGTACATAACACACACTTCTAAATTAAGGTCACGGTTTCATACTGTCTCTGCTCATTCATCTTGTTCCTGTCTCTTACAGTTCCATACTGTCCAGGTCATTCATGTTATTTTCAGTTACCATCTATCCAAATTCATTCATCTTATTTGCAGTTACATCTTGTCACAGTTCATTCATCTTTCCCCAGATCACTCTTTTCTCACTTACAATTACATTCTGTCCCAAGTCTTTCAGATTATTTGCAGTTACAACCAATCCAGGTCATTTACCTTATTTGCAGTTACATCCCTTCAAGGTAGTTTAAATCTTACTTGCAGTTACATCCTGTCCAAAGTCATTCATTTCATGAGCAGTCGCATTCTGTCCCAAGTCATCCAGCTCATAATGCAGTCACATTATGCCTATAGTCATTCATCCTATTCAGAATTACTTCCCATCCCAAGTCCTCAACTCACTTACAAACTTACTTCCTGACCTATGTCAATCATTTCACTAACAGTTACAATACATTCTGTTACAGGTTGTTCATCCCTCCATTATTACATCTTATCCTGAACTTTCTCAAAATTTAAAATAACATGTAGGCCCCAAACAAAAGAATCATACCAGTAATCAAAAGATATTATGAATGTGTTCAGCTTCCATCAGCAAAGTGGCATTCCGGCCTTCCTCTTCATCTGCTTCTTCCTGGGTTAGAGGAATCTTGATGAATCTGTAAGTGGCCAGCAACATGAGGGAGAGCAGTCCAACACAGACCACAAAAATCAGGTGGTTTCCATGCAAGAAAACATCTTCATGCAACAACATCAGTACGGCACATGAGATTAGGTTAAGAGGCACACGGAACCAGTTCATGATGGCGTATCGATGTGCATCTGGGATGACACGCATTCTCAACACACTCATAGCTGGAAAGTACATGCCCACACACAGCTGGAACACAAGAAATGCCACAAGAGAGATATTGAGGTGCCGTGTTCTTGGATGAGTGGAGAAAACACAGCAGAGTATTGATGCCAGAGACAGGCTCACAACAAACAGGAGGATCTTTGTGATAGCCACTCCTCGAGATGATAATATCTGGAACACAGCTTGGCCGATCAAAATGCACACCATGAAGCAAGAGAAAATTATCCCAAGAGATGGTTTTCCTGGTTCCAAGATGGGTGTCCACAAGAAGATGACAATGTAGACCACGCTCTCAAATAATGCCTCAATGGCTCCAATCATGAAAATACGTCTGTTACTTATGATGTCCCGCAAACCTTCATAACACAATCGCCCTACTTTAATCTTGTGCATAGCGTAGTTCTCATTCCAGTGTGTGGCAATGATAACCCCAACAAAGATGAGAAATGGGACTGCCATGACATAAGGGGCCACTGGGCCAAGACCGATCCACTCTGAGAAAACATTGGTAGTGATACCAGCTAGGACAGCAAGGATGCCGTTCCACATGGATGCTCGCTGGAAGGTAATGGGAATCCACTCTTTAGGAAAGTCATGAGTTTCTAAATGTTCATGGATGTACCAGGCTTCGAATGCTGTAAAGAGGACAGATGTTGCCAAACCACCAACTAGACGACCAATGAGCAATATGCCATAGCTCTGAGACAGTTTTAGCAAACAAGACACCGAGTATGCTACAGTGAAGAAAATACAAAGCTTCTTTCTCCCAAACTGATCTGCAGCAACAGGTGTCCAAGCCCCAAACAACACTGATGAGGCAAAGCCAAACACATAAAGGACAGCGATTTGTTGTTCATGAAAGCCATAGTAGCTGTATAGCTTGTACAGGTAAGGTCCCTGAAGCCAGTCTGCAAACATGGCCACCAAGTAGACCATAAAGTATCCCCGTTGAAATTTGATGAACTGTGGATTATTGCCCACTGTTGCATTGCGGCGGGTCCTGTGTGCCCAGTATTGGAAGAAAAGGCACAAGACTGACAAGGCCCCAAATGTGAAGTAAGCCAAGATCATCATATTTGAAGGTGTGTTAAGAGCAATTATCTTTTAACACTAGGCAGACCTCAACTCACTCCTCAGCACTGCAGCCATCATAACTTTTCTGAAATGACACCAAAATAAGGTATGAAAGTATTACCTATAATAGAAAATCTATATAAACAACACATGTTTGAAAGATAAAAAAAAAAGAAAAAAATGCAGCAACATCTTATTGAATCAACAAGTTAAAGAAGATCTCTGAGAGAATACTGCAGAAAATTGACCCAGCTTTTGGATTTGAGGTTCTACAACTCTACAGATCTGAAGCATAGCCTCCTTCTATCTTCTTTCTCTTCTTTCAATTGCCCTGCACCAACAGTGAGGTCTATGTCTTCATGAGAGTGCAGAGGCTAGGTAAGTCCTAACTGGCTTGGGTCAGGTAGGCAAAAAGGCCATGTTGACCAATAAATAGCCACCTGTCTAAACTACACATCTAGTCAAGGAAAGCTCTAACTCAGAATTTTCATGGCCTTGCTATACTGTTATGTCTTATTAATCCAACATTTTCAGTTCCTGTGAATTTGTTTGAATAACTGAATTTCCATACTTGAACCAGATCAAGGTGTCTATGATAATGACAGTGAACAAAATCAAAGTTCTTAATTACACATGATCAGTAGTTCTATTCTTATTAACAATAAACTGAAGCAGCTAAAGAAACAAAATTGAGACAGCACTATTGATTATGCTATTCCTGATGAGAGTCATGATAAATAAATAAATGGGTGATAATCTGTTATAATGACTGTTAGTGAGGGGACACTGTCAAAAATGTAATGGACGGAAGGGAAAATAAAGTAAAAAGAGATAATTCATAAACAATTATATTAGAAAAGATGAAGAAAAATTAACTTATGGCAGTCCTCTGAATGTGACTTCATAGGCATAATTTTTACTCAAGACTAAGATGAATCTTTTGTTTTCCAAGGGTGCTAATAGTGAGCATGTTCCAAAAACTGCATTATGAGTTTACACAACAATTTTACATAAAAGTGCCCTACTAGTGTTTCTGACTAGTCAAGGATTACTGTCCTAATCACATCAGACATGTGAACTTGTGAATGGAGAACAGATGTTATAATAAATATATATGACACAGGTTCTAACCAAAATGTGGTTCTCTAACAATTTGTCATCCAGACAATGGACATGGAAGCATACAACAATATCCTGAATTTCTGGGGGAAGATTTCCGCATGCAACTCATACTGTGCAAGGACGTGACTGTTTGCAGGGGGTCGCAAGAGGGCAGAGCCCCCCTGGCCTGGCACGATATGTACCTACATGGATCCAATCTTATTCCTATTTTTAATGCTCGTCTTGACTGATGCTAAATAATAGCTATGTTATTGCTTCGGGTTGCATTGCATGCGGAAATCTTTCCATTTCTGGATAACTGTTGACTCTTGTATGGGAAAAAGTATTCCCACACAATGCATCAGTTAAATGAAGTTTCTAGGTCCTGAAGACCAGATTTTGAAATTAATGAGATATGATATATGAATTCACTTTCATTAGTAAGCTTGGACCGCCTTAGAGTTAGAACTTGAAGCATGGCAAAAACAATCAGATGGTCAAGGAAAATCATGTAAAATCCTACAACCTTCCTTTGGTGTGCTTGAGCTTGGGCATGGACAGAGATACTGGGGATTTGGTAAGGAAAAACACCCTTGGGATTTCTTAGGCTCTTCCACTTCCAGACCCAGGCCCTGGCCAGGGAGCTCTCTCCTTCCCAAACTGGTCCCTTTCCGAACACAAGTAAAGAGAGTCCCTGCAGGATCTTATCAAATCCGTGCTTTTTTTTTTCTATTTTATAGGAAGGATTTCCATATGTGGTAACTCCTACAACTACGGTCAGTATCTTAATTCCGAAGAACGTGCCAATACAACCCTAACCCTAACCTACCCACCCTAACCCTACCCATAACCTGTTCTGGTTAACCCTAACACCTAACACTAATCACTAATGCCCATTGAGACAGGAGCATCAGTCGAAGCGAGCGTAACTCCTTATCGCCAGTTACCAAATATGGAAATCCTCCCATTGTATAAAATAATTATATATCCCATAACGGAAAAAATACAATAATCCCAGTCACTTGCTACTCACCAGGTAAACAATCTGTTTCGCTTCCTGCCATGTCAAGCAACCTCCTTTACTTTCGTAACTCCTTGTTGAAGACTTCATTGGTTAGACTAATTTCATCTTCGTATATGAAAGAGCTTGACAGTCTGTATAATTATTATAACCTGGTAACTGAAAATTACCAGAACCCCCTCCCCTCCCCCCTCCCCCCCAACCTTTTCCACACAATCACACCCACGTACACACACGCGTGCACACACACACACACACACACACACACACACACACACACACACACACACACACACA
>JAWQUT010000163.1:753835-831138 GCA_033807755.1 Ellobium chinense
CACACATACACACATAGCGGCGGCAGAAATGCATGCACACACACATACACAAATTGAACCATTCTTAGGCATCTATAAGCAGGGTTGTTGTAACGAGTAAAAAGTAACACACACACACACACACACACACACACACACACACACACACACACACACACACAATCACGTTTTCTCTCTCCCTCTCTCTTTCTGTGACTGTCTCTCGTTCTCATTCTCTCTGTTTTTCTCTTTCTTTTGCTCTCCCTCGTACTCTCCTTCTTCCTCCCTCTCGTTCTTGTTCACTTTCTCTTTCTCTCGCTCTGTCTCTGTCTCTGTCTCTGTCTCTCGCTCTCTCTATTTAATACACACACACCTGCACACACTTACTCACTATTTCTCTCATCTTATTTCTCTGGTTATAGTGATGGTGGTGGTGGTTGTGGTGCTGCTGCAGCTGATGATGATGATGATCTAAAAGTAATGATATTCTCATAGAAGAACAGCAACGCTGAACACACAAATAATCACACAAAAAAATCAAAACAAGACAGGAGCAGACAATAGTGTAAGGGAAACAACCAGTAAAATGACATTTGTAAGCTAGTGCTTCCATGATTTGTCTCCCATTTATTATGACCTTCAATGTTCACGATCATGTCCCTTGGACCATAAATTTTGCACTCCCCCTCCCCCTCTTTCTCTCTCTCTTTCTCTCTCTCTCCCTCTCTGTCTTTCTCTCTGTCCCTTCCTGTCTCCTCTCTCTCTCTCTCTCTCTCTCTCTCTCTCTCTCTCTCTCTCTCTCTCTCCGATTTTTATGTCCTTAGGATCACACAGAATTTCGTTGTTGCCAACTTATAGGTAATAGGACCGACTTCTCAATCACCTTATTTGTGCTTGTGTCTGCGTGTGCCTGCATGCATGTGTATGCGCGAGTGTGTCCGTGTCTGTTTGTGTGTGTGTGTGTGTGTGTGTGTATGTGTGTGTGTGAATGTGTGTGTGTGTGTACGTACGTGTGCATAGGTGTGCGCATGAGCGCGTGCGTGCGTGCGCGCACGTGCGAATGTGTGCGTGTGCGCGCGTACGAGTGTGTGCGTATGTGCGAGCGTGTGCGTCTGTGCAAGCATGCCTGCGTGTATGTGTGTGTGTGTGTGTGTGTGTGTGTGTGTGTGTGTGTGTGTGTGTGTGTATCTGTGGATCTGTGGGTTTGTGAGTCTGTGGGTCTGTGTCTATGTCTGTGCAGTGTGTTCACGGGCTCGTCCGTTTTCTGTAGTTAGGATAATGTTAATTATAATAGTTTTGATGATAATGTGTTGGTCGTTCCTAAGAAAAAGAGACTGAGAAAAGGAATGAGAGAAAGAGAGAGGAAAAATAGGAATACATTGTTGCTAAATTGGTGTCGAAAAAACGTCGTAAAAAATGAAGATAGTAATAAATGGGAGACAAATCACGGATGCACTAATTCACGATTGTCATTTCACTGGTTGTTTCCCTTCGACTGTTTGCGCTACCTAGCCTAACTTGTGTGGAGTTTTTTTCGGATTGTCCCACTGACACCATCAATGTTTCGTCGTTACTGGTTCCCTCTCAGAATATCACCACCACCACATCAGCAATGGCAACAGCAGCAGAGACAGCACCAGCAACAGTATCACCACCACCACAATCACCATCACCACCTACGATCACTACTACCATCACCACCACTACTACCACCATCACCATCATAACACCTATTGTTACGTTAACCAGCACATCATCATCATCATAACCTTTATCATTAACACCATCCTTAATACAGAAAACGGACGCGCACGCAAGAGCACACGCACTCACACACAGACATGCATGTACGCACACGTACACACATTCGCGAACTCACATGTAAAATACGCACACGCACATACATGCAGACGCCCACACTTGCACATGTAAGCTCCCATGCACGCGCCTGCGCGCAGACACAGAATATTAGTGGTTGAGGTCTACTCCAATAACCATGAGTTGAATGAAACGAAATTCCGTGTGATCTTAGGAATACAGTCAAGAGAATGAGTGAAAGACACAGAGAGAGAGAGAGGGAGAGAGAGAGAGAGAGAGAGAGAGAGAGAGAGAGAGAGACAGACAGACAGACAGACAGACAGACAAACAGGCAGACAGACAGAGAGAGGGGGGGGATGAATTGGTGTAAAATATGTGGTGAAAGGATCAATCGTTAAAAATGACGGTCGTAATAAATGGGAGACAAGTCATAAATGCACTAGCTATGGTTGTTATTTCATTGGTTGCTTCCCTTTGACCGTGGCTGCTCCTGTTATTTTTTTCTTTATTCCATTGTTTCTGTTGATTGTCATTAGTTATCAGCAGCAGCACCTTCACCACCACCACAATCCCCACCACTATCACTATCACTACCACCACCACTATCATCACTACAACCACCACCACTGTAATTGTGTTAACCCAAAATCGACGACCAATATATCACCTTTTTAACCTTTAGACGTCTACACTCTCCAATAGAGGATTTCTTTCTCTCTGAAAGGGACATAATCATGAAAATTTAAGGTCGTGATATATGGGAGACAAATCATAGATGCATTAGTTCACGACTCACATTTCATTAGTTGTTTCCCGTTGATTGTTAGCCGCTCCTGGTCTTTGACATCCATTGTTTTGTCTTTTTTTGGCCCTATTAACATTTTGTGTTATTCTACATACGGTGGGGGGAAGAGAATGCGGGAGGGCTCGGCGGTGCTGAAAAATCGATCGATAATTAAACATCTCGGCAGCAGTGTATACATACAACGCATCTGGCCCATTGCACTGTGACGGTAAATAAACAAGAGGCTGCCCTCGTGACCTCCCCAGTGAATTAAGTTGAATTTGTCCTCTAAATAATGGCTTCCTCTAATCCAGTAAAGTGAAACCTCAAGACTCTTCCCACTGAGTCGAATATTAACATGCTCCAGGAAATCGACAGAGGTGCGATGTCGAAGAATGTCATAGCTGAGAAGTATGGCGTTCCCGCTAGCACGCTTTCTACTATCTTGAAAAACTGGGAACAAGTGGAAAAAGCGGCAGCCTCTTCATCTATTAAGCTACTACTCGAGCGATTTCATATAAAAAGAAATAATCCCATTTAAATTTAAAATACTGTACATCTCCAATATGCCATCTTTAGTTACTTCCCCTGTTGCATTGCCCTCGTGACCTCCCCAGGGTGCTCGCTCGTTCGCATACGGTTGACTCGCCTTGGAAATCGTGAGTCGAATTCTGATTTCTCCAACTCACTGGGGGTGGTCCCAGCGAATTGGAGTTAAGCGGACTCGACTGTATATCACTGAGATTTCGGGAAATTTCTTTCAAGGGGGTTAAAGTATTTCCTTGTCGGATCTTTTAACGGGAAGAAAAAGGCGGGTCAATGCCCAAAATTTTTCACAAATGTCTTTCGAAAAAGGTCACCTCCAATTCTGATTTGGTCCCCAATTGTTCATTTCACTGGTTTTGACCGCATGCGAATACATAGGCCACACACTTTATATTTTTATATCTATATATGGCTCAGAGTCCCTCTAAGAAGGGAAAATAACAACTTGGAGCCAACAGGGATAGGTGTAGGCCCCTTTCTTGGGTTCTGCGGGGCTACCTGGTAAATGCTCAATGGTTAATACTGTCTCAAGAGTGAGGTGAGTGACAGAGAGATTAAGACAATGTACAATTTGCACATTGATTCACACAACAGCAATCAAAATGTATAACAAGAAAACTGATCATCAGGAAGCTATTTTAATAAAAAAAAGAAACAACTCTCAAGTGCATTGCATCATCAATATCAGCAGTAGCAACAACATGCAAATTCTGTAATTATATCTACCTTCAGCAAATGTACAGTATTACTGTACTTTCAGCAAATATTACATCATCCCCACACTGCTACTCAACACACAGAATGTAGTGAAGAAATTGGAATTTACTACAAAAATTCTGTAGATTAAAGTTCAACAGAGTTAAAGCCAATGATAAAAATAAAATATTAAATTACACATGAGTGTACTAAATAAAGACATTCTGTGTCAACAAATTGGCTGTGGAGAACTACTAGACTGTGCGATTCCACATGACTTAAATAAAAATATATGACGTTAATGAAAGCTTTCTTGTAGCAGAGCTGGCCGCTGGTCGCCATGTTTCAGTAGAGCTGTTCTTATTTCACTTCATTTATTATTTTTATACTCTGATGAAGGGCATTGCCCGAAAGCCTCATTTTTATTACACTTAAATATATATTTTTATGTACTTTGCATTAAAAATTTTTTACGTTGGGCCTTCTTATTTCACCCGTTTTGCTATATTTCTCTCAGGCCCGCAGTCCATTTTTGTTGTGCTATTAATTAAAGGTCAATACATGAGATGTGTAGCGAACAAGACCTGTGTTGTCCTATCACATCATCCATGTTGACATGTAGGTCACATGCCATGAAATACCTGTTGATCCTATGAATATTTTGATATCCTTCTGTTCAGAATTTAGATCACCTCTGATGACAGGATCAGAATTCATATATCATATAAAAGCTTAAGAGCATAAAAATTTTACAAGAAATGATCAATCTTGATGCCTCTATACAATCCTGTTTCCACCATAAATCATTCATGTGGAAAAAGACACATGTCAACAGGATAACATAAGTATATGCAAGGCAAAACCAAATATTATGCATATGTGACAAACAGTATTTAATATAAAAACAGCTTCTATGAAATACAAAGAATTTACTTCTTCTTGGTTGCAGACTTTATTCTAAATAAGCAAATTCAAGGACTTTGCACAATAGTGAGCACAATATACAAAATTAAGAACTATATGAAAAAAGCAATATATAAATTTCCCTCTTCCATGTAAATGAATACAGTGAATTTGTGGGCATACACAAAAGAAAGCATCGGGACTGAATGAATGCATAAACACTTTCAACAGGCATGCCTCCAGACAGTCAAAAGCGGGCTTAAAATCGTTTGCAACTTAAGTGTGAAAGAATTGAGAGGGCACTCTAAAAGTATGGGTGTGAAAAGTATTACAACCTGGTATGAACCTGCAGAAAAATAGTAATGCTACTACTGCAAAATTGTCATCAGATCATATGTGCCATTTGATGAGATCATTGTGCTGAACTTCAACAGAGAGAGAGAGAGAGAGACACAGAGAGACAGAGACAGAGAGAGACAGAGAGAGAGAGAGAGAGAGAGAGAGACAGACAGACAGAGGGGCAGACACAGTGAGAGACAGAGACAGAGAGGGGAGGGGGGAGGGGTAATGTGTTTGAGTGCAGTGTGTTAGTTCTCAGATGCAACTACTCATGACTGTTTCTGATCGCTTGTTCTTTCACGTTTCTAGTTTCATCCTCTATTTAAGTTTGTACCAAATCCTTGTCACTTGTCTTGTGTCCCATTCATTAGTCCTGATGAAGTGATCAACGTGCAATGTCCACTGTTTTATATACAAAATCTTCATGACAAGTCTGCAATTTTCTTCAAGTTTATTCTGTGCAGAATTTAGTAAGTTTCAATTCTGAATACACACACATACACTCACAGTGTGTGAATACTCAATGAAAAGGTACTCTCCCTATAAAAATACAATATGATTCATACTCATAGTACCTTTAAGTGAAACATGATTTTAGGAATGACACTGAAAATTGGAGCTTCAAAATTTTGACTGATATAAACAAGCAGCCCACAGGCAAATGATCATAGTGTAACTATTCCATTAAAACCTTTTACCCATACTGAAGCACAGAGAAAACTTAGAGAGGTTTAAAAGAATGGTAACAAGAGTACTTCCTCCTGTAGGTAAATCTCCCAAACTTGATACACATCCACCACGCACACAGCATACAAGAAAAACACCACAGAAACACTTCACGTACATGCATTGTTGTTTACAGCACAGTGTGGCACTGTAAAACAAAGTCAGAAGACAAAAAAATTCTGAACTGATAATTTATATTATTACTCTGTGATCTTTCTGTTATTTCTCAAATTTATGTGGATCTTATGCAGTGGTGTCCCAGAGACAATCATTACCACAAAATTTGAAAGACTTTAAGTTTTATATAGTGGAAAAGTGTAAAAAGTATGGTAAAGTAGCAAAGTTTCTTTCATAATACAAAGAAAAGGGAATTTACTCCCGAGATTTCATTGCATCCTTGCTTCCTCACCCTTCTTCTCCTCACCCCCACTGCCATACTTGCTTTCCATGCACAGGTATTACAAGAGAAGTGTGCATTTTTGGCATCACTGCAACATAAACATGCCAATAAATAACACTGTGAACATGAGGCATTCATTTTGGAGAAATTATGCAAGGATATTATGTTGCTTGTGAAGTATCCACTGTGCGGGCACTGTGAATGAAGGAATTACATTGCTTCTAAAATGACATGTATAAAATACAATTGAGAATTTAACATCACAGACAAAACACCTGGTACAGTTGACTCCACTTAATCGCAACTACTTGGGATCACGGAAAAAGTCGCGATTAAGTGGAATTGCAATTATGCAGAGCTGGTATTTGCGGCATTTATTACCCGGGGGGGTTGGATAATCTATTCCCTCTGAGTTATTGTAGTTTGACTGCCGAGGCCCCATTTCATTGGCCACTGCGCAGTAGCCTGGCAGACAATAAAGAGTAGAATGGTGTGGCTGGGATCGACCATCTGTCCCTATGAAACATTCTTTGATCTAGCTGAAATCCACCAAACAAGTCAGGGGTTCAATGCAAAACAGTGTTTGCATTCTCTGCCTCTCGGTGATGGAATGGTTTGGGGGGGNGGGGGGGGGGGATGGCAGAGCAGAGTGGGCCCTACCATACTCAGCACAAAAGCATTATCGGATATAGCCGAGGCCAAGGAGAGGGGGGAGGTGGAGAGGAGGGGCTTGTCCGGCTGTCACAGTATGGCAGCTGTCACTCAGTCAACCAGTCTATCTTCCATCGCGTAGTTTCAGTTGTTGGTGTAACTATTTACTTATCAGTTGTACTACTTCTACTGCTGATCTTTGATTTTTACGGCCACCGAGGAGTTGCGATTATCTGGAGTGAGTTGTGATTATCCAGTAATTTTCATACAGGAAAAATTTGGTTTCCTGGGGAAAGTTGCGGTAAAGCAGAAGGGGTGATTAAGCAGGGGGCGATTAAGTGGAGTCGACTGTATAAGTAAAACAACCTTTTCCATCACACATCTTTTCTCCAGTCATTCAAAAACCAAATATAAAATCATGTAAAACTGGTTAATAATGGGGCATGCATGATAAAGTTAATAAAGGGAAGAAACAATCCTGATAGATGTTTACACAGACGTTTCCCCATCACCAAAAACTGATATAGCAGCCTACTATCAACAAAGGGTTCAAGAATCAACTGTAACCTGGTAACATGAACAGTATTAAAAATATGTTGTCGTAAAACATCAGCAAAATAATAGTCTGTAGAGAAACTGAGACAGCATTTGCTGACCTCAATCAAACAGTCCATGAAACTAGTAATTGATTCCCTCCCTCCTACAATACTTCATTAAGTGTATATCTCATGTACATGTATGTAAAAATGGAAAGCTTACTTTCTCTACTCCCCCACTGTTGCGGTTATAGAAACCAAGTTTTCAGGATTTGTTAAGGATATTCATGCCTGTGTTTTCAAGTAGTAAAATCGGACAAATATCACTTCTCTTCTTTAGTTTTTTTCTTTTAATAATTCAGTTTAGGGTTACATCAGCTGCCCACCACAGTTCATCTTTTCCCAGTGTCTAAGCATTCATCTATGATGCATTTCAATACATCAATTATCCCACTGCTTCATGGCTTTTTCCACACTGTTTGCCTGTCTCACATTGTAATGAAACCTACAAACCACTGACAGTAGTCCATGTCTTGTAAATTCGCCTCTTATCCATGTTAGTTTCATTTATAGAATGGAAAATTGAACAGATGAATGAGTTTAGCTAGATTTAATATTACTTTTAGCTCTTTTAGCATAGCTCCATTGGCAACATAAAATACTGCTTGATTGCACAGTGGATCAGTTGTGCAAACTTACAAGAAAAGACAAGGCACTATCTGATTATATACATTTTAGCCTGAAGCCATTGGCTTCACAGCTGAAAGACATAAATTCTTTGTACAATGACTCCTCTTCAAACAAAAGTTCATTTTAATATAATCATTAATATTCATGGATCATACCAGATTCATTCAGCACAATGAAAGAAATTTATCCACAAAAGAAAAACATTATGTGGTGATTGACATGGCTATTACAATAGGAAATTATGCTTCATGGCAGTTCATTGACACGAATGCTACAACATGATATTCCTATGCTCCAATCCTATAATATGACACATATCATCAGGATTTTCAGCGACTGATAAAAAGAGAGCGAGGAATATGTCTCTTGAATCACAACCATATTACGAAGAATATGTCTGTCCCCACAAGTCGTATTTCTAATTCAAGAAATAGAGGGAATCCTCTTGCTCATGAGGTATTAGACAATAATTATGTTAATGATACATTTCCATGATCATTAGAATCGAATGGAAAGGTCCAAATTACTCTTGCTATGTTAATTCCACACAACAAAGTAATCGCTGAGTTGCTGACATAGTGGAGTAGAGGTATATTTGAGGATTATACTTTTACACCTCTGTGTAAACCAATAAAATGTTCCACTTATTTAGCGAAATTCTGCCTTTTTCATATATAAACTTGAGAGTAAGAAAAAATGTTATAATCTCATAAATTACGTAACTCCCCCCCNACACTCCTCTGCCCCCACCCCCAAACTTCTTCACATCAGAAATAATGTGAATGTCATTCAAACCTCAAATGACAACAAAGCATGTTAACAAAATAAAAACAGAGTGAGACCATCAGACCAGATTCTTGGTCTATTTTCCCTGCACTCCTGTTCCTAATTCAACATTGGGATGTCAAATAAATATCTTCACTAGCAAAATTTTCTCCAGTTTCTTGCCATTAAAATTTTTTCAGGCTTTAATTTTTCTTCACATTTTTCTACCTTTCCACCTAGTTCAAATTATACTGGATCACACTCTAACTGTCTCAACTTCCAACTTCAGTCTCATCCACTAGAGCTGCCAGTTAATGAAAATATACCATTAAAATTTACTTTCTCATTTCAGTAATTTCTTCTCTTATATTTCATTCCAGTTTTTGTTATGTAAAACTATCTAACCTCTGGGTTGGATCTGAATAAACTCTTGAAAATTTACACCATCATTTTCAGTCTGCATGTTAATCTTCCAATTAAGATTCTACACATCTATCCAATATAAAGCATGCAAGAGAAAACACCACATAAACACATCACATACACATATGCATAGTACCGGTTTCACATAAACATGTCCGAATTTCAATCTCACATTTTTTTTTCCCTTTTATGGTTCCTTCCACTTCAAACTTTTGTTTGTAGAGTCACAAACATCAAGATAGTATAACTGTGCTGCAACAGTCCAGTGCACTTCACTTTACTTTTCAGATCTAGCAGTTACTTTCAGTTGGAACCGTTTGATCACATCATATTTTCATGTAAGAACAAAATAATTAGGATTCTGTGTTCAAACAATCGCACTGTAGTACAATATACATACAGCTTTACTGTAACATACTGTTCAGACAGCCTTTCTGAAATACTGTTTGGACAATCTCAATGTACCATACTGTTCATATTATTTAGCTATAACACACTGTTCAGACAATTTCACACTTAACACTTCAAACACAATCTCATTTCTAACATTTCTTTCCATATAACACACTATTCATACAACCTTACTGTGAGAAAGGTTTTATATAACTCTTTGTTCAACACTTTGGTTACCAACTTTGACAAATATCAAATTTCCATCATGCCCCTCCATCAAAAATAGCCAAATGAGAGCACTCTAAACTGAGCCTTCACTGAAATAGTAACACCATAAATGCCCCTTTTACTTAGTGTCAAGTTTGTCAATCACCGTATTAGGATTTTTGTGTCTTGAATGGAAGTTTATCAATTGGTTTGCAAATGGCTGTTCCTTGTGAGTCTAGAGTGAAAACAGCTGGGAATCCTGCAACCCTTAATGGTTGGTAGGCAAAGTATTAATACTTCATTCACTTCCCATGCAAATGCAACATTACCATGACATTATCTAAACACATGCAGCCAAACACCACACAGTAATGTGACATATATATACCTGACTAAAACTTCTCACTCCAATTGCCAACTACTGGCCTCCAACCTCTCTGTAACCTTGGATTCTCTTGCGGCAAAATGGGCACGCCCTTTTGTTGCTACATATGATTTTATTAACACAGTCTTCGCATAGATTGGTGTGCTGACATGGATATACCTCAACCATGGGCAGTTCTTCAAAACATACAACGCACTCCGCAACAGGCCTATCATGTAACGCATCAGTGTGTGTTTGCCTCCTCCTGGGTCTCATGCCAGGTGAGGACTCATTTGCTGCATTATTTGCTGAAATACACAAAGTTTGACACACATGAGCAGAGTCATGCTAACATATTCCTAACATAACATATCACATTAACTTATGGTGGTACAAATACATAAGCAAAACTGTTTAACACTATTCCATAACAAAAGATTAGTCACTAAATCAAAATTAGTTCTGAAGTCAAGGTCACAAACATAGCACGGGCCACAATCTAGTAACAGTATGTCTGTAACTGGACTTAATTCACACATAAATAACAAATTCCAAAAATTTGTCCAGAATCACTATAATTTTGGATCACTTTAGCAAAGTTAGTAATACAGCAGAGCTCACTTAACATGACAGCACTAAATCCAAAATCTCGGTTGACTTGAACAAACCTTTAACAACATGTTTACAGTTGCACCAGCAGTCCAGCATTAAAGAAAAAGGTGACCAAGTGAGGGAAAAAAAAAAATCACGCTGCTGCTATTGCAGTCTGCCCTCCCCTCATCCATTGGTGCTCAGATGCCTGGAGACTATGCATTGATCAAAGGTAATGACAACGTATTGTGATTGTTGGTATTTTTTTGCCCTTCCCATGATTAACACCGTCCTCGACTGATTTTATCACTGTTAGACCCGACCTATAATTGCTGTGTAGTGGCTGGCCATACATACAGTAAGTGTCCTTCACACGCTTTTCATTAACCACTCAATATTCTCACACTGCTTTGATCATTCTTATCATTTTCTTTGAAACCTTGACCTTTGCAATGTTACTACTAGGATGGCAAAAAGAAACAACCTCACTATCTTCTGACTTTAAATTGCAACTGCTTAAAGAAGTTGATGACTAAAATATGCTCAAAACCTGGAAGCACAACATGCCGAGCTCAATATTGATTCACTATGACTATTATTTCCCTTGTATTACAGAATGGATAGCACAGAACTCCCTCAATCTGCAAAGATTAGTCTGGTCATTTCAATTTCATGTCAACAGGTTTCTACTGTAGTTCAATAGAGTGTAGTTAAAAGTAACAACCATTGTAAAATAATGATGACATATGTTTAGATTTATGCACAATTTATATTACAATTTCTATCTTTTCTATAAAGTCATGTCATGTAAATTGTGAAGCTGACATTATTTCCATGAAATAACAATATTATCACATCTGTATGAGAAAATCTTTCATTACCTGCTGTTCGTGGTCTTGCTCGTGGCCGATGGCTTCGTCCCTCTTCCTCCTCTTTCATAACACTGCGTAGGATAAAGAATGCTGCGGTCAAAGTCACTAGGGCTGGGATGGCCACCATCATCACTGTCTGGAACATTTTCTCCACCCAAACAAAAGAGGTCTGTAGGTCAGAGGGAACAGGATGTTAAAAAAGACAAGATAAGATAACAGTAATAATGGGCTCAAGTCGGGCTGATGTGTGCAAGAGAGCCACCACAACTTTGGCTTTGGAGCCAAATTCTGCTGAAATGTAAATTATAAATGGAAATAAACTAGGGGGAGCAAACTAGATCCGCACTTGTAAGGGGATGTGGAGGTGTTTCTGGCAAAATAAGAAAAGACTGAGAAGAGAAAAGTCCACTTGGATGAAAGCTTACAGAGAGTCAAGTCTAACTTCAAACTAATTAAATGTCATGTTTCCTTCTCCTAAATGGAAACTACAGGTAAATTAAAAGATGGATGGGCAAAAGCCGTCACTATTCCATGATGTGCTTTGTTTAGGAAGGGGGTTTGGGAAAAGAATGGGCGCTTTGATATGATGACAAAGAGCCCTTAGTCTAGAGCTAGAGTCACCTTACCAGTCATTGGGATACTATAGACTTTTGGCCTCTGAACAGTAAAACTTTGCGAAACTTTCACTCAGTTGTGAGAAACTTCATTCCGTCCGCCATATTTGTGTGATGGCGTAACGTTTCCATAGCAGATGGTGACGTTTGTTTGTTTGCAGACTAGAGTCACCACACCCCTTACCGGCACCCTAAGCTTGTGCGTACTGGCTTTGGAAATAAGGCTCAAGTGCTGCCACAAATAATACAAAATCTGTTTGCCAAGGTTGTAAAATAAACAGTGCTTCGTGCCGGTAAGGAAAATTGCGTTTAGCATTCCCACTCAAAAGATTTTCTTCTGTTTTAGACTATTTAATTTTGCCTGTGTTTTTTGCCTTACCGGCACATTATTCCTTACCGGCACTCCTCATTTCCCCACCGGCACCAGTTTCAAATGATCATAGTAGTTGGCAACAAGTGGAACTCCCACCAAACTCAGCCATAGTAATTAATAAAGCATTGTTTTTGCCTTGTAATTAATTATTTGACACAAAAATACAGTTTTCACAAACAAAATAAAGAAACATAAAAAAAATAAACAGAAGAAGACCAGTCAAGGTAAGTGGCATAGTTGGTTTCGTCGGGTTGTGGAACCGTCGGCGTTGGACCTGCCAGAAATCTGACACAGTCCACCCTGTAGTGGACTACAGCATCATTTACAATAATAAATACAGCTGCACAAGAACATAGACTAAATATATTAGTATATGTCCATTAGCCTTTCCACTTGTGCTGGTGAGGAAATTATTACACAAATTATAATTTCCTTACCGGCACCCGTATAAGGTACCTTTTATGGCGAAATGAAGGAATAACAATGGGTGCATGACCTCTAGGAATACACTACAAGGCATCGGAACTACTGCCAACATTAGTTTAACGGAAGTAGGAAGTGCTTCCGGGTTATCAGTTATGGATGTGAAAACTAAGCAAGTCGGAAGAAAGCAATACCTCACCTCGATTCGAGGTAATCGGTACCCTCTGAGTGAGCCCGTGGCACCTGAAAACGAAATCGAAGCTGTGTGGCGGCTAAAACATCTAGTTCTCCTTCCGGCTAGGCCAATCAGCATTATTACGCGTGCGGAGAAGATAAAAAAAACTTGTCGCAATGTTGGTGAGGCGGTGAAAGTGCCGGTAGGGGAAAGTGCCGGTAAGGGGTGTGGTGACTCTATATATTCTAGCAACAGCTAAGACACTGCCAATCGCTGCATTTGGTGAAAATTGAAAAAAACTTCAAAACTGATGAATATTTGCTGGTAAGTTTTATACAAAGGGTATATAAATATGCCATCTGTGGTAAATACCAAAACTTTACCCTGAATATTAAATCACTGCCATGAAAACATTGTTTTTCTGCCTGTACCCACCTACTGGACCCATGTTTGGTGATCGGAAAGTGTCCGTCTTATCATAATGGTGATGCTGTGTGCACCGGCCTTCAATCGGTAATACTTTCCTGAGCATAACTTTGCAAACAATAAACACAGTCAAGCAAAAACTGGCAAGTGTGCCTAATTTTTTTGCATTTTATGATGTAGGCATATAATGCAGCTCACTGGTAGCGTTTGGCTCCAAAATGACCCAGATTGCATCGCTATTAAAAAACTACTTTTTAAATAATATTGGGAGGTGGTAGAATGCCAGTAACCTCAGTTTTAAGAGTAAGGATTAATACTGTTATAAAATCTAGGATAAAGATATTCATATCTTACTCTGATTCAGTGGCGGTGCGTGGTTCGAATTTTTGGTGGGGCTAAAGACTTTATCTTCCTTAAAGACCTTATCTTCTTCGCAATTTCGGTACAGAGCAGCCTTAACAAAAAATGGACAGTATTCTTCCTCTAGAAAACGGAGAAAAGTTGTCACACAGGTGCGTACAATGTAAACAAGGTTGCTAGATGATGTGCAGTCAGAGGTCAAATTTGTATTATATTTTAAATAAACCGAGCTTATATTTGAAATATTATGAGAGGCAGTAGTTTAATTACAGGAACCTAAACCGCAACTAGAGTATATAGACGAAACAACTGAAACAATACAATTAATATTATAAGTAGCTGACAACTAAAATGTAGGCCTGCTCCTAGTACTAGGGATTAAATTCACCGGCCTATTGTTTTATCTTTCAGAAAAACAATATTCAACTTGGCAATGTTACTGAACAAAATTGTTTTTCCTAATGAGACAGCATGCGTGTTCTTAGTGTCGTTGATACTGAATACCGTGCTACGATATTTCAATACAAAGATGCACTGGATGAAACATACAAAAACGCATATCTGATGTCTTTTCTCAACTTCTCGCTTTTTCAAGAGCCGTTAGGCTTCTCTCCCAAGAAGAGGTATAAGTGTACATGACCCTAACTGCTGATAGATTTCAAAACAAGACGGACCCATTGAAATTATTTATTGAACTATACTAAGTCACATGGTAAACACTGGTATCGCCCACCTTGCAAGCCTAATGTAGCGAGGGCGGGAAAAAGGTCAGCTCCTGTCAAGGAGATAGTAGTTGCTCTCCCATTAGGTGAAAGGTCAGCCCAAAGCCTTAGTGAGGATTTAGGGGCTGACAATTCTATAGCCTTCACCCTGGATCAAAGACTGCTCGCTCTGTTTTACAGCTTGAGCCATCTTGTCGTTGGTTATTGCGTTTTTTTTGTTGTGGTTTTTTAATTTTTTTGTAATTATTTTCAAAACATTATTCTGAGAATCAAGCGTCGGAAACAATGGAAAGATTTCTGCAGGCAACAACCCCCGAAATAAGAACATACTAAAGAGGGATTATTTTGATTGGACAGGATGAATTATTTTCATTTGGATTATTTAGCCCTAACCCTACCCCTAACCCTAACCGTACCCTTACCCCTAACCCTACCCCTAACGGGTTGTTTGCCTGCAGAAATCTTGCCCGAAACAAGAATGGGGATGGATTTCCATATGTGGTAATTCCAACAACTACAGTCAGTACCTTAATTTCAAAAAACATACTAATACAATCCTAATCCTAAACCCTACCCCCCTAACCCTACCTTTAAACCTAACAGTACACTAATGCCCATCAACAGGAGCATCAGTCCAAGCAAGCGTGTACCACATATGCCATCATAATTATGGTCCATGGAAATCATCCCAAGAATGGTGAGGCTTAGCCCCACTAGCCCCAATGACGCACCACCACTGCTCTGTTTGCTGGAGATAAAAAAAGAGATGTGGTAATGACTGGCGCGCCCACTCTAGACATTCTAGACTAGCTGGGCCTACTCAGGCCCGGGCTACTGAACTCAGTGTCTCAGTCACTGGCTAGATCTTCTATGGACTACTACACTCTACGGAGATCTCCCAAGGGTGTTTTTTGTTCCCTTTAACCAGTTAAAACTGTTTAACCTAACTCAAGATTTTTCCCATATACTTAAACTTTCACGCTTTCAGCTCACCTTGCCTACCTGTAGACAATAATATATTTAACGGCGCTTTTCAAAAATCCTCGTCCACGGTCTAGACTAGATAGATTTGTTGTTTACAGTTTCTTCAGTGTTCCGTTTCGTAGACTTTTCTGTTCCTATTTTTAGAATTTTTGGAAGATGACATTCTATTTGCACGGCAAAGACGTTATAATATTATAACCTCTTTGTTGCACGGCTACTAGATGTGATCTCGCCCATATCGCCGTGCCGTTAAGCTCATGCCCGGTATATGCACGGCAACGCAAGGGGGTTGGTGGGGGGGNGGGGGGGGGGGGGGGGAGCTTTGTTATTTGGCTCGGACACTTAGCTCATAGTATTTATAATGAAGGCAACCTCGTCCTGAAAAACCCACTGAATTTTTGATATCATCAGTCAAATAAATTCGATGTACATGTTTTGCTGGTGTTTAAAAAAAAGAAAGTGCTTGTGAAAAATCGGGCAGTCTTTTATGGTAGCAATTTTTTTTCCCAATAAATGAACAAGGGCGGTTTCAATCCAGCTAGATGGATAAGTTGTGCTAAGTCTTGTACTGAAAAAATACATGTAAGCGTGCTTCAGGACAATGAGGAGGGGGGAAGAGGTAGGGGGAGATGAGAGAGAGAGAGGATTGGGGAGGGGCGAGGTGGAGGGAAGTTGAGGGAGGGACTAGGAGGGATCCAGGAGTATTTTGGGAAAGTTTTGATTTTATTATATCTGTGGAATCCGTCACAGCCTCTTTTGCAAATTACTGTCATTAGCTTGAACTTACAAAGTGGTCCAGTTGGCTTGGCGGTGGTTGTGGGCAGACTTATTGTAGTGTTTGTATTGAAACTTTACAAACCTATAATTTAAGCTGATCCTGTTATAATCCAATGCTTCTCAAGTTTCCATAACCTTTCCCATCCACCCCATCTTGGTGTCAAAAAAATCCCTTTCTCATTCTCTTTCCTTTGCTGTACTTCAATTCTGAGCCTGGGAAGCTAAGTATAAATAATCATACTATGCAGCTGAATTAGTGGATTCTTATTCGGTGCATTCATCTTTGAATTTGCCAACGCAAGGGATGACAATCAACAGGTTTGCATCTTCAGGGTAGGCATCACTCATACAACCAGTTGAAAATTTTACCATCCTAGTGATATAGACAAGTAGCAACCAAAAAAGAACCATAAAAGAAAATAAGCTTTCAAGATTTTGTGCTACTCCAAAACATAATAGCTATCTCCCTTATCTAATCTCCGAAACTGTTATCATTTTCAGAGGTAACGGAACAGTATTACATGGACTCAATGCAATTTGCTGTTATTTTGAAAGCCATGTAATTGCTTATTTCCAGCTCATTCAGGAAGTGTAATATTAATTATCTGTAAGGATTACTGAGAGAATTTGATGCCTATCGTCTGTGCTGACGTAAAACATATTCAACAGGAACAGATCGGGGAGAAAAACAGGATCATGTTCAGCCTTTCTATTGGTATGAAGACCTATTTCCTCATAAAATTATTGTGCTCAGTTGTTTTTGTTTTTTTTTCTAGCTCCCATGTGGATCCCAGGAATGTCATAAGACCCTGCCTAAAAGTCTAGAGTAGAAGATTAGATGCAGGTTAGGTGATTTATGATAACTGGTTTAGATACTCATTAATGTCCATAAAATGTGTATATAACGTAAAGGTTGGATTTCTAAGGTTATCATAAGTGTTTCTCAGAACAGAAGACAATAGAGTAAAGGCAGATCATTGCATTAGGGTTCTGCTTGTGCTCATGGCTTTCTTGTACCTTGAGGCCGATCTTGGTGGTGGAAAACAAAACAACAGTTTTCAACTTGCATATGGACATGCAAGATCGGCAGCACGCTAATGGAAAACAATATGATGACCCATTGTGCAAGATGAGCCCTGTTGCAATGCCTGCCTTTACTAACAAATTTACATTTTATTACTTGATGTCTGTTGGCTCTGCCCATGGCCCACTCACCTCTTGACTTTTACTCTATTTAAACTTGCGTTTTTGTTTTTGCCAAAGACTTGGCATTTTCATTTATTTGGCTCACTTGATCCCAACAGCTTCAGTATTGCTGTTATTGCTACAGGTTGATGCCACCACAAAACAGACATGTCCAAACTTGCCTCCATTCTCACCACTTTGAGGAGGTATTGTATGTTGGCTGTTTATGTGTCAATGCTTTGTCATAATCACCTTCACATCTGTCATAATGATGTTTTTGAAAGCCCTTTTTCAGTCAGTCACCACTGTTTTGATTGCCAGTGAAATAAATTTGTAATTTTTGCCTCCATTTGCCATCTGCTGAAGGCGTATTTAAAAATATCACAGAGATGTGCATGACGAAAACAAGATGACAAAAGTAACCTACACACACACACAAAGTTCTTACATGCTAAACTATGTCTGTAATTTGGCTTCTTGGGAAAATTAAACATTGGTTCTTGTGAAAATTGTGTAAAACACAAATACATGTAACATCAAACCAGCATGTCTTTTTTTCTTTCTCAGTACTGCATGACATAAAACAAGCCAACAAACTGATAAAAGCTTCAGCTAGAAATGTATAACTGTTAAATCACTTTATTTTTCTGTGGAGGAAAGTTGTCTCCATTACATTGAAACAATGGACAAAGTTCATGTAAAAAGTGTAGCAGTGGTGACAATCATGAAAATCAAAAGTCTTTTCTACACCAATTAAGTCAAACCTTATTCCCATGCCCACTTTTTATTTATGAAAGACTGTATTCTTATTGTGCATTCTCACGTTTACTCACACAAATAATCATCTTTGAATTTACCTTGTAACAATCAAAGCAGTTGATCCCCATATCACCGAAGAAGAGTTTTGTTGCTCTCACACTTAAGTGGCCACATATAAAGCTTAGTACAATGAAAGTCTTTCCAGTGTTACCTTCATCAGCATAAGGAGAGGGTACCAAGATACACCAGTAACACTAGACAAACCTAAATGTAACATACCCTGGTACCCTTCCGGATTCATTGCAACCAATCTCACTGTATAATGGGAATTATGGTATTTGAAATTTTCTAGCAGACGTCCCCCATCACACCATCAATTTCAGTATTTCAGTTTGTAATGAGAATAAATGTAGAAGAAATTATGTATTAATAACTACAATCCGCAACTCACTAGGTGAAAATACTGACTTCAGTAATTTTTTTTTTTTTGCTTGTGCTGCTTGAAGATCATCAAAATGGTTGCGCCCACACCATGCCATGAAATTTACGGCCAAATTAAAAAAAATTATGACGAGAAGTAATTCAGGGGAGATATTCTTGCATAAAATTATGTATTGCTGATCTCATTTTCATCTCTCATACTATTCAAAGTCTAATCATTCTTACTTTGATGACAATAAATCAGTTAATTCTTGATTACAGACACTTCCTCAATTCTGGTGTTCCAGGGTTCTTGGAGGAGTTGTAGAAGTGGTAATTTTCACAAGGATCTAATGTTCATGAATTTTACAAATTGACCTTGACTCACAAAAATGACTTCCTGCAAAAAAACAAAAGGTTCCATTCTAAATGTGTAAAGGACTGACTTTTACTAGAGGTCATATGCACAATGCTGTCTCATTTTACCCACTAGCGGTAACTAGAGAAACATCATTTATATTCTGAGAGTTTCCCATAGTTACTTCCAGTGTGTTAAGCAAGCACTCTGCACACGGCTCCTAGTAAAAGTGAGAAATGAAATGCAAAGTATTGGACATAACTAATTACAGTTTGTTCACCTATCAGCACAAAAAAAAAGGTAAACAGTTTGGTTATATTAGTGCCAGAATATGCGCCAAAGATTTTCTTTTAAATTATCAGCAGCCCTTAATTTCACTCCAGATTACTCTAGACTTCTGCATGCCACACATGATATAACCATTATGCGGAGCTTGCAAAAATGCAATCCTCTTAAAAGCCATTTCTGACATTTCAGGAAAATTCGATCCTTGCAAACAAAACTACTCTTGAAATACATAAAAGCAGTGTAAAAATTGTTGGATATTAGTGAATCAAAATGACAGTTTTGATGAATCCGATGATGAACAACTTGAAAGACTAGATTTCTTTGACAGTAGACTGTTGTCTTCTTCCGATCTGCCTGTGGTGTCTGCCAGCTCAGGAGGTAAGTGGAGCTTCTGCATGAGAAATAAAATTGGAAGTGGGTTTTTAAATGTACTCATCCCCAGTGAATCTAACTTTCAACTTATTTATTATTGATAAAGTGTTCTTGAATTCCTGTGGGAATTTGTAAACAGCATACAGAATACATGAAATATTGTACTTAGTCACAAGTTAGTGTATCATGATTACAATACTGCATCTATTATACCTTAGTGTGCCCAGGTTGTTAAAATGCAGCTATACTATAACATTAATTTGGGACTGAGAGGGTAATTAACTTAACAAAGTTGTGGTACACAAAGTCTTAATAATTAGTTTTAATACTCCCTAGTGGTCAACAAAGAAGAGGTATCTGATACCAACCACATTAAAAAAAAAGATCAAATTGGACTGTCCATTAAGGTGATAACTGGTGTGTAGTTGTATCCAAACTGCTGCAGTTCATGCTATAGTTTAATTAATAAGCACTCACTTCAATTGTAAATTTCTTCCTCCTTAGTTTGAATGCAAGATCTGAGGTTTCGTGGTGAGGTGGGACTAGAGAGTTAAGGCGAGGCAACTGGATGAGATGAAAGAGAC
Organism: Ellobium chinense; assembly: GCA_033807755.1. Lineage (NCBI taxonomy): Eukaryota > Metazoa > Mollusca > Gastropoda > Ellobiida > Ellobiidae > Ellobium > Ellobium chinense. Next base: position 774,339 of record JAWQUT010000163.1, read on the forward strand.
CTGGAAATACAGTAATACAAACAACAAGCTAGACATAAAGAAAACAGAAATCATAAAGGTACACAAGTAAAAGAAACATTTGGGATTTAAGGTCTCTAGAGACTTTTTTGACTTTTTGAAATATCATGTCGATGCAGCCGAGAACAGCAAATGTAGAATACAGAAAATGTAGCTTTTACGCACAAAAAGGCATCATTTCCTTTGTCATGGGGGTATGTCAAAGAGAAGTCTTTCTGGTAAGTAAAACTAAACTGCTGGTAAGAGGTGCAAGGTCCCAGTGGTGAGCAACTTTCATGTGTCCATTCTATTTTTGAAGTGCGCTTTCAACAGACAAAACCCAGGTAAGTTTGTCCAATGTATATTTGAAGAATCTTCTCAGATACAGTAGTGTGCCGTTCAGTTCAACACCTTTCCTTTTTTTTTTTTCCGTCACCCCTATTGCCTTCAAACCATACAGTTTGGCACTTTATTTCCGCAGTTCTCTCTACCACTTACACTTTTACCATTCGCTTCTGCATCTCATCTTCACTACTCTTACATTAATCAGTTCAACACATCGTAACCATTGCCTTCAAACCATTTGATGAGGTTCGTGACCTCTAGTCATTTTCATCACCACACATATATGTTCAAAATATCATTCCCACTATCTTAAGACTACTCAGATCCATGTGTCAATTCCACTGTCTTTGATATCATATGTTATTCCTGCATCTCACCTCTTACCCCTCTATTGTATGGTACCACTTTGACAAAATCAACACTTAAACATGCAGGAAGTCTTTTTATTTAGTACTGGCAGATACACTAAAATTTCTGCATAATGCTGATGGAGCCCTTGAAGAATCTTTCACTTTTTGTAACCCCATACCTTTCCAATAATTTCATCAGCATTTACTATAATTACAAACATATTTCCATGACCAATGAATAGAAAAGAAATCTGTATGCATTCACTCATCGTACCAACAAAACACAGTGTATCATTAGCACTCATATTACATGTTGTGTTATTTGTTGTTTTTTTTTTGTGTAGTTAATTTTATATATCTGGGTGCAGCCTGTGCAAGTGGGGGAGGGTTGAGATCATGTTTAAAAGGCTCTTCCGTGTAATTTCCTCAAAGGACCCCTCTCCTCCCCTTGGCAAGTTAGTATAGTGATAGTAGCTATTCAGAATTACACACCATGATACTCCTTGAACACAGGATTCTTCTCTTTGTCAGAGCCAGCGAAACTTTCCAGTCTGATCACTGTGTCACCCAGTCGCTGAATTCTTCGAACAAAGGCACTGTCCTGCAACACAATGGTCCCAAATATACAAGAATATCATCAGTGGGACAATCTACAGTAAAATTCAGATACTGCATATCCTGGTTTAGTTAGTCATGCAGTCAGTGTGGTCAATTGTACCAATTCTGCCATTAGCTCATGTTCATTTTTACATTACAGGTAATATATTTTCATGGGTAATGCAGTCCAACACATTACACGTGAAAAAAAAAGTAATGTTTATATCTGATTTTCTTGCCATTCAATTCTGTGCATTTCAGAGACAGCACATGGAAGGAAAAAGATTATCGGTTATGGGATTTCTTCAGAAAGCAAATTTAATGGGCCAGGGAAATTCTCAATGTTTATTAACCTGTGCTTAAAATCAGACTTTAAACAGTGATGTCAAGTTTCATAGCCTATGAGGGGACACAGCTCACAGTTTGGCTCGGCTATGCTGCCAATGAGGTGGACTGGTGCAGAGCTCAAAAAAGAAAAAGAGCATAAGGGCTTAGGCAGGTGGATACCCAGATAGTGTATGGGTTCGATGAATCCTTCCCATCCCCAGTGCAATAGGACATCCTCGACAGGCTATCCTTATCTTCTAAGCTTCCCAACTGCAAAGGCTTTAAGCTTAAAGTGATCTACAAGCTCTAGGAGTGCAATACAAGTCAGGAGAGAATAACTTTCTCTTGACAAGAAACTAGGGAAAAGTTCTGATATTTTTCTCCTCTGAACTTAAAAATTCAATTCATAATGCAATGCCCAACCTTGTAAATTTTCTAACTGTTATTCCAGCTGGATGATCAACCCAATTCTGCAGTAATACACAATGTAACTCTTGCGATCATTGGCTGTGGTTACATGTAAGTTGCCTAGGAAAATGATCATTCAAGGAAGCAGCTAGTGAAAGAAGAAACTTACATGGAATAAATGAGATGGAACTGTGATCATTGCTGAGGCAAATGCTGACCTTAACACTCCTCTGAGGGCAATAAGAAACAAGGCTAAGGATGGGTCATGACCATGCCCTTTAACCTGTAAACCTCCATTCTCTCCCCATAATGGAGACCCCAGGGAGTGAATACCTGTAAATCAGAAGAGATTCTCATTCAAAAGTGCACCTATACATAAGAGTATGACAAAGACTTGTTTTGTTATTTCATTATTATCATATTCGAAACCTTTTACCTTCAACAGGGAGATATCAAAATGAATGGGTAAAGTACACATGCTGCATTCTTTCAAGTACATACAAATGTGCAATAATTATTAACTCTTCAACAGGAACCTTTACTAGTAAAAAGAAAAAGGACACAATGATAATCTCTGGGTAATGCTATTACAATACATGGAAACCTGTGCAGTTCCCCGACTACTGGTGATTTCAATTGCACCGATAAACTTTCACTGCAGCCTTTTGGCCTTGTCTACAACTCTCTCACCTCCTGACTTCAGGATCTTTCTCTGCCTATAGCACTACAATCTACATGCTTAAACAGCTTTATTATTAACTGTAATTACTATATATCGGCCCATGGAACTGTTATGGTGTCTTTTAAGTTTAGACACCAGTCAGGAGTTGAAAATCAACCAGCATTTCTCACTTAGCAGCAAAACATTCTTGTTATAATTTACCATCATGCTGCAAGTCCCTTTATCTCCTCGGTACAGCTACATGGTTTCACCGTGACTTATGAAAAACCCATGCCTCAGGCATCAGACAACCATATTTTCATGCACCATCAACCATATATGCTTCCTAAATAAATCAGCACTCTAGAAACCAATCAGAATAGTTTTTATGGAAATGTAAAATTTTATAAAATTTCATAACAAGACAAAGGTAAACTGACTGTAGTTATAAACAGAAGCAGAGGAGGGGAGACAGGGGCCTTGAGAGGTGGAGATAAATGTAATGAATAAAAAGAGTGGTCCCAACCTATTCGGAGGATGCTGCATTTCTCTGCCTCTTGTCTGGTACTGAAGCATCCTGTTTGTATTCTAGACTTGATCTCCTGAAGCAACTGGCAGTAGTGCGGGTTCATATGAGCAATAGCTGGCCTGCATTAATAGCACAAAATAAAATTTGATATTTGAACAGCGAAAGAGCTGGCTTTCAGAAAGCAAAGATATTCATGGCTGAGAAGTAGCTGAAACTACAAAAAGATGTTGGTTTAAATTACACTAATCATAAGGAGAACAGAATATTGTGGGAAAATTTTCACAAAGATTCCAACACCTCAAATACTGGTCTTGTAGGCATTCATATCTATCACATTTTATTTAACTTTATATGGTTCATGTGGGAGATGAAAGTATTATGTTCCTTTATCCCTTTAACATCTTCTTTTATTTAAGTTTGTTGATTTCTTTAGTATATAAGTACACTGGGTCCTTGATAATAAGTTTACCCTTGGTTTATGGAAAAAGTATGTACTTGACATTCATATGGTCCATCTGAATAAATGTGAAAATTAAAATTTGTATTTAAAATAAGCAAGATAGGCTTGATTTTCAGGATGTTTAATCTCTCCAACAACCCCTTTATTTTATCTTATTCTTCCCTTATTGTTTCTTTTATTTCAAACCTGATTAGCGAAAAGAGTACATTCTCACACCATAAGCCACATCATACTTCTGTACACACTATATAGTTACACCTTCTCCCAATTCCTTGAAGCACTTTAGGGATGGCCTAATAACCTAATATCTCTTATACAAGAGTGATTGTCAGTTTCCTGTGGCTGGATGGAACAAAACTGCAAAGCTACCATCATACCATGGTCTTTTACAGTCAATCTTGATCCTAAATACCCATTTATTAAATAATAATATGAATTTCACATGCACTGAATTATTTAATTATTCAGGTGGTCCTCAATGAAAAGTACACTAATAAGTTTACATTTTTTTTTCCATGCACTAAGGGCATGCATATTACTGAAGTTCCATTAATTTAATTTTGATCGACATTACATAAACAACAGCTTACTTGACATCAGAATTTCCAACTGTGACTGGACTTGGTGCACAGAAGATGTCCGCTGCAGCCACAGTGTCTGTGTTCATGGTTCTGGTGAGGTCATAATAATGTCCAAACTGTCCACTGGATGAGGGTGAGCTCTATATATAAATATATATAATAAAATTTAATTATTGAATCTTTCACAGACACTCGGAGACATTTTAAAATCCAAAGCATTTTCCTGACTAACAACTGTGATGAAAGACAAAAACAGTCCTATTAAGGTGCTGCCAATGAATGCTAAATTAGCTGTCACGGAAGGCTAAATTGTGAAATGGTCCTTGCCTTAATGCCTTATCCCCATTAAATTTCACCACTTAAAAGTTACAGCTTAAGCATTGCTTAGCATTCGCAGACAAGTTTTAACATTAATTCAAATGCAGAGGAAAAGCATATCCTAAAACTGATCTTTAACATTCAAAACATCCTCAAAAGTCATTAAGATGTCATGTTATAGTACAGTCTGCAGTGAAGGACATTTATTGATACAAAAACCTTCAGTTTCAAAACTCTCCAAAGACAACTGAGAGAAAACAACAAAAAATTCCATAATGTTTTGCCTCATTTTAAGAAAATCTTCAAGAGTTTAATTTTTGAGATGTATGCCTTCCCAAATACCCTGGCTGTAAAATCTGAGAACATTTTCTAACCTGAACTTTGGGTTTGTTTTGATAACGCCATGCAATTGTCATCTTTTCATCCTCACTATGTTGCACCTGTGAAGACAGTATGAAACAGATCTGTTGAAAGGTGAATCCAAAAATGATGTAGAAAGCAGGTAAAGAAAAATGTTACTGTATCCATGCCAACAAAGAAATCTCAAATTAACGACTTACAGTTACATCAAATGAAATTATTTAATGGTACAGCAGTATAATGAAGGCAAACAGTAAAATAAATTTGGTCTTGCCTAAAATGATACTTGATCACTTTGCTTAACAGAAATAACTTCTAAAGATAAATCAAGACAAATGGGGAAATACTGCACATTACAGAAGTAAAACTATGGCATATATAGAACTGTGTAACATCAACATACTGGCCCACCACTTGCAGCTGCTTTGCTTGAGCTTTGTGGTTTTGCACTGGCATTTGCTGGTACTGTGGTCTTGGCATCAGATTGGGTTGGGGATTCCCCAATCACTTCTGGTAGCTCCTTCAACAAGTAAACAACATTATGAATAAATTATGAATGCAGTTACCATTTTACAACAGTTTTTCTCTCTCCACTCATTCCTGTACTACATTGGAACGAACACCTGACAAAGCATTCTCATTTGTCTTAGTCTAATTCAAGGCTGACCTACAATGTTTGAAAGATGACTCTAGCCTGCTCTTAATCTAAAACATCAGGTTCCTTTTACTTAATAGAAAGCTATCCAGCTGTTCACTTGTGATGGACAGTTCATTTCAAGAAACGTGTTGAGATTTCAGTTCTTAGTCTAGTGCCATGAGCCTGATCCTGACTGGCTGCAAGATATATCAATTCTTCAAAACCAGCATGCATACAATGATCATTGTATTATTCAAATACACTCAACTCCCCTTAAGAGCAATTCCTCAAGAGCATGGTAAACATTATGGTAAAAAAAGACATTGCAATTATTCAGCAACTTGATCTCCACTGCCCATGTCTGACACCCCTGAGACTCTGGCTTCTTCCACAACCCCCAACCATTGACAAGACATTACACACAACAACAATACAACTGAGGAAGAAAGGCACTTTTGTTCTCACAGTCAAAGGGTCTAATATCATCATCATCAACATCATCAGTGACTTGGTATAGAAATATAGCATTTTTGTTATGCAGAAAATGTTGCAAGTAAGCAGACACAGTAGTTATTCAGACTGTGATTAAATGGAGTCAACTATAATTTCGAATCCTTCACACATACCTTCAAAAGCAGCTGAGGGTTTTCCTTTGCACTGCACAGAAACACAGACTGTTTGGTCATTACTGCCTCTGCAATGAAGTATTTCAGCATCAATCTTGCATAGCTGCCATAGATGTCTTCTTCTGTGGATAGGAGTAGAAAATGTTGACTTTGTGAGCTGCATCAAACAAATGACCTCACTTCACAGATACGCCAAGTAATTTCAAACAAAACAAAATACATATTACTGTGAGTTTTGTCCACAAACCTTTTACTATAATTTGCATCTAACAAATACATCAAACCAAGCTTTGAAGGGTTCTCCCAAAATTTAGACTCATTCTCAAATGCAACTGAAGATCTAAAATTTTCAAGGTGTTCCTCTAAAATTTGAAATCTTGAGGTTCTAATAAATTTTACTTCAGCGACATGTTCTCACTGACACTCACCAACAAGTAGGACTGTTCCCACTGCCAGGCCGCCACCTGAAATGACAACAAAATCCAGTCAAAAGTTTGCAACTAGTCTATGTGTTGTTGTGTGAAATAAGATAAGTTATACTTTCATCATTGTTGCAACTTCAGTAGATGATGAAAGTTACAGCTGCAATTCGTATGAAAGATGCAGCTGAAAGTTTGTAAGTAATAAACTGAAAACAGTTTACACTAATCAATCACTGCTTAACTCAATAAGGCAATGAGTTATCATGGTTATTTATAAGTATAAGGGCAAGCCCATGTCTCCAACCTTATAATAGACTAGTCTAGATAATATAAGATTTTAATTTGTCAACTATAGCCACCTAAATTTAGTATAAGGGGGCTGTTACCAGAATCACTTTTTTTCTAGGTTTCTAGGCCTGCATTTAGACTACTTCACTTCCCAAATTTGTCATAGTTAGGATCCAGTGTTTTTCACTAACACTTGAGATGTACTCGTTTCGCAATCATTACATTTATGTGTCATGTGTTTTAGTCTTAGCGGACTCTTTAGTCTACACCTCAAATTTTAATGAAAACACTTGATAATCTATCATCTGGATATAGATCTAGACTAGAGGAAAATGGACATCAAAACATTTGTACTTGCTTGTGCTGTCTCTTGCCTATCTATAATAACATTACAGATTACACAAGCTTCATTGATGACAAATTATCGTTTAAAATGTTGTAGAAGTCTAAGTATTTCTAGGTATAAAAAATAAAAAATACATAAGAATATGAGTAGAGCTATGCTGACATCGTAGATCTAGATCTGCCTAGACTTTAACCAGTCTAAAGACTGAGATCTGGTTGCCTCTCATTTCGGCTTTTCAAGATAAAGACTTACGGTCTTACCAATAACACTGTCCAGAGATGGAATCCCCGTTGAAATGAGTAGCTGATTGTTGTATATCGATGGTCTTGTGCCAGGAATCTGTCCTATTTTAACTCTTGATCGTTTATGAAAACTGGTACCTGACACAGAAGCCATTGGTGCGTAATTTTAGTAGAGGCTAGACTTTGTCTAGACAGTCTAGGCCTATGAATATGTGGCACCGACAACAATAATAATATGTGTTTAGATTCAGTTTTGCGGTAACTCTTTTAAGTCTGGAGGTACGCTAGGCCTACCCTACCTCTTTTACGTATGGAAATAGAACTCGTTTGTGTCCGAATTAAACTGTGTTCCATGTTATGGCGCATTATATAATATAGCGCGATCACAAATTAATGAACAAGGTTTTTCTTCAATATCTTTCCTCCTAACGAGCGGATCATTTTGAAATTGTGCATGGCTCTCTAAATCGGTTTGCCTTAGGCCTTCGTTCGTAATAGAAGTTTAAAAAGTCGCACCTACAGTTTGGTCACTTAGTAGTTTTACAGTAACAAAACAGAAAAAGAAAATACCTTATAATCGTTTTTGTACGTTGGTTATTTGCATCGTCATTCTCGATAAAGGTAAAAACCGAAACCGTAAGAGAAAATTCAATAACCGTGTAAGCTTAGAAACTCAAAGAATTTACATGACACCTATGAGTGCCAACGATTCTTGTTCAAGATTTTCGTTTACTCAGTCGCTCACCGACTTGGATAAAACACTGCGATCCTTGCCAAAGACACTGCTAATGTAAAAAAGAATTGGGTAAAACGTTACTGTTGATACTTAAAATCGAAGTTTTCTCCTACTGACACAGTTATGAGTAGGAAAGAAGAATGGTAGAATAGGAAGATTTTGGTGAACTTGCGAGTGGCGTTTGCTCTAGCCTACTTATACCTTTGCCTCATTCATTAACATAGCCTACATACCACAGTACGGCTAATTCCTACCACATCCTCCTCCAACACAAGGCCGTTGATAAAAAGTCCCACTCACAAATTTGAAATCTTAAATGGTCGCCAGTATTTTACCCAATTTCACGTCCGGTCTTTACAAAAGACGACACATTTCTAGTAGACGTCTAGGTGGCGCACATTTCCTCACCAGACCCTGCGCGCAGCAACCAAAAAGCGCACCCCTTGTGTTGTTATGTACCACTAGATGTCTTTACTTTGTGCCACTGAGATGCGTTCATTTTGTGCAACCTAGGTGTTTCGTTCTTTATAGCTCCATGAGGTGTTTCCAGTGGCAATGTGTCACACCGCCGGCGCTACTGAATGCACTTTTTTCTATGCTTCTACATTTGAATGACAAAATGGTTTTGTTCCGGACTACTTCTAGATAAGTCTATTAACTTTTTACCCTATTACTGTTATGCTCGTAACTTTGCATTTCTTTGTGTCTTTAAGTGAATGCTTCTAAAGTGGTTTTTGAAAATTATTTTCGCGTTCATTGCGTGTAAGCAATTTCTACAAATTAATACGTTTTCTTTAATGTTTACAGTTTGAAGTTTCATACTGTACAACTGTGCATGTTCAAGAAACTTACCTATATCGTTTATTTCATAATGTATATGAATAAAACCATTACCACTGAGACAGAGATAACGTGAAAATACTACTGTATTTTCTATTAAGACAAACTGGTTTAGAAGCCTATGCAACATTAGGAAACAATCTATTTAGTAGGAAAGGAGATTTTTTTTAAAAAATTGTTAATCCTTTTGTGAACCCACTATAGTACGTAATATGACGGGGATGTAAAACATTTGTTTGGTTCGGATTGCTGCCGCGTTAAAGACAAAGATCTATCGAAGCAACACAAAGAACACTTTATAGGAAAGGTGCGGGGAATGTTTATTATATTATATTGAGCATAATCTGGCCCTGGCCTAATTATGTAGTTTTTTGGTTTTTTTTTTAAAATGCAATGAAAAGTTTGGTTGCAGGCATGAAGGATGATGTTTCATGAGTTTTAATTGTCATACCTTAAGAATTTTCTCATTCTGAGAAGATATTGAGAAAATATTCTTAAGAAAAAGCTCTATAGCTTATTCTGTTATGTTAGCTTCAGAATGGTATATTAGGCCTATATTTGAACTGTCTTAACGGTCAAGCAAAACACTTTGCGCTTCTGATATTAATAAAATAAAGAGTCTACTTTGCCGAGATATGCATAAATAATGTGATAAAATGGTATTAGATCTATAAAATAATGTTAAAAACGTGTTTGTTACTTTCTCAATGGATATAACGAAACTATTCTTTGAGGAAGGGTTTGCACGGATGTGGCATTTTTTCTTTTTTTTTTTTTCTTTGACGCCAAATCTTGGTTTTATCTTTTCTGTTGATTTATTTTTCTGTACGTGTGGTTCGTGTTTTATTCCGGAAAAAAAAATGTCGTCACAAATGCGCATGGGACTGCACTGCAGCGTTCTCCAGATCTGGTGCGCACCACTCCTTGCTTTGTTCAAAATCTGATTAACCGGGCGGCGACTCTCTCAGTTTGGTGTCCAGGAAAAGGCATCGCTGTGAACCACTAAGCCAGCACTTATTTTAGCATATAGGCTCATGTCGTCCAGTGAACTGAAAAAATATCTGGCTGGACTAGACAGTGATGCAATGTGTGTGTGTGTTTGTAAGAAGTGTGAATGTAGAGAATCGTCAGTCACTTCGTCAACGTCTCCTCTTTCTCGATAGGCAGGTCCTTCGGTTGAGCAAGATGTCTTTACAAGAGCTCATGCGAGAGGAATAAAGGAGATAGACTATTCGTTTTCTGTTTCTTCGCAACGTTGGGTAATTTAGTCCTCATAATTTTAACACTACTGCGGTCACCTTTTCCCACAATGACTGATCTGGTATGCATTCATATCCCTGAAAGCCAGTTTGAAGCAGGCTGACAACTGAAAACAACATCAACAAAGAGATTTTCATAGAGCACCGGACTACCTTCGGGCACAAGCATAGAGGGTTGACTATTGTCATAACCATCCGACTGCTTGAAGCTAACCAAAAAAATAAAATTAAATTAAAAGAATTAAAGCTCAAGAGTGTCTAAATGGATGGCAGACGATCCTCTGCAGACTCAATAAAGCTGAGCCCGTTGTCTGAATGGAGAAGGGATAACGTGTTCGTCAACAGAAAGAAGTCTGAAGTTAAACCTATCCACAGAAGCTCGACAGATTTTGACACCACCCTCGTGATAGGACCTCAGATGGACACGATGAAGACAAGTGGTCGCTCACGAGCTGCATCGCCTGGTGAGCACACCAGGATGGTCCAGGCGGAACAGTTTGAGTTGAACCAGGCGATTGCGTTGCAGCAGCAGATGAATGCCCTGGAGTCCCAGAAGAGAATGTCAGCACGCCAATCGTGGCCATCGCGACATAGCATAAAGGGGTCAAATGCACAGCTGGGGTCAGAGGAACAGCTACCAGTGCCGCATCAACTGCAGCAGCAGCAGCAGCAGCAGCAAGAACAACAACATCAGTACTATCAAGAGCAACATCAGCAGCAAGTACAGCAACAGTGCAATCAGCAGCAGCATCAGCAGCATCAACAGCAGCAGCAACAACAACAACAACAGGAGCAGCAGCAGCATAACGACCATAAAGAGCATCACCACCAACAACAACAAAAACAACCAGTGGTGCAGCAACAACATCTTTCATACCAACAACTGCCAAAGCAGCAGCAGCATCAACAACAGCAACAAACACGGCAACAATATCGTCAACAACAGCAGCAACAGGAACTACAACAGCAGCCACAACAACACCAACATCAACAACAATGGCCACAGCGGCAACAGAAAGTAAACAAGACGCCTGAAGCACCGGCATGGCGATGGCAGCAACAGCAAGCTCAAGAAAATGTGTATCAAGATTCGTTTGAGGACCTCACAGAGGAAGATCTGTTCAGTCAATGTCAAAACCATCTCCACGTTATCAATTCCTGCACTGACTTGCAACAGTATATCAAGGACGAAATGAAGAAACAAGCCACCGTAAGTTAGGGTCAGGCCTAGAGAAAAGTAACGGTGAATAGTGAAGTAGGATAGTGGGATAGACCGGCCTTAAAGAAATTAACGGCCTTGACAATGTGGCTTGTAGGGTTTCTACGGGTCACTTTCATAACTGTTAACGGCCTTGACAATGTGGCTTGTAGGGCTTCTTCAGGTCACTTTCATAACTGGCAGTGCGGGCCAGTGCGGGACACTGATTGGTAGAAGGGGGTGGCACTGGTTGGAAAACAATGGAGTAACCAGTCAGTGAATGGCTGGTGGGTCACGCACCACAGGCATGCATGACCTTGGTAAACATCTCTATTGGCTGGCTTACAAATTTCCGGAAATGAGATAAAATGGACACCTACTCGAATCACTCTCTGCTTACTACTGGCAAAACGCGTGGTGTTATAATACAAAGCCGCCTCTTTAACTCAACTTTAAATAGCACCAAAGTCATACTTTTCTCGGCGAAGGCAGGTTTTCAACATGAGTTGAAAAAGTCTGTCCAAAAGAAATGATGGGAGAAGGAAAATACACGAAAAGGCTAAAGCTAATGAACGTTAATGGTTATCATTGAATGCATATTAATAATAGTGAATATAATATTCTTCACTATGAATATTCTTCATCATGAATAGTGAAGAATAAGGAAAGACACAGAAAGAAAAAGTGAAGATAGACGAACAGACAGACGGAACGACTAACGCACAAACATTGAAAACAGAAAGTGTCTTACATAATGATCTAACATAAGAAAAAAAGGAAAGAAAGTTGAGGGTAATCACCTTCATGATCATGACTGGAAAAGTGGTGAAAACTCATCGTTCTTGATGTCACGCTTTCATGCACGGCGTCATTTTCATAAGTTTTAACGTTCTTGACTATCGTTTTCCACACCTTTCTTTGAACTGCAAAAGTGACCAAAAGTGTGCTTATCAATAAAGATACATTTTAACAATACAGGTACCTTTAAAGAAGAAAAACCAGGACCAAAGTACTGTGCTCAGTATCCGTGTTTACGTAACAAACATGTCCACAACAAGTGTGCTCCACTGTATTTAATAACGAGACATACTTATTACGTACATTACTTAAATCGAAGTTTGATTCTAATTTTTAACGATCTCCTCAGTTGGAAAACATGATCTCCGCGTTTGCGCATTAAGCGTGTCCATATTAAGTTATTTGATTATGAGGCATACTTATTACGTACATTACTTAATATCGAGGTTTGATTCTAACGATCTCCTCAGCTGGAAAACATGATCTTCCACAAAATGACTGCCAAAGCTCAGCGTCTTCAGCAAAAGGCCCTGAATCTGCGACAGTCACGAGCCATAGGCTGGGTCGCCCAGGCCCTCGAGGAACTGTCTGGACAGGTCACCCAGCAGGCGCAGGCTCACCATGTTTACATGATTACTTTAGCCAATCAGTGCAAGGCAATTCAGGTGCGTACTGACGTTTCATGGACACCTCTCCGCAATTTCGTATGATCTTCCTCCTTCTCTAGTGTTCTTGCTCACACAATACAGACCACACACAATGTCTTACGGATGATTCACATATAATATACAGCCACACTAATGCCAGTGCCCAGTGCACACATATTGACCCTTGTGATGAGGTGATAGAATTTATTCTACCGTCCGCTCGCTTTGCTTGAATGCGGCAATAGAATACGCATCTCTTTGCCGAGCTCTGAGCGCGGCGATAGAAATTTGCACCGCACTGTCACCTGACCTGCCGGCAGACAACATGTACTAAAGTCATTATCCGTAACAATGGACACATAGCCAGCGGGAGGCTGGACCAGAGAAGCCTCTTGCTACAAGAGTTAATGCTTATGTTATTGCTTACCCCGCAGTGGCCATCTTTATTATTTTTTATTGTCATAATAAACCTGACGTCAGATACTGTGTAACACTAGTTGCACATGGTTATTAAAGGTTCCCATCACATGAAGAAATATTATCGTCAGGTACACGGCAGCACCTTCAAGGAATTAAACTTAATAAGACGCATCTAAAAACGCTGTTCTTGGGCACTGTTACCATCTGGTCAGGGCCGTAATTACCTTATCAGTGCACCTCCTCCCAGCAAAATCATTGCTAGGGGGTCCCTTCGTTCTCTTCTCTTCTTATAGCTTGGGAGAACCCCTGCCTCAGAGCTCCCCTCATTGCGGGGGCTGGGGTGGGAGTGTAGCCCTAATTTGCTGTCTTATTAATTAATGGTCAAATATCATTGAAATACATTTCACTTTCTGAGATAAAGTTTTAATTTTCTGAGGACAGATAGTTAGACTACTCCAGCTGACTCGCTATAGCAACAGCACACTAAAGAATTACCTTGTCTCGCCTTCTCTTTCTCTCTAGTTCATTTTTTCACATACAGAACCATTCCCGAACGCCCTTCTTCCTACCAAAAAAAAAAAAAAGCATTTTCCTCTGCGTCTTTCAGTATGAATTGGTGTCTTCATTTCCTGCTGCCTCTGCTCTCTTTCTGTCATAAATAAACCTGGCCCAAATCCTAAACTTAACTTGAAAATGCGTATGACATGATTTAGGTCGACGTATAGGTTTCATTGTATTTCACATGGCCATGGAGCGATTAATCACACAAGAATCCATGCGGTTCTACTTGCTTACAAAGCAAGCCATGCTCACCATAACACCATATTTTTGTGGGGCAAAAGAGAGAGAGAGAGAGAGAGAGAGAGAGAGAGAGAGAGAGAGAGAGAGAGAGAGAGAGAGAGAGAGAGAGAGAGAGAGAGAGAGAAATAAAGAAAAAGAGCGGACCGTCAGACTGTGCGCTGTTTCTTTCTCTTCCTTCTCTTACCACCCTCCCCCAGCAACAACAAAAAATGGCGATCGAGAAAGCGCACGCAAAGTCATATGACACTGACATAGTAAAATATTTTATTCTCGCCTCCATAGCACTCTCTAAACGGTCACCACCAGCTGATGAAAAATGTGCTCGCACACAACAGTCCAGAAAACAGTGCCCAATGCGCCTCCATGAAGTGGATGAAAAGCAATCCTCAAGCAAGTCCTCGTCATGGTGAGGTTATGACTGGAGGCGAGACAGACGAGGACCGTGTTGCGCGCATAAGCTTTCTCCAAGCCAGCCATAATTTCGAGGGCATTCGCAAGCCAAGGATGAAACTACTCAACAAAATTGAATATCTACATTCACAGTGAGTTTGGCGTGTGGTGGGGAGGTGGCACAGAGGACGCAGGGGTAGGGGAAAGGGCAGCTTGATATATGGAAAAGATTCAACAAGAGGGGCCTTGATTGGCGGTACTTAAGAACCGCAACAGCAGACGCGGCAGCAGCAGCAGCAACAACAGCAGCAGCAGCAGCAACCAGACACAATTTTTATGAAGAGGACTTTGAGTCATCACAGTGCTGTGGTACGTGTTTACCTTCAAGGCGTGCATAAGAGAGATTCAAGACGAATCCAACGTTCGAGGCTCGATTCCGTCAAATTTCTGAATTTGCCGTTCATGTTCGAATACACTCGAGTCTAGGTCACAGTTCCTTTCATTTCATTTGCCAAAGCTCTCGCCATCTGAATTCGTGATTCAGATTCGTTTTCTATGAATCTGCGGGTTCGGCGAATTCAGGCTGGCAAATCTGCGAATCTCGAACTTGTGCCTTTCCCGGTGCGCGGTACGCCGCCACTTACGTAGATTTGGGCCTCTTGAATGGGACGAAGTCGCCCATGGGTTAAAAATTCGTGATTGCTGACCAAACTTTGCGATATTAATCACCACAAGACTTGGCTTTCTCACCAGTAGTTATTAGAGAGCGTGCACATAAACAATGGGAAGAGATTCCATCGTAAGAATTGCATTAACTCTGCATGTTGAACACTACCAAGGATGCATTCAGCACCAATGCATTAATGCAATTCTTACGATGGTAAGAGATCCCATTGTTAATGCGCGTGCTCTATAATGTTACAACGTGTGGGCTAATTCCATCTTTCAAACAATGCAGTTAGGTTAAATACGGTAGAAGACACTTACAGGACACGCTTAGTACGTAAACAGGGATACTGAGAACAGTCTTTTTGGTCCCGCTTTTGCTTGTCTAAGGGTAAGTGTATGGTTACTATATATTTCTGTTAATATGTACATTTTTTTTTAGGTCCGTCCATGCTACACCGTAAAATGAACGTAACCATGTGATTAGTTGAGCTATCCTCTCATTAATACTTCTGTCGACGTTGAATTCACCACCTCAGACAGTGACTAATGCACTGCCTTTTTCAACAGACAAAGAGTAACCATCCATCAACTGAGCGAAGTGGAGGCCGCCATTAAGGATTTGATGAGCCATGAAGAGAATGAAACACTCATCTGGAGAATACAAGTGGAGATTAAGGTAAACACCAAACCTAACAAGATCAGTGCCGGATTCAGTTTTGGTACCAAAACAAGGCTTTAGGTCATCACAAATGACAAAATTAGCACCAAAAAATGGAATATGTGAGAAAGTATTTATATTGGACAACACATGTTATTTTCAGTTGATTGCATTTACTTTATACAGGCCAAATTGACTGGAATGATTAATTGCTTATAATTAGTCAGTCAAATTTTAAAGGACACGCGCACACACACACACACACACACACACACACACACACACACACACACAATTACAACACACACACACACACATATAGGAATTTGGTGAGATCGCTGTGGATTGTATGGCCGTAAGTATAGTTGTTATATATATGTAAATCGGGAATTAAACCCAATCACAAAACGTCACAGCATCCCATCCACGTACATGGCTTTCGACCGTCACCACACATAATATATTCTTTATTTCGTGCTCTTTCATTACAATCGTAGTCCCTTCTCCCAATCTGTCGACACCTTCACGAAGTTAGTTTAATAATTTGTCAAGATAGGGCGACAAGGACACACCCTTTTTTTGGGGGGGGAGGGGGGTTGTTCACCTCTGTTCATTGGACAGACATGGGACAGTGGCGACAGGGACACATCTAGGAGATCATTCATTGTTAGATTTAAGGTCGCGAGTGTTCGCGTGTGATATTGAATTAAAATGTTGTCATATATGCATTAGTCTAATTGCCACAATAAAATTCTGCAAATCTGAAATTACAAAACAAAACAAAAAAGTTTTGCAAAATGTTAGTTTCGTTTATCCAACTAATCAAAATATGTTTCCGATTTTTAGTAATACATCATGTATTTTAGTCGGAATATAATGTCATATTCTCCGGCAAAAGCGTCAGCAACCGCAGCTAGCGGCAGCAGCAGCAACACCCACCATCACCACAAATAACCACAACTAACCGACTACTGTCCATTTACTTCGTTATAATGCTTACAGGACAACGAAATTCGGAGAGAATTTTTGGAGACGCGCAGGGAACAGATAGACTCTGATTTGAAGTTTGCAGGACTGGAACTCAAAGACTTTGACTACGAGTATAGGGATGAACTGCTGGAAATTCTAAATGTATTTCGTCAGCACAGAGTCAGGTGAGGAGCTGCTGGTGGTGGTGGTGGTGATGGTGGTGGTAGTTGTAGTGATGGTGGTGGTGGTAATGATGGTGGTGATAATAGTGGTGGTGGTAATGGTGGTGATGGTAGTGGTGGTAATGTCGTGGTGGTGGTGGTAGTGGACCAAAATCATCTTCATTATCAGGCACTTTTAGGATTTTATAGCTTGGTTGGGGCAAAATCAGCTAAGATTAGGATTTATAACAGATCAAAACCAGTTGATATTTAGTGATTTCATAGCATGACTGGACAACAATCAATAAGTGTTCAGAGCAAGACTGCAACAGAATCAACTAGTGTTTTGATGGTTTTATAGCATGACTGGATCAAAACCAAATGATATTTTTGTTTTCATTGCATTACCGGACCAAATGAATCGGTATTTATGAAGTTTTTATAATCTGACTAGACCAAATTTACCACTGACTGTCAACTTCAATGGTTAATTCTGTTTTCAAGGTACGATACTACACTGAAGAAGAGCTTTGATTTGCTTAGAGCCATAATCCTCAGAGAAAAGGGTTACCTGAAAAGTATGGTGAGCAAGGATGCACTCTCTGCAGAGACGCAAACGCACTCTGATGACGAGGATGATTCAGAGATTTACAGCTCGTCCATGGATAACTGGGTATTTAAAATGCTGTCATCGGCAAAAGAAACAGCGCAATCTTCTGAAACCTCCGATTATACTAAAGTAAATGCAACCATGTCAACAGGTTCGCCAGATAACAAAAGCACCAATCCCTTTTTGAACTTCAGGGCGGAAAAGGATACTACGCCATACAGCAGAGATGCGTTTTATTCCTTCATGTCCCTTGACTCCACAGCAACTGGAAGCTCCGGAAACAGAATTAAACCTTCCAATGTTCCTCCGGAAGGAAGTATCACCAGAAGGACTCCCTCTCCAAGGACCGTAGATGATTTTGTTGGGGTAGAAACCTTTGTTGGGGCAACGAATGTTAATTTCAGCCGTGCAGAATCCTCGTCCTCCTCTTCAAAACCAGATTACAGCAATGAGACAGATGAAAAGGATATGGAGGCATCGCCAGTTGAGAATGAAAGCAATGTTCTTGCAAGGAGTCTGAATGAAGAAAATGCCCTTTCACACAAAAGCGAGAGCATCGAGTCTCCTCAGGAAGACGATGACGAGACGGAGAAAGAAATGATCAGAAAATATATCAAGGAATCAGACAGCTCGCAAAATAACATACTGACAAAGGTTAAACTTGACCGTATGAAAAGGCTACATAATTTGTTGAAAAGTGGGTCACAAGGGAGCAGTGACACACTTGAGGACGATGAAAACAGTTTCGAGGGCAACTGTATATTTCAGGTGGAAAAGATAGAAGGAGAGATGCATCAGAAGCACCGGGAAGAAGAGAGGATTCTACATCTTATAACAAAGTACGCGGGGTCGAACAAGCTCTGGAAGCTAAAAAGATGTCTGTCTTTGAGCAAAAACTCCAATAATTGTGAACCAGTTCCAAGACACATTGTGGAGGCAGCTGGTGCTCTGGAAGGCGAGGACCGTCTGGACTTCGATTACATTCAAATTCTGAGTCCAGAAACACATGGCAGGAGTGTAAGAGTCTGTGCCGTGAGGCCCATATCTTCTGAGGGCGAGAATGATGATACACCCGAAGAGGCAAATAACAACAGAACATCGGACAACGTGAAGCCAACCAATGAAGAGACAGCAGAGGGAGGTATGGCCATCGACCTGACGGTATACGAAATCACGGCAGGTCAATTCATGGCACCGAAGGAGAACGGCGCGATCTTGGAGGATGGATGTGAATCAGTCGAACGACCAGCAACTAACTGCAGTAACAATATGCAACCCTGTTTCTTTGGAAACAATAAAAAGATATCTCCACAACGACACGAAGCGCAGAAATCGACGAGTGAGACACGAGTAAAAGATGTCTTTGAGTATACGCCAGCTCCGAAAGAGAAAATGAATTCGCGTCAAGATTCAAGTCCACACACAAATAGTGAAAATTTGCGAAATAGAGACGATCGATCAGACGTAAGTGATAGTGAAAGAAAAGCGTCAAGATGTCACTCAGTAAAGCTTGAAAACGAGGGTGTGAAACCGTTTACTTACAGGGATAAGCAACAGGAGTTATTTGCTCGCGGCCAAAAGACCTCGGGCAGCGGTGAGGCTAACTCAGAGAGGACTAATTTTGAGTTAGAAGATGAAACAGAAAATACGCTTCCCAAAATTATTATTGGTCAGAGTGAGATACCCAACGCGGCAGAGGTGAGCAGAGATAAATACAGTCAAGAAAGTGACAGATGGGGAGCATCCATTGGTCATGCAAAGAAAGATGAAAGTCAGATCGGAGATGGTTGGGAGGAAGAAACAATACCTAAAACAATGTACTTAGAGGTTGATGAGGCTATTGCAGTGCAGAGTTTGTCAAAAACTATACAATGTGAACACGAAACAGTTCCGAAAGAATTCGACCCTAATCCCAGTTCTAAGCCTTGCGAGTTAAGAACGACTACGAATCTTCTTCCGAATCAAACATGGAATCGTCCCCTTAAAAGCAGTTTGAGGAGAGCCAGTTGGCAACGACCAACACATATCGGCATACAGTACCTAGAACGAGAGAAATGGTCAAGTGAATATGGATTTGCTTACCAAAGCAAGGCTATGCCAAGTGTATATCCGCTTCCCTATGACGAAGACCTCATAGAGAAACAACAAATCGCTGCAAATCAGGACCTGCGCGAGTCTCAACACCAAGACGGATCTAAGCCAAACAGATGCACCAAAAAAGTCCGATTTGACCATCGAGTTCAGTTCGATGACAACACAGAAATGATAGACAGTTCTTCATCATCCGACCAAGTGCGCAGTTCTTCTGATGACGTTGATGCCCTAAACTGCAACAACTCAAACGATACTGCGCTTGCTACAGCACAGAACAAAGAAAACAATCCCTTGTATACGCCAGGGTCTCTCAGATACATCATCTGCGAGTTCCTTGTTTGTGATTTTGTGAGAGAAAATATAAATCAGTCCAACAATACCGATAACAGCAGCCAAGATGACACCCTAGCCCAAGTTGAGGCAAAGCAAGATGGAAATGTAGCTGGTCAGGGTACTGGACAGGAACAACCTTCTACAAAACCGGTCCATACTTGGCACCTTCTTGAGCACAGAGACGAGCAATCTCGACAGCCAACTTTCTCAGAGGAACAGACAGACATGCCACAAGGGGACATGCCACAAGCAGATTCCTCCCAAATGCACCCAGTATTTGTCACCTCATTTTCCTCTCGGACTCACAGTGGTAATTCAGCAAAATTCAGCAACATTATATGTCAGAGAAAGGGCATAATAACAGTACAAGTTTCGAACTCTTCAAACAAACTTTTGCCCCAGGTCTCTTACGATAACATTTGGCCAACAACTGCTCTTCCCTGCGAAACAGAGACCCGTTTACCAAGCATTAACGGAGATGAAAAACACCTAACTGCAACAGAGGTTTCACACGAATACGACCTAACACATGGAAAAAATGAACATTTGAGCTTTAAAACACCGTTTCCGCTCAAAAGGTTGGAGCTAGAAACTTCAGGATGGACCAATGGAAAGCCGCCTTTTAAGAACAGCCCTGAAACCAGATCCTTAGAAGGACAACAGAGGGTTAAGAACACGCAGGCTGTATGTGCCGCTTTTTATCAGCCATGTAAACCATCATCAGAACGAAGCCATCAAAATTCAGGTAATTTCCAACGAGATATCGGCCGTCACGAAGTAAAAAATGAGCCCAACACGCAGCGACAAGAAAAACCAAATGATACAAAAAAATCAGGCAAACCTGTCGTACTGCCTATACTCCGAAACCAAAGTGTTGGAATAAATACTCCACGTGTAGCCCGCAAAACGTCTGGACGAACACAACATGATTCCGATGTATTATTACCCTCTGGATGTTACAAAGATCGGACTCCAATCCCGTTTACGATAAAGACCCTTGAGCTAACTATTTCCTCCAGGAGCGCCAGGAAAACAACTTTTTCAAATTCAAATAGTAACAGCTTAGCCCACCAAGGACAATGCAGTGCGCATGACGATCTGTGTTTCAGATCTGAATCCGCAGGTGGAAATGAAGTTGATCAGCCAGCATCTAATAAATCTGCAGACCTCAGCGAAATTAGCGCGGGAAAGCAACGAGCTCCAGACAATCACTTTGCACCAACTCTCAGCTTAGGTAAACGGCCCTGGTCAACAAACAGATACTTGAGGGCGAAAGGAAGAAGTCCAACAGTAAAGATCTCTGAAGTGTCTGAGCATGTAGTATTGCCACGGCGGCATAGAAGATATTTGCCAGCAGGATCCGTCAGGTTCTGTTCTCCACCGTCAACAGGTCACAGTCAACACATGAAAAGAATGATTCAGCCTGACTTGGAGCAAGAAGATAAAAGACACCAGACACAGAAACAGACATCTGTGTGCATTCTAGATGTGGCAGATGCTGCAGCTGAGTGCCAAACACCAAAATCTCATTTGCAGGAAACTCCGAAGAAGGTCAGAATTGATGATGGATCTCTACACCCTGACGAAGATGGCACGAATATTTCCGTTCATGAAATGACTATTTCATCACAATACGCAACAGAAATACAGGGGGAAAAGAGTCCGAAGGATCCCTCAGAAAAGAGATTACATACGGATCAACTAGATTGTCCTTCTCGTTCTCTGGAGCCAGAAGGTATGGTTGCAGACTCGTGTCGTCAAGATGACGATGCTGTAAACAATGTTTGTGTAGATACAGAAACGCCAAAGCAGCAAAGGGAAACGTCGGGGACGGCGTTGTATGATTCGGAACCAACAACTGAGAATTTATGGAAATTACGTAAATTGAGTAAAGGATTCACAACAGCTGATGAATTATACGCATCTTCAGCAGCACAAGCACAAAGGGCAATCAGGTGTTATTCAGATCCAAGACCTCCTATGATGATTAGGCCAGTTCGCCTGAAGACGAAGCTAACCCCATTTCTATGTGGGGAGCTGACAAAGGAAATGTGTCGCAAAAGCGAAAAAATCACTGATATCAACCTCATGACTGTGTTACGCTCAAGAGGCGTGACTACTCCTCGAAAAGTAATGCCATTAGGAAAATCCAGTGCATATGCGGAGGCAATTCGAGGGTGTCCTTCAGTGTTTTCATATATAAAAAATGCTGGGGTACAGGAAGAACAAAAAGAAGGTCTCGTCCCTGTACAGCACGATGATTCCATTGTCCCGATACAATGTGACAATTCCACTGTTCCAGCTCATTGTGACATTTCCATTGTCCCGACACTGCGTGACGATTCCACTGTCTCAGCAGAGCGTGACAGTTCCCTTGTTTCGGCACAACACGACAATTTCCCTGTCTCGGCACAGTGTGACAGTTCTACTGTCTTGGCACAGTGTGACAATTCTACTGTGTCGGCACAGCTTGACAGTTCCACCTTTCCGGCACAACACGACCATTCCACAGTCTCGGCACAGCGTGACAATTCAGCTGTGTCGGCACAGCATGACAATTCCACTGTCCCGGCACAACATGATAATTCCATTGTCCCGGAACAGCGTGACAATTCAACTGTCTCGACAGAGCACGACAGTTCCACTGTCTCGGCACAGCGTGACAATTCGACTGTCTCGGCACAGTGTGATAATTCCATCGTCCTGGCACAGTGTGACAGTTCAACTTTCTCGACACAGCGTAACAGTTGCACTGTCTCGGCACGTCGTGATAATTCCACTGTCCCGGCACAACATGACAATATCACCAAGCTCCGTATTCAAGAAAAGCCACTAACGCCCTGTGATTCTGAAAAAGTCTCCAATCGTGATACAACACTCATATGCCGTAAAGGACGCGGTTTCCCGCCCGCTAACCGTTCAAAACCCACATTTGGTTTTCCGCCCGCTTGCCGTTCGAAACACATACCTCACAAGTCAGTCAAATCCGTGGCTCAAAAGACGGGGAGAAAGAAAAGCCAGTCTGTTTTAGAACAGCCTAAAGTCTTAAGGAGCCCCAGAAAAACGGCAACTGAGCATCAGCGCAAGACTGCAAATGTCTGTGAGAATATGCATGAGGGTTCCAACAAAGGCAGCGGCAAATCATTAGCGAACGGTCACAAACGTTTGCGTATGACCAGCAAGTCGTTACCGCAACACTGCAATGAACCGCCAGCAACTGACACTGACACTGTACATAAACATGCTAAAAATTCAATGCTAACAGAAAAGCCATGCCCGAAACGCAAGATAATGGTAACAAATATTGAGTTGCCGAGGTCTGATCATCCGAAGTCTGAAAACAAACTCTGTCAAAAACAGAAACCTAATGTGCTGAGATCGGGGAGGGCCTCGCAGAAGAGTATTGAAAATCTAATCGACCCCGAAAACGGAGCCGCGATCAGCTGCAATGCACCTGTTGATGAAAGATATCCATCGAAAACATCCAGTTCGTATTCCTCCGAAAAGGCTCCAACATTTGGCAAAGATCACTCTTTGGGTAATATGCATAAGAAATTACCTCTAAATGGTAAGAAGGTCACTACAGCAAATTCAGCTATGACGCATCAGCGTCCTGATATCGTAGGGCTTAGACTGGCTCAGAAAGATGCACAAGCGAAGTCAACCCTATCAAGGCCAATCGAAAATGAGCCTCTGCAGAGCCGTTGCACTCTTACTCAGGAGACTTTCGACAGAGTTCGTCGATGGCTTGATATGTCAGTCACATGTCGGACTACACCGAGTGTGCCTAGGCCTGCAAACGTAATGCAAGGTGGTCCTCTCTGCACTGCTGCATCCAAAATCCAACCTGATGGCAAATCACATATGTCAGTTGCTCAAAGTAGTGTTGTTCGTGGACGTGATCCCTTTAGATCAGGTCAAAACGCGGATGGCGTCACTCCCAATTCGCTTGGCCCCTCCGGTTTGGAAATGCAACCCGTGAAATCTAACAAACATAAGTCTACCAGTGCGACAACCTCCGTCAGTTTCTCCAATAACCGAAATAACAATGTCTGTCGTCGCAGTCATGATGTCTGCAATAGCATGCAATATCCCACGCCCAACAGCCAACCACATCAAGGAAAGACTTGTCTTCCATATGCTGACCATCACGTCAGGATGTCACTATGCGGATCATTCAATGATCCTCATCTTAAAATACCAACATATTTTCATCGACAAGAAGACCCCATTCCCATCTCATACACCAATGAATCTAAAGTCATTGTACACAAGTCCCGTGAAAACCAAAGAGTTTGTCTAAACACAGATGCATCGATAAATTGTGCACGGGAAGTTAGCGAAAGGTGCACCAGGAACAACCTTAATGGTGGACATCCGACATGTTACAGACTACCTGCTGATGAAGCCCAAAGACCGAAAAGGCACGAGGTGAGCAGTACAGTTTGTCGGAACAAGACACCAGCCATTCCCAACATAACTCCTAAAAATCGGTACAAACGTACATGGCCCTCTAAACCTATGAATGGTGTGGCGATAATAGGACTGCAAGCTTTTGGCTATCGAAGAAGACGCAAGGACTCTGACCCGTCAAGGCAACCCCAGTCTGATTCTATTGATCAGCAAGTGGAAGTACGCCCATCAAACACATGTGGCGATAAGCTCTCTAGCACGCCAGACAACTGTCATGGTCCCAGTGAGCCATGTCAACTTAATAAACAGACCGCTGCTCATTTTGAGTCTGTCATGCCCCAAGAAGAAAGTACAAACACCTTCACAGTACCTTGCGAAGAGCAGAGATTGCAGGGAGAGTCTATCCTTTCGCGCGCCAGTAAAAGTCGAGAAGGCGCACGGCATGCCAGATCTCCCTGGTCGCTCTTCAAACCGCAGCAGAAAGTTGCAGGGCCATCTGATGAGACAGAGTCTAAACAATCGCACATGCCCTTACCACTCAGAGTTGCTCAAAGCCAGAGTAGGACAATTGAAACAAACAACCTACGGCCAGATGCCCAAAGCCTTTATCATTACCCCCAAAAATTCCCAGTCTCAGATCCAGCAGCAGTTCCCCACCTATCACAACGACAAGAACAAGAACCGCACTTTCGAGAAGCTTCGGATGCCGCACCTGATCTTGTGCCTCAGTGGTTCTGTCCGCAAGAGGGCTCCACACCAAAGCACAAAACGGCCGAATATCTTTCTCTTATAAACTCTTGGGAACCATCCCCGACTGCACCATAATCTTGGCCACGTCCTTCTCTCTTAATAAATTAACTAATACGAACACCAACCAAGGAAATATAGCATCATACCATGCTGCATATCATCATAATAATATAGTGATTTTCATATTGTTTGTGAACTCCCACATGAAAATTCCGTTCCAGGTACCAGAGAATATTAGAACATCAAAAAGCTATTGTTACGTCCGTCAGCACAGTTTATAAATGTTCTATGTCCTTCCAAACATATATCGGTTAAGAGTTCAGGATATTACTAAATGAACATAAAATGCGTGTACTTGGAAATTTGATAAGTATAAATATCAGATAAGAAGAATGTTCAACGCAAATACTATTGTTTTGTAACCTAAACAGTAAAAGTATACTTTTTTTTGTAAGCCATTCGGCACAGATTTACGGGCCTAAAACACTAAATCCACTATAAGGCGTTCCAAAACGTTGTCCCAGTATCATATAATGTACATGTATTTCTCTGAGCCCACAAGACTGAAATAGGGCCTTAGATGTCTCGGAAACTCAGAAATTCCATTATATATTGGTGTGAGCAGTCAAAAAAATGTGTCAGGGTCACTGGTGAACACTCGGACGTGGAAGTTAGGGAACATATTCAGGCAGTAGTTTAAGCATTAAAACTGTTATGAAGTTAGCGTCCCTGTAGCGTAGTGGTAACATGTTCAGACTTGCAAGCTGAGAGACTCTGATTCGATTCCCGGTAGGACAGGAAATTTCTAGTGTTAGGGTTTTTCGGTCTTTCACCTCAAAACTGATTAATTATTCACAGTAATTATTTGGGTAAAATCCCCGGTAACACACTTCCCTAAAATAAATATGTAGGTCTAGCATCTGAAAAATAAAATTATCAGACCGAGCTCACATTCCTCCCCCTTAATAATAAAGAATGAATACTACACTAAATGTAATCGGGTGGAAAATCATACCGTATTCATTCTTAATTATAATTAGCGGGGAGAACTGTGAGCTCAGTCTGATAAGTTTTCTGATGTTACATATTATTTTTAGAGAAGTGTGTCAACAGGGATTTTTATAAATTACTGTGAATGATCAAGTTTGAGAAGATGGGCCGAAAAAAACCTTCACAAGAAGTTTCCTGTCCCTGCCGGGAATCGAACCAGGGTATCTTAACTTGCAAGTCTGAACGTGTCACCGCTACACTACAGGGACGCTAACTTCACAGCAATTTAATTCTCAAATACCAACTGCCAGACTATGTCCCCTAAATTCCACGTGCGAGCCTAGTGCTCACCCGTAACCCCAACACATTTCCCGACTGCTCACACTTATGCCTTGCCACTCGGTTACAGTAGGTTGATTATATGGTTAAAACGTAACCGCTTGTGACACCTGTGACACTGTCGTGAAAGACAGCTGTCAATTTATTTGTAGGCTTTAGCTGTCCATGGCCCGATCTGTCCCGTCAGTTGACCCCCCACCCCACCCCACCAAAAAAAAATTACCGAGAAAGAAAAAAAAGAATTAACTCTTCCAGGATGAATACCACGTCTAAAAGATCATTAGAAAAAATAATTAAATGGTGGTAGAAAAAGCGTAAAGCGTTAAAAAAAAAAGCGTGTTCGAACTCCCAGATCATAAAAATGACAGCACTTCGCAGTTATAAATAATTTCATATAAAACAGCATGCTGCTATATAATTTGATGCTGTACTCATTTAGGTGACACTTTATAGGCTTCCCGCGTATTTTTTTCTTGGCTTCCAGGAAAAAAACGCAACTGATTTTTCCCATCCAGGATCTAAATCCTATGTAAAGCAGATGCGTGCGGAACGTATTTCCTAAACATGCGTACTAGTAAGGTTTCATTCCATTTTCCCACCTAACAGCATTCTTAGGTCTACGCATTGAAATATACATAACCTACACAGTAAGAAAAGACGACCTGATTCATAGAGTCCTCTTATTTCCACCACAGATGGCCACTGTGAAAAGAGAGCATGGAAAGCAGATGCAGCAAGCGTTTTTATTTTTTTTCTATTAATTTGTTTCAGTCACCAAAATCCGAATGAGATCCAATTTCAATCTAAATGGTGTGCTATCCAATACTCCCACTCTAAATCCGTGTTCCCCTCCCTCCTCACCCCAGACCACTATACAATAACATGAGACGAATATTCTTTTCATACTCTCTACCTCGCTGCACAATGCCGTGGAGCCCTGCGAAGCAACGGAAATTACACCATACTTCTGCTGTCGACACAGTGGAGTGAGATCATTTTTCCAGTACAGTATTCTACAAAATTATACCATACCTCAATGAATAATTCTAAAAACAACATTGGATCAAAAGCGCTATTGGTCCAATTTCTAGAAATTCAACAGTGCCAAATTTAACCACACTGAGTTTAATCTTATTTTGTATTTATTTGCAAATGATGTTTGTATTACTATTATTATTATTATTTTGAATGAAAATTGGGATACTTAATTGGTAACAGAACACAAATCGGAGACGGGATGAAAATTCGTATGTCAGGGTTCGGTATTACTAGAATGGTAACAATAGCACTTCAGATGTCGCCGAGATACGGCAAACGATGATAACTGAGAACTTGCGCATTTACGATGAGATAACTTACTATACATGAACTCTGCATGTTGAACGCTACTAAGGATGCATTCAACACCGATGCACTTTATAATTATTACATTTCTTACCATGGTAAGAGATTCCATCTTAATGCGCAAGCTCTCAATTGCCGAGAATTTATCGAAGTAATCGCCAGTGTCGTGTTTCGTGCATTTTTCACGAATAATGGAGCAGTTAATACCTACCCCTTGAGATTTTTTCTTTGATATCATTCAAACTAAGGACGGACAAAATAGTCGCTACTTCGCGGTGCATCTCAATACTAATCTCTCAATCTTTATCTCGATCCTCTGTATCTTATTCCTCCCCCCACCCCCACACTCCAACAAAAAGAGCAAGAATATTTCCCTCACCTTTTTCCTAATAATTCTTAATAAATTACATTTACTATATGTTTATGATTAATTACATGACTCATTTCAATGTTTGTCAAATATGAAGCAAAGCATTGACATCATCAATTTCATAAGAAATGTTAATAATTTATTTGCCTCATTAATTATCTTTTTGAGCTTGATTTACATAAGCTATTGATTCACATAAGGTATAGCTTCAGCTCTACAAAATAATGTATCGAATATATTAATAAACAATGCTGAACATTGTCTGCTTGGCCTTGTTGCCCCTTAGTTATTAAAGCATTTCGTAGCCAGAGTACCAGTTTGACGTGTTAATTTCATTTTGGAGCAAAATGTTTTGTCGAGTTCATAATTAGAAAGCCGTTATTAATATTAGACACATTTTCATCCGGACAATAGCTTTTCTACGGTACGAAGGCATTTTCGTGAATATCATAGAAAAACATTTTTGATTTAGTCAGTTTCGTTGCTTCTCCTGAAAAATTGTCCAAAATCATGTTATGCAAACTGAGTCTTTGGCGGCGATAATAACCCCCCA
The DNA here is from genome assembly GCA_033807755.1 of Ellobium chinense. Taxonomy (NCBI): domain Eukaryota; kingdom Metazoa; phylum Mollusca; class Gastropoda; order Ellobiida; family Ellobiidae; genus Ellobium; species Ellobium chinense. Next base: position 803,175 of record JAWQUT010000163.1, read on the forward strand.
CCCCTCTTCCCCTGCTTAATGTTTCATTGTTTTTTTTTTTTCTTCAAAATCTTAGGATCAGTTTCTTTTCCATTCTGAATGTATCAAGTCTTCTGTATCCATTGCTGGTGATGGTGATGGCGGAGATGGTGATAGTGGTGGTGGTGACGATAGTGATGATGAGTTAACCATGGCAATGACTACATCGAGCTTACTGATGATGCCAGTGATGAAATACCGACATATCACTGTATTTTACAATTAACGTCTCATCCTCACCCCAGGAAACATAATTTTTGCTATTTAAAAGTCACTGGATAATCGCAACTTTCCCTGAATAGTCGCAAATTACTCCGGATAATTTCAACTTCTCGGCGCTCGTAAATGCAAAGATCAGTGGCGAAAGGATTAAAATGACAAAAATTTTAAAGGAAACATGCACATCAAAAATAATTTTCCATTTTCCTGCAATTCGTCTCTGAAAATTTCCTCTGGTGCCCACAAAGCCATTTTCGCGAAGAAAGCGCATCGTTCTGTTACCCTGTACGTGTATGACACAATAAGGAGAGCTCGGGTGACCGGGATTTGGCCCTGGCGTTCAGAGTTATTCCCCTTCCCTGAACAGCGGCGGCTTGTGGCAAAAATGATGACGTCACTTATGTTCCAACAGTTATAGACAGCTCTTTCTGACAATGTATTACTCAGCTTTTAATTAAAGTCCTCGTCATCCAGTTTCAAAAGAAAAGTTTGACCATGTAAGCCAGGTAAAGTATTCTGCATTTTTATAACCTCATCATGATTTTCTTTGACGCATCTACTGCTTACAGTGGAAATTAACGATTCATAAAAGATTCTGACCGACATGCTATCACCCGTCCGCAAAGCACTGGCTAGACAGCTTGACCGTATTTGACGTAAGCTTATGGCCACCACCCGGGCAGTCGATGTAAGAATGAGGACTTTGCATAATGTAACCCTGTAAGTTGTCTGGGGCAGGCAGAGGCGTTATATTTTGTTGATAGATACTTTAAAGACTGTTTTACTGGAATAACAGAGTATCGTATGATTTAACGTGGTCTGCAGGACGATGAAGCTTTCCTTTAAACATTTACAGATCACTGAAACTGCACGACACAATGGATTCAAAGGACAGACAGTTAAACCGGCGACCAACAGTATCAACTAATGACCAATACTGCGTTCACAGGTGTAACAAGTGTTATCAATGTTCCTTCCACATTAGTACCGTAGAAACAAAAATATGTCGCGATGGAAAGCAAAAAAACAAAAAAGACGAAGAGAGATGAGTTAGAGTTTTGTGCCGGGACCCGGCCGGGCCAGTAACGCCTTTCTTTTAATTATTTCATTCTGAAACAAAGTCGTTGCAGCCTTTGCTTCTGCCCAAGCATGTCAGAAACGAAAGTAACGGAAGAACTCAGTGGACTGGACTCACTAATCTAGACTTTATGGGCAGAAGAGCAAAGAACATGAGTCGACTATATTTACTAAACTCATGTGCAAGAGAACTCTACCGACTGGGTGGTTCTGAGTGCCAGATCTACAGTGACATGCGGTCCCTGTTGAGTTGTTGTTAGGTTAAAAAGGATGTGGGTGAGCAGCTCAGTTACGACAGTTAGGGATATTTAGCTATGGCAGGCACAAACATTTAGTACATTATTTGAAATAGGTCATTCTACATGATTATTAGGCAGTAATCCAAGCAAATGTATCGGAGCTTGCCGACTATTACTTTTGGAATCGAATACACAAGACAATAACGATTAATTGATTAGTAGACTGATAGAAACGCGCTCTCAGCAAACTTGCTGTCATCAGGACTTGTAAGTGTAAAGAAACAGTTGTGCTACTAATTTACTGAGAATTCTACCGTGCTTTTCTGGCGTCCATATTTTGCTATTCAGATCCTATAAGCATACCTGTTTTCTTATGGCATCAGTGAGGCTTTTGTGTCGGAGCCGGCAAGTCGGTGAACAGATTCAGGCTAGGCGAGAGTGATACTGTATGATAGTGTATGTCTCTTTATTTATTTTTGGGGCATCTTATATTTTAAAAATAATAATTAGATCTAGTCTAGATCTGTGTGGCCATAAGCTTGGCTTAAAGCTTTGTTGAATCCTCTCCCAGACTGTATAAATCTTACAATGCCATATTATTGAAGAGGAAGTGTTATGCCTGCCTGCTAAACAGCAAGACTAAATTGCTTTATAAATAAAAGTTTATTAGTTTATATCATAATCATAGTTTATGACATGTGCTGAACACTTCAAACAGTGTTGAAATATATGCAGAAATTTGCAAGTATTGATGAAAGTATCTTCAAAATTGAAGTAATGGCAGTAATTTTTTGGGGGAACAGATATGTTTCTGACTTAGGAAACAATTAGACTAGTTGTGTTCTTGACTCATTTGATAGAAAAATGTAAGAATTTCTATGATTTTTTTCTTTCTTTCCTAAATCTATCACCAGATAACGTGTCATGGCTGACTTTGGTTATGCAAACTTCGAGGATGATGAAAATGAGGAGGGGGAAGGAGAATTTGGATTCCAGGTAAGTTGCAAGAGACCAAGAGATAAAATGATAAAATGATTGTGCTGTGAAAATGACCAAGCTCTGCCATAGAAATGTGGTGCTTTTGTCAAACTGATTATAAGTATGTGAGTCGCAAATCATCTATGAAAATACAGTAGGACCTTATGGACCCAGAACCTTATGGACCCAGATTTTAGAGAGTTGGCTGAGAAATAAATAGAGAAAGGGATTAGCACGTTGCAATAAATAGTTAAAGAATTTGAGTATTAATGAGCTGTAACGTGTTTGCAGTTGGTACCCTTTTCCTTCCATGATTTCAGCAGAAAACGAAAATTGTTCTCATAGAAACTTTTTGTTAGAATGGGATTGAAGTGTTCTCTTTGCCTGTCTGGTGTGAGAATGAAATTTCTTTCAATGAATGTAACAGCTGTGCTGATCCTGCAGACCAATTCTTGAAATGATGGTTACAACCAGCCTTTTGGATTGTCTCTTTCAGGCTCGATACAACCAGAGAGATGGACTGATATTCCTTATTGATGCTTCCAAGTCCATGTTTGAAGCTCCTGATGATGAGGACTGTCTTTTCCAGCTGTGCCTGAGAGTAAGTATTGCACATTTTGTGCAGCTTGTTTGTGAAAGTATGATATGATAAAAACACCATTAAATGAATGTGACAAGAATTTGGCTTTGGGATATGAAACTTACTACTGCAGGGAGAAAAAGAAGATAGGACCATCGGAGTAGAAGCCCTCTTTACACAGTAGTCTGTGTTTTAGCCCTTTATATTTTCTGATATTGAAGGAGGCCCAGGCTACCATTAGATTATAATCCCAGTTTGTCTTTCTTCTACTGTCTCTATATGATATAATACTTGACAACTCAGTATCTAAGATTTCACAGGAACTGGGCTGTTGGATCAAAAGACCAATCTAAATGTTAGTCATTCTGTTTCTTGCAGATTGCCAGGACCACCATGCAGAACAAGATCATCAGCAGTGAGAAAGATTTGATTGGCACAGTTTTCTATGGCACGGTTAGTTCGACACCTGCCCTGTGTTTAATTTGCTTTCCTGCCACTGTGTAATCATAGGATGTTCCAGTAATAGAAGTTATGTATGTGTACTGATGACAGATACAAAGGGCAAAGGTTTCTTTGGTGAAAATGAGACAGTTTGATGCATACTCAGTTTTTTTCTCTTTATTGCACTGTGCGTACTTATGTAAAGATACGTTAAGGAATAAACTATCATTGTATTCTTCATTTCCAGGAAAAGAAGGAGAATCCCAATGACTTCAACCACATCTTTGTGTTCCAGGTATGGATTTTTTTGTCATTTGCTCTCCTCAGGTACAAGTTTGTAGCTTTGTGCATCTGAAAGACCATACAGTCCTTCCAGTTCTTTTCCCCCCAGTTCTCCACCGTCCCCACTATGATGGAACTTTGTAAACGCAACCACAGTTTATTATAATTCCATGTTTAGCACACTCCCATTCAGCAGTTCTGACTGTTTTGTTCCTTATTAAAAGACTTTGGATAAACACAAAAATTCAGATAAAACACCCTCAATACTTGGGAAGAGGGATGATTGTGTTAGCCGAATTTCACTGTATTTTATGTGCTGACATGAGAAAATGGTAGTCCTCATTTTATTTTTTTTTAACATGCAAAGAGAATAAAATTTTGTTTTGGTGGGTTAAATGGTGGCACCAGCAATTTTGAATCCACTCTGATTAATGTAGAGGGCCTGATGCCACACCTACAGCAATTTTGAATCCACTCTGATTAATATAGAGGGCCTGATGCCACACCTACAGCAATTTTGAATCCACTCTGATTAATGTAGAGGGTCTGCTGCCACACCTACTGCAATTTTGAATCCACTCTGATTAATGTAGAGGGCCTGATGCCACACCTACAGCAATTTTGAATCCAGTCTGATTAATGTAGAGGGTCTGCTGCCACACCTAATACAAAATGCAATTGTTTTCACCTCCTCATTTGTCTCTTTCATTATCTTTCTTTTTATCTTTACCATATTTTCACCAATGCTCCAGTAATTTGGAAATCCATTTTAGCAATGTTAAAAATACAATTTTGTAGAGATTCCTTGTTTTGTGATATGACTTATATCTTTTGTTTGTCCATTGTATGTTTCTTTACAGCCACTAGAACAACCTGGAGCACCAAGAATTTTGGAGCTGGAAGATCTTGAGAATAGTAAGTTTATATATAACATGGAAAATATAGTAACTTTCAGAGTTGGGTATGCTTATGAAAAATGGGGAACTGCATTCTGTTCCCGATTCAGTGCCAGAATAGGGAACACTTTATGTGTGGATGTTTTCAATGGAGAATTTCAGTTTTAGGGGTGCAAGATTTTGCCGCGTTTGTAACGTTAACTCAGTGACGAAGAATATGATACCTTTCATCCTTCCTTACTATACAAAAAAATCCAGATTCACTAGCATAAGCGCAGAAGTTAACTTTAACTGCCGTCTGCCAATAATAACTGTGTAAGTGCAGCGTGCTTCATAAAAATAGAAAAAAAGAACATTTGGAGCCCCCCACCCCCTGCAATTGCAGCTTTGTAGACCTGATCAAAGGGAAGTCAATACAAGGCGATGACGTTATGTGTATTAAACCAGTACGCCATATACCAAATCCATTGCCGCTCTCTGTTCTTTTCACATGTATCATATCCCACCCATAGTTCTCTAGTTCCTCTGCCCTTTTCACTTGTCCCACCGTTTATCCAATGATCCTTTATCTCGCTTTTGATGATTATTAATGATAGCTTTCAAGTTGGTGTTTAGCTGTCAGTCACCACTCATGATACAGACTTCTGGATGGACATAAGCATTTTTTTTGTTAAAGACAGACTTGAGATGATTGAGCCTTATGATGTAGTCCTGGATACCAGGTGTCATCATGTCTTATCAGTAAGGGCACACGCCTCACTTGTGGTTAAAAGTGATAAGCCAGTCCTTGTTGTGTAATGCGGAGGGCAGCAGCAGTTTCGTCTCGATGGCTTTATTTACCTGATGCCATAACAAGGCAGAAGTGACAAACTGATCTTGCGAATTCGAAGAATGACTGTTAAAACTGACAGGTTGAATGTAGCTGGTGATCGCAGTGAAGTGAGTACAGTAGTTGCCGACAAAATGACATTGAAAAAAACCCCATGGTTGCTGATGTGAGAAACGGAATTGAATGGACTTCAATTTGAACCAAGTTCCAATACGTTTACGAATAATCACAAACTCTGTTCACAATCATATTCACAATGAAACAAGGGAACTCCGTTTTCTCAGATCATGAAACTGAAACTTAGTTCCGGAATTTAGTTCATATGAATGGAATTCCCCCCAACCCTGGTAACTTTTCCTCCGGACATAAATACATGCATCATTTTATGACTTTGAAGTAGTCCAGATAAAGTCTCTCTCTGGTTTGTTATATGAATTTTCTTTTTACTTTATGAAGCATATTACTATCAGTTATAATTGAAGTGAAGATGTCTTTAATGTGTTAATGATAATCCAGATAGAGCGCCATCCATGTCTCTCAAGTTAAGTTTAGAGAAGTAGAGGAACACTGATGTAGAATTATGCCAAGTGCAGATATCCAAGTTTTTGCCTGGACTTCATTAAAACACTTTTTGGCTGGTCACAGAAATCTACATGAACAGGATTAGTGAGTGACTTTATAAGACAGGTGTTAGAAATTGTTCCAGCACTTACAAAATGGTTTCAAGGGAACGATCATTTGTCTTTTCTTATGTCTTAGAGGGCATCAAGAGATTCAGCAAAGATTATGGACACAATACGGCTTATTCTCTGAGTGATGCCTTGTGGGCTTGCATGAATATGTTTTCAAAAGCTGAGGGGTGAGTGCTTCTTTATGTGTACTTAAATGTTTAGGATGCCTGTATTTTTATCTATTTAGCAGTAAATCAGTATTCTAAGAACCCAGTGGGAACACTGACAACAAGTGGTTGGTGCAGATTAAGAGAAACACTGTTAAGTAAAGTAACTCAAGCACAGTGCTCTGATGTAACATGATCTGACAATTAAACTGCATAATCACGTTGAATCTGTTTTTTACTTAGTTTGTTCTCTGATCAGATGAGATTCTGATTCCTCAGTCATGTTATCAGGCTACATAAGCTTTTAGCTGTAGCTTAAAACTAATTTGCCTCAGCTCTTTTTTTTTTTTTTGGCCTCTGTCAGACTGAGATCAGACACTGCTGAAATGTCATGTAACTTTATGGAGTGACATATTAATAATCTGCTTCTGTGTCTTGTGCATGCTATTGCTAATTTAACCATTGCTGGTGAAACAGCTGTACATTCTTGCAGTTGTGCCTAATAAAGGGATGATACCTAGGAACCTTAGCATAATTGGTGGTGAATTCAGGATTACCTCTTTTCAACTAGTAGAATGCATTTAGCATTTCTCTAGGCCATGTCAAACTATTGTCTTGAAATTGGGAAAAGTGCTGAGACAGCAAGATGTTAATTAATTAGGTATAAATTTTGATTAGGTTTGAAAGTCTGGATGGGGAAGGAGAATCAGAGTGGAATAGTGTCGAGAATTTGTTTGAAGGTAATCCTTATGCCTTAACGACAAGAGGCTGAAAGATTATCGCTAGCTTTTTTTAAATCTTACTTTTTCCACAGAACACAGAGTATGGGCTCAAAAAGAGTCATGTTGTTTACAAACAATGATGACCCTCATGCAGGGAATGCTCAGTTAAAAGTGAGTTTAGAAGTTACTCTTTGTGTTTCATCTCCTTTAAATCTTTTTCTTATGTGTTTGGTATTTATCATTTATCAAAATTTTGATAAAATATTGGTCATAAACTCTACTGACTCAGATTAAGACAGTTGTCCTCTCCCCTCAAACTTGATAAAGAGATTTGGGACAGTGATGATATCTACCAAAGTACAGAACTATTACTTGCAAAATGTGGTGGAAACAAGATTATCGCAGATATCTGCACCTTAATCTGATTGGGTCAAAGCTGGTTCCTTCTACTCTTACATATGTCTTTATGGCATGCTTGGGTTATGATCACCTGCCTGCCTAATTGTCTAGCCCTTTATATTACTGTATTAATTTAGCTGAGCAGTACCAGTTTCCTGTCTTGCCTACCTTGCTTTTCCTACTGTAGTGAACTGCCCCTTCTTTCCACTGTTCATTATGCTGAACAGAAAATCGGGGTATTATTTTAAGAGCTTTTGTTTGACTGCAAATTAACATTTTTTTTGTGTGGGCTGCTCATTACATTCTTAATGGTTTTACCCACATCCTCACAGCATCAAGCAGAAGCCAAAGCCAATGACATGAGCAACAACAGAATTGATCTAGAGTTGATGCACTTGCAAAATCCTGGGCAGAAATTTGACATCAATAAATTCTACAAGGTAAACTTGAGGGAGAAATGGTATTAATTGTTCAACTTTGGCAGTAAAATAATGTACATGCAAATCTGCGTTATTTCGGTTTTATTTATGGGCCAGTATCTGATAGATATGCATTACCCTGTAATATTTGTGATGCCAGCATAAGAGAGTGAATTGAACATCTTGTATCGTGAGAAGGCTTTACTGTAATTCTGTTATGATTTACTGATGTCTGATATATTCTTTATGAGTGTTGGTACCATTTTGAACATATTTGATGAGTTAATTATGTACTTTGCTTTGAAAAGGTTCTCATTTGTGTTTCTGTGATGTTGATAATTAGTAATGAAAAAAACTTTGAACTCAATGACTCCACCCAGCTGGATTTTCCGGGCTCAAGCTGAAACCTGTTTTGGATCCCAAGCCGGAAAATCTGGCTCACTATTTAACAATATAATCTTCGAAAGAATGAAGCGCCGAAGGTATGAAGACTTCTGCGCATGCATGAGTTTATTATTGACAACTTCCTTCCATGAGATTTGATCTTAAAAAAAGTTATATGCTTTTTAGTAAGGTGCATGCTGAATTTATTGTGATTCCGAAAACAGCATGGGTCTGTTGGTGAAAATCCTATGGGGAGTCACTGAATTAATGTCTGAAATTTCTTAATTCATAGGTAGATCCACATTATAAACCAAACAAAAATCATGTCTCAAAGATTACATTCCTTTTTTCTTTCTACCAGAAACTGCTGTACACAGATGATGATGAAATTACAGAGTTACCTGATCCCGCAGAGAGAATGGAGGAGTTGTTGCGGAGGTGAAGTTGATTTATTCTTAGTATTTGCACCTTTAAAAATTAAAAGCAAGTTTCTCTTTTTGATAGACCATTCTTGTTTATATGATAACGAATATGAAAAGAATCACCATTATTTACTGTTTGTTAAATTTTATTCGCCTCTGTTCGTTGGACCCAGATTAGTCAGAGGCCCATCCCATCTCGGTTCTTACAGTAGTAGTAGAAAAACGCGCTTAAATATGGACAATATGTACATGAAATTTCACCACTCTACTAATCATGGTACTCAGGCGTGATCTATGTGTATTTGTGCTATTATCATCAGTGAAATGTTTCGCAGCATATTGCATTGCCTTGCTTTTAAGTAAGCTAGAAGATTGCATATATGTATTTTCCTTGGAAAGGTGAGTCTATTCAGTATTCAAGTTGAAGGGTTTGTTTCTTTTCTAAAGTTGGTGTATTTAGTACAGTATCTAGTGTGGTAAGGGTTGAATGGATTGGTCAGAAATTCAGATGGTTTTTTTAATTTATTGCTGGGAAAGCAAAAAAAAAAAAAATGTTTATTTTATGAAACCAATGCTGCTGTTTATAAGCAGATGGGGATGGATATGGAATTTTATCACTTTTTAATTATTTGCGCAGGGTTCGAGCAAAGGATCACAAGAAGAGAGCTTTGCGAAGGATAAACTTCAGTCTTGGAGAAGGCATGGAATTTTCTGTGGGAGTGTAAGTACTGGGCAAGGCAGACAATTCCATGGGGTTGGAACAGCATTGCTATTATTTTACTGAGTTTATTGTAGGAGATAAAGTATTCCAGACTGGATCAGCCAGTGAGCATGTTTATTTGTGCCCTCACACCCAGATGTTTGTTGTTTTCAGTGATTATCATGCCCTCAGTATGAGATGTTTTGGTGATGCTGATGAATCTAGAGATGGTTGATTAACACTGTATGTGCATTGAATGCTGTTCTGCATACTGCTTGTTTATTGTGGAGTGGAAAGCATTATTATCTATCTTTCTGGGCAGCATATTAGAGTTGTGCTGCCTTTATTAGTGGTTTCTTTGCAGTTTTGGCAACCTGCCTAATTTTACTGCTGATTGGTGATCTTGAGCAAGAGACTGTCAGGAATCTTCATCAGTTTAATATACAATTACAGACCTGACTCAAAAATTACTTTAATAATGTCAGTTTGTCAGTCTGGAATCCAGTAGGAAGATGACCAGGGAGATAAGAAGCTGACACTTCATTGCACACCAGACTGTCACATGGTGACCATTTCACACACAGACAAATTAGTTAATTGGTAGATCCAGCCTGATATGCTTAACTCTTGTAGTGCGAGCCTTCTTGGGTCCAGCCTCTCCCTGACTGTGGAACTATTGTTACGGATAATAAACGTTGCTTGTTTCTTCTGCTGGCTAGTCAAGTGACACTGGGCTGCAAAGTTTTACCGCCGTGCTCAGTGAGGTGATGCACATCTGTTATATATTTGGCAACTTGGAAACACATGTATCACTTTTCCTGACAAATTGCCACAGCTGCAGACTTCATATTTGGTGTGAGGGTACAAAAAGATAACAGCGGTCATCATGAAGGTCTTCAATATTTGCCATTTGGAATCTCTGAATTAAGAGAAAAATTGTTTATGAAACTTTCTAGTCCTTCTACGGCTATTCGTAATCCAGGTTTGGAAATGCAGCAAAATTTTGCTGGCAGATGACGTCATCAAAATATGCGTAGATGGAAGTGTTCATTGATGGAACTCACCTGTTGTTATGCCAATGGGGAGGGGAGTTGGGGAAGGGGGAAAGAGACACACACAATAAAGAAACCGTTTAGTAGACGTTTGGTATCCCTTATTCTCTCTCCCTCCTTTTCCCTTTCCCGGCACTACCTCAGCTAGTATATTCTATTGCCGCATTCAAGCGAAGCAAGCAGACGGTAGAATAAATTCTATCATTGCGTAATGAGGGTGAAGCATCATTTGGTTAAACTCTATGAAGACTGGAGATGAGTACACACATTCATTACTGTGCACCGCCCCAGGACTAGCAGCAGACTATAATGTTGTCTTCCTTACACCTGGCTTAGTGCTAATGATGTAGTAGTATGATATTTCCATGTTGTTTGAAAACTGAGTGTTCAGTCTTGCCAGAGTTAAATAATGGATCGGGAACATTTTCTGTGGTGGATGAAAACATAATATGTGTTCAATGATATTTCAGATACAATCTTGTGAGAAGCTGCCCCAAACCTTATGCCATCAAGCTGACCAAGAAAGAAAACGCTGAGCTTAAGAGTCACACCAAGACTTATCTCCCTGTAAGTAGTAAGAAAATCAACATTTCTTTATTGAATTGAAGAAAATGAAATTGAAATCACTGTAGCAAAGCTAGATTTCAGAAGTTTAATTTTTTTTTTCTTCTTTGAGAAGAACTGCTTGAATATGAATTCACAACAGTATGGCTATAGGAGAAGTGAACTTTTATTTGGGAAGATGAAAGTTAGATGCAGAAGGTCTTGGGTAACACCATGTAGGCCTACATTCAAATCCACTTAGGCTATCTGTACAGTCACAGCTTTTGCTTAAATGCAGCATTTTTCACATCATAAAATTTTATATTTTTACATAAAATTCACTGGCTAATCGCAACTTTTTACCCACTCCTGAGAATTGTGATTTATCGACGTTGATTATGTCTTCTAATAATTTTTTGTTTCACTGGTGTGTGATTTGATTTTTCATGATCATCACATTGTGTCAGAAGCTGTAGTATAAACAATAGTATTTTGGCTGAAGTATATATTATAGTAAATATAAGTATATTTACAAGAGAATGTGTAGTGGATTACATACCGTCAGCTTTTGGTTATAAATCTTTCTGTGTGCGCCCAGGAGCACCAGAGCTGATAGATGCCGACTCATATGACAAATAGAGAGAAATGGCTTGCTCAAAGCACCAAGTCTGATACAGCTGAAGAGGCATAGTTTGAATTCAGTGAGACTAATGGGAATGTGGGAGGAGGGGCTGTGAGTTTGTGCTAAGGTAAACAGCAGAACATTATGCCAGCTTAGATATGTATTGCACTCTTTTCTGATAGTCTTTCCTGACTTATGCAGGACACTGGAGAGGTGCTGATGCCACAAGATTTGAAAAAGGCCCAGACTTATGGAGGACGCAAAGTATGCTTTGAGAATGACGAAGTGACAGCGATGAAGAGCTTTGACCCCTCAGGTTAGGTTGCCTTGCTTATTGTGACTAATTTTTCATATTGCGTCGCTGTTCTAACATAGTGACGGGGATCGATCTGGCTAGTATTCTGCTAGAGCTAGAGTTTTCACTATGCGAGACCACAATCTGGGCAGTTTCTGGTGTTCTTCAAAATCACAGTCGCTATTACTAAAAAACTAATTAAAATTTTGCAAAATTGTTTGTGGAAAAAAAAGTAGTCATGGTAATGATATACACGGTGTAAATAACCCAGTACTTCCAAAATGGCCATCCCTGTCACTATGTCAGAACAGCGATGAATTGTTGGGAATTAGCAAGTCTTAAAATAAAGTTAAGATCTTGAAATTTGTTGGCAATATGGTAACAAAATATACCAGAGTTTTTTGCAAACATTTTCATGCAGATTTATATCTAAAAACTTATAGGGCTCATTCCTAATTTCTGTTTTGCAACTAATCAGGTGTAGAACTTTAAAAACATTCTAAATTTCAGTGAGTTCCGGCTTTGCCATTTGCAGGCCAGTCATGGATTTTCTTTTTGGTGTCATAATAAGGAAACAAAAGAACAACAAGTATAGTGGAACCAAGTTAATGTAACTATGGTTCAACACTCTTCCTTGCTTTAGGCACCTTCCCATTCAAAAGTCCCAACTGCTTTGTTCCTCATAAAAATGCCCTGTGGCTAACACAGCCTTCTGATAACACACTGTCAGTCTTCGAAAAAAGCCACACGCCCGAAGCCCGAGGCATGTAAATCCTCGTTCGGGCGTGTGCCGCTAATTATTTGACACGCCCGACTGGCGTGTGAGTCAAAACAAAAATGAGCAAAAAGTGAAGATGATTGATGTCTCCGAATGATCGACATTATTTTGTTTACAAGCGAGTTCACGTCTTCCGTATTGGATCGTGTAATATTAAAAAGTCGGATGACAGTTTTTGCAAAACAAAAGTCTAGCCTCTAACATATTTCTAATCAGTTGTACGAAACAAAACTACTTGGTTCCATGTTTTTAATCAGGTCCAGGGAAACCTTTGGAACTCTTTTGCTACGAAAAGCACAGAGCTCTGTAAGTCTGTAAACAATCTGTCATCTGCACTAGCTCTAGACTAGTCTAGTCTAATCGTAGTTTGTTTTGATCGAAATGAGCTATCTGCGCTATTTTAAGGGCGCAAAGCCTGGAAAGTCGGCGAGTTCCACTTCTCGTAGTAGTTCTCAAGCCTCTAGTTCCGGTGCAAAGACCGACTATGAAGAATAGAGGCACAGAAAAGTCCAGGAATCTTGGACACAAGGTAGACTAGGCCTTGTTGGTTACGGTACGACAGTGCGGAGAATTGCATGTATTGCAACTGGTGTATTGTGGGCAAGGTGGCAGCAAAGAGTGTTTTCATAACAGGTAATAAAAATTTCAAGCTTGAAGCTATCAAGCAACATGAAAACAGCAAGCCACCCTTGTATATAGCAGAACGTTTTAAGCCAGTCGAGGGCACAACCAAGACAACTGCTACTCAGCAGCAGACTGTCTTCTCAAACTAAAAAAAGGAGAAGCTGATGGAGGAGAAGATGATGTGGGAGAAGAAATGGAAAGATCGGAAGGCTGGATTGAGGTGACGATTTGTTTTTATAGAAATACCAATAGTGATTAAAATACTTTACAGTCCAATTTGAACATGTTTGTCTCTTATTTTTCTTTAATTATGTTTTGGGACTTCGGGCTAGTAAAACCTGATTTGGGCTAGTGACATCTGATCATCTGATGTTTCAGTAGCCCAAAGGGCTAGTGGCTTTCAAAGTTCTTCGTGAAGACTGCACACTCTGAAAAGCTTGATCCAAAGGATGTGTATGTTAATGGGATTTTACTCTATATTTATGTGTTTTATTATTATTTTTCAAGCAGGGTTGACAGAATGCGAAAACTTTTTTGAAAACAAAAAGTAAGATCTGTAAAGCAAAAATGACAAAGCAGCTTCCATTTTGAAGAGAGATCTATCTTGATATCCGAACATGTTGCCATTGCCTGCTGCCATTGCTTTCAAGACAGCAGGTTTCACATTCAACACTATTTGCAGTCACTTCATTGTTGGTGGTGCCTTGAGATGATATACAGTTTATAATTATGTACAGACATAGAATAAAAGAATATGCTGGAAGTTGATAGTGTTGGAAATGCATTTGCTGATAGTCCCAAATCATAATGTTCATGCTTGATATTGCATGAATATCAGAGCATTTCTATGAATAAGTGTTATGTTACATCGTTGCAGGCTGCCTTATGTTTCAAATTAAAATATTTTGAAGTGTTTAAAAATATTAATAATGATCATGATAACAAATAATAATAATAACAACGATGATGATGAGCATAGTAAGCTTACCTTCAAGAGTTTGGGATACCATCAGATGTATATAGTGCATGTAACTCATTTATTTGTTTATATTGGAATAGGTCTGTACTTGATGGGATTCAAGCCAAGATCAAGTCTCAAGAAATATTTTCATGTCAAACCAGCACAGTTCATCTATCCTGATGAAAATGTGAGTAGTTAATTAGTAAGAAGTAAAGAAAAGCTCATCAGTGCTCCACATTTTATCGCTTGTTTGTGCACAGTAAATATCATGATAATAAGAATACTGTATACTATTCCTTGGATACTTGTGAAGAATAATAGAGCTCTCAGTGACTATTTTCAAAGTAAGAAACAGTTCTGGTAATGTGTAGTGTACAGTTCAAAGTGACATTCAGGTCAAAAGCTTTTGCAAGGATATTGTGGGCCTAGGATTCGTAAGCAACACTTTAATAGAAATTATTTGTTATATTTGCAGCAGACTTTATGAATAAACATGTCATTGTCTGGTAATTTTAGTTTCATTGAATAATGTTGATATCACGAAGAAAAACATTAACTACCAGTTCTTCGTAATTTGTTGTTCATTTTTTTGAATACCTACAGAAAATATCTGGCAGCACAACCCTGTTTACAGCGCTGCTGAAAAAGTGTCTGGATAGAGATGTTACACCAATCTGCAAATATATTCCAGGACGGAACATGCCACCAAAATTTGTTACTCTCCTACCACAAGTGAGTTGCTGCTAATGTCTTACACCTCCTGACTGGTTACCTCTGAATATAGTCATGTCTTATTTGTGAGGAGTTTGCAGCAGCTTAACATAACATAGTCAACTCTGCTTAATTTCAACTCCTCAGAGGCAGTCAGAGGCATGGAAAAAAAAAGTTTAACTGAGAAGAGCTGCAAAGATCCAGTGACTTTTACATAGACATGCAGCATTTTGTTATGTGGAAAATGTTTCTGTTAGGTGGATTTTGCAAATGTCAGAAATGAGATTAAGCGGAGGTGATTGTAGTAGATCTTAGGACCTTATGAACCTGAATTCCAGGAGACCAGTTCACAAATTTGAGCTTGTAAAGTGAGCAAGTTTGTGAGTAAAATTTGATGTGGAGTATTATGTTCTTGGAATGAGAGGGATAATTGACTTGCAAGTACATGAGATTACAGGTTCTGAAGTCCTGTTTCATTTACTTTGTGGCAGCACGCTTATCGGTACAAAGTTGTAAGGAACCCATGGTGATATACAGAAAGTCAGCATTTTTATTTGACATGTTATCCCACTGGAGCATGACTTAGAAATGCATTGATTCAGTGTTAGGTAAGTTTACATTAGAGATTCAGTTTAACACTTTTGTCCCACATGGCGCTTATAGAAAAAGAAAAAGCACATTTACATCCACATTCTTAAGAAAGAGTATGTTACTGGACTTCAGTGCAGATTGGTGATGTGTGGAGGAGAAAGTTGGTAAATTGCGAGTGCTGAGTGGCGACATGTGGAGAAAAAGTGTTAACTTTGTACATGCATGTGTGATCTAAGGCAGCGCATGCCATGGCCAGCTTTAAGACTGCTTTTATATGTGGAGGAAGTAGCGCCACAGTAGGGAAACTAATTACTTGTTCATTCATTTTTGTCTTTTTCTGTCTATTAAAGGCAGAGGAACTCGATGAACACAAAGTACAGATAACTCCTCCTGGTTTTCATGTCCTCTTCCTTCCCTTTGCTGATGACTTCCGCAAGGTTAATTATGAAGAAACACCAAGAGGTTAGTCCTCCACTTTTTTTTGGTTAAGGTTTATATAATGCAAAGATGCAAGTGCTGTATGCATACTAAAGGTCATTCTGAATCATCACCTGAACTTGAGAATAGTACATAATATCAAAGTGCAGAGATTTTCTGGTGAAGACACCTCAATTTACCATGTGGATATGTCCAGTAAAGTTGTAGCACATATATATACCAGCGAATGTGGAAGGCCTATGTCATGCAGAGTTACCATCTCGGCTGCAGATAATGCCACTTTATATTTTCCCCCTATTTCAGTGGTCCAGTTTGCATTTAAAATGAGATTGTGTTGGGCTGATTTGTCTCAGTTTCCCTGGTGATCTGGAATGAAATGTCAAGCATTCTTCTCCCAAAGTGTCTGGCAGGTTGATGTTATGAATTGGCACTCTTATATGGGCAGGAAACTTTTAAAATCACACACCCACCCTTTGGACCAAACTTTTAAGGGTATTTTATCAGTTGTTTTTTTTTTTTTTTTCAGAGGATAAGGGGTTAGGATACCAAAGCAGTTGGGACTGTTGAATGGGATCAGGCTTTGCAGGGAATTGTGTTTTAGCAGCTGTGGTTGTGTTAACAGAATTCCACTGTATGTTATATTTCCTCAGCAACTGAGGAACAAATCAACAAAGCCAAAGAAGTGGTGAAGAAACTGATGTTCAAGTTCAGCAGTGAGAATTTTGAGAATCCTGTCATCCAGAACCACTGGAGAAACATTGAGGCCTTGGCTCTGGACAGAGATGAAGCCGAGGAACTGGTTGATTACACATGTAAGTTACACACTGTGATATTAAATTTTCATTTGGGTCATGAATGATATTAACCTGACAATACTAACCCATTCCTACTCAAATTTACAATCAGGCAGCCACTGTCATTTACCTATGAGATGAGAGGTAACTTCAGAATTTGCTGATCTTTTCAAGCCTATACAAAAACAACCAGTAGAGCTCTCAAAATAAAACTGGCATCTGGTGACACTATGAAATCTCTAAGAGATTGGTAAGATCTTGCACAGGCATGTACATTTTGCCTTTTCAAATTATGCCACATTGGTGTGACAGGTCTTGGGATTTATTGGCTGCTGCTTGGCAATGAATTGGCTTGTGATATGAGTGTAACTTGACCATTGTGGGTGGGAATGGGTTAATTCTTGTAGGAAGAGCTTGGTTGCATCAGTTTACTTGGAGGACTGGCCACATGGCCTTATTTAACTGGTGCAGCATGGAGCAAAGTATGTATATGAAACCTGGGTACTGTTTCCAGAGCTTCTTTTTGCTGAAACAGCTTGATAGCAATTCACAGCATTTTTGTGTTACGGCTTGTAGACTCATATTTTGTGTTTGTACATAGTTTTGTTTGTAGAGTTAAAGAATTACTGGTTTCCTTTTGAGGATAAAAGAAAGCTTAAGCTTCCTCTTGTAAATAATTTATTCAGTAGATGGGTGCAATATATTGTACCCTTTCAACAAACTTCACTTTAAAAATCAGTAGCAGTGTTCGTCACTGCTTCTGACTCCTTTAAAAGAAGGATGCCACATTTTTATCTATAAATTGTCCTGCCAAATTTCTATTTATTTATTATCTTGTGACCAGTGCCTCCAACAGAAGATTTAATCAAACGTGCTGGCAGAGCACTGGAAGTATTCAAGGACATGGTTTTTCCTGCAGACTATGTACCCGGCCAGAAGAGAAAGGTAGGTATCAAATCACTGAAATGGTACTCAGTGTGTAAATATTTGGATGTCATTCCTGGTTTTTGTATCACACTGTTCTTTAATCATGTTCACGATGATGTTAAAAATTCCCTTAAGCTGTGATCACACCTTTTTGACAGCCCTTTGCCTTTCAGACAAATGTACACATTGTATATGTCTTCCTCATTGTGTTTCAGATGTGTATAGTTTGTTGTCAATGGTTGGGGGTTGTGGAGGAAGCTGGTATTGCAGTCTAACCTTTTTCATAAAACTTAGCACTGAAACAGTTTACAGGTCCAAAGTAATAGTTGGATTCAGGAGTGCTAAAGTTCTGTTTGTGTGTATTATGGTTGCAATGTTATTCTGATTGCAATGTTATTCTGATTTTGCTTTACCTTGGTGTAGCAGGGTTGCAAAAAAAACAACACACCAAAAGCGACTAAGCTCTACTATGATTTTACATTGGAAGAAAGGCCTTGAGACAGAAAGAATAGTTAACTATGTAAGGTTCTGGTACCAAAGCATTAAGCATGATAAAATATTTCATCATCTTGTCTCTTGTAGGCACCCAGTGCAAGTGCTGCTGCAAAAAAGGCTAAATTGGAGGAAGTGGATATAGATGTGAAGAAAGAGGCACAGGAAGGAAGGGTGAGGATCTGTGCAGCTACTTTTGTTTATACTTTTTGGGTCTTGAAAGTTCTGTTTCAGACATGGAAAGAATGTATGCTTATTCAAGGCCTACCAATTCTTGTGATTGCTGTCAGTATTATGCAACTACAGTTCATACTGATTTTTGCAGCATACCATACATTTATCTAAGTGTATGTGGTCTTCCTTTTATGTAACATTCTTTGAGAGAGGATGGGAAGCTTACACTTGCATTTTTATCTCCATACCTGGTCATTCCTTCATGCATTGTAAAGGCTTTTAAACATACAAAAATAACTGTGGTATCGGTATATGTTCATAAGAGTGTCAGTAGTATGTCTGGCCCTCAGTTGATTAATAGTTTTATTTCCACTCAAACCTTTGCCAGCTGATACAGTGTACTAGTATCCTTCAACTTTTATTTCTCTTTTCCCTTGACAGCTTGGAAAACTGACAGTGGCAGTTCTGAAGGACTTTATCAAAAGAGAGAAAATTACCACATCTGCTACAAGAAAGAACGATCTCATTGATGCCATAAATGAACACATGGGTTTGTAGATGTGGCTAATCCAAATATTGATGTCAACTGGACAAAAATTTTTAACCCAGCCATGGTCAGCAAATGGTACCAAATTTACACTTTGGTAGTCCTTGTAGAATAGAAAACACTCATCAAGATCACTCCTGAAACAAACTGATGCCCGAGAAGAATAAAACATACTTTGATAATTTGCCTTAACAATTTTTGCTGACTCAACAGTTTAAGGGTTTAAGTACTACTGTTTTTGTTATCAGAATGTAATAATTACTAATATTTCACCCGAATTTTTTACTTTATTACATCAGCATTCTGCTGTGGTAGTCTGTGACACTTTAAAACTGGCAGAATAGCAGCACAGAAAAACATCTTTAGACATATCCACCCTGTTCTGGTCACTGCCTGGCTAGTATTAATTGCTTCTTCTTAGTTGACTTTCTGTTGTAAGAATATGGGTAATGTAGTCTGACATAGGCAAAACACAGTGTGTCATACTGTTAGTGTTGTAGTCTTTATTTACTGCTTAGTGGCATACTGTACTTCAAACCCCTATGCCAATGAAATAGTGGCATTCTTTATCTTAAATTTTCAGTTTGATAGTGAGAGTTACAGTAGACTAGTCCCTTGGACATTGCGAAATGTGCTCTGTACCACTCAGCAATAATACTGTCGTAAGTTCTTAATGTCAAATAGGGACTGATGACACTATTGTTTCCAGATGGGGATAATATGAAACATTTGTAATTAAATTGGTGTGTTTAAATGCATCTTTCATCACTGAATGGAAAATTTGATAGCACAAATGGCAGGCCTCTTTGCATAGCATAATGCATATTTAAATTGTGTTCTAAGATGGGAAATTGTTTTGCATGCAAGTAGTATTCTGTAGGCCTACTTGGTAATGTGAAAAACACTTTGTCAGAAGTTTTCCGCCCAGTGTCATTATATTCTATTTGAATAAAGTAGAGACACATTAAACTTCAGCCTTGCAATTACCATATAGAACACGTTTCATTCCTGATGAATATCACATATCAAAGAAAGCTCTGGCTGTACATGCTGCTATCTCCATTGGTTGTACCCAGATTATATTCCGCTTGTTCTTGTGGCAGGAAACTGATAGTAGATTAAAGTGTATTGACTGGGCAGTTCGTAGGACATTATGTTATGACCTTGAGATACTCTCTACTGAAGAGCTTGAGCTGCTCATTGGTTGTGAAACATGACTCACTGGGCAAGATGCAGTGATGGACTGACATAGAAAGGGCAGGTTTCTTCCAGATCAGACATTTCATATACCTTCAGCAGCTGAAATATACCGGCCTAACACTGGCTATAGAAGAGTAATACAAAGCTCAACAGCATTGGATCACAACAAATCATGATGTGCTCGTATGAAATCATTTCCCACTGATGGATGACATATAATGTCATTTTTATGCTATAGTGGACTTGGAATTTGATTGCTTTTATAGAGGAAGAACATAGGAAGATTAGGCACAATGAAGCAGTGTGTCCCATCTAGTGAAAATGCCCTAATCTTTGAAGTTTCAGCAATAGCATCAAATTTCTGATCTTCATTGTTTAGCCAAATCATAATAGGTAATTTTGTAGTCCATGTTTTATGTTGTTTTCCATTCATGTAGGAAACAAAACCAATTTTTATGAAACCACTTGTTATCATTAGATTATCTCTTATTCCAACATGTAAAATTCTGTTGAATTAAAATACATGTACCATTTTCATAAAATTTGGACTCGTTTGACATGATTATTGATGTGATTTCTAAATTTGTGCTGAATATGATGCCCAGGGGAATTGGGAGGATTACATCACGAGTACAGTGAAGCTTAGGTAATGCACACACTTTGGGCCAACCAAAAATGTACTTATCAATGGAAATACATGTTACCCACACACATACCCTTAGAGAAGAAAAATCAAGACCGAGAATACTGTACTCAGTATCCATGTTTACATACTAAGCATGTCCGTATTAAGAGTGTTCCACTCTGAACCCATCCATCAAGACATGTGGGTATATTACCCAATAACAGTTACATAAAAAAAATAAATGAAAAGGTATACTTTGTTTCATTTTTATTTTCAAAAAATGTATGAACTGCAAACATCCTTTCACTCACTCCTTGTGCTATGCAACGGAAAGGCAAAAGAATTTTAAAAAAAAACAACCCTAAAAATGAAAGATTTGACCTGAACATGTGCAAGAGAATTTTGAAGTTTTTGAGGAAAAACATAGACATTTGGAGTACATCTTCATCGATGTAAAGAAGCACTTAAATAATGAAATTTATACACAGAAGGTTTCAAAATCATAGTTCTATGAAGACATAGCACTCAGATTCAGCATCTCATGGAAAAGTAAAAATGTGGTCTTTGAATACAACAAAAATGGATAACGGACTGCAAAGAGGTTCCTCCTATAGTAGCACTCTTTATTTTGAGATCGGAGATGTCTTACACCGTGTTGATCCATTGTAACTAAGAGAGATTCAAAGCAAATCAACACAATCATTGTTAACTGCAGTTGAACCCAAGACAAATTCCTCACAATCACAGCTCTCTTGAATCAGTTTTCATTTAAAAGTGTATTTAATGGATTTATGCTAAACTGCAGGTACCTATCATCTTGCATGCACTCAAATAAATGGATAATAGTGTTGGTACTATACTAGAGTAGGAGGTCTCTCTCCTCAGTCCATTAAATGTATGGTAATTTTTCAGGATTTGGGATGAGATGATGATCCTCAGCTTGTTTCCATTTCTTCAGAGCCTGAAATATAAGAAAAGGAAAAAGAATGTTTAATATCTGAATACTGATAAATGCTTGATGAAATGCTGACCCACAATACTTCATGCACTCATATTTCAATGTTCTGTCATGACAACTGAACTAGCAAGAAATTAGAAGCATTTTGTTTTGTTTTTACATACAAAATCCATCAACTCTGTTCAGTATGACAAGATACAGTTTTCGTCTCAGATATTACTTCACTGGTGATATGATGTGCATGGGAAACTATAATCTTGAATATTCTTCTATGGTTTCCCTTTAACCTACCATACTCCCTCAACAATCATGGGCACAAATCACAACACTTCACCCTGTCTTGCCCTGTGGTTGTGCTGCATTAAATGTGGTCTTTCATGCTGGCCTGGATGAATGTTAAGATTCCAAAATTCGACCGACACAGCAATTATAAACAACTTTTATTTCTAGAATGGGTCAGTTACATACAATTTTTTAAAATTTGATTTTTCAACAAGCAACTAGTTTGTGCTAAATAAAGAATGGCTGACTGTTAATTACTCTTCTATCTTTGGTTAGCAGTACCTGTCAGTGGTGCATATCCTATTCCTATGAAATTTCCCCTTCAGTGAATTGCATATTGAAGGATTAGAAGGCTAGTGCAGGACACAATGTGAAAATGGTAATAAAGTAATCTTAATAGGCCTTCCCTTTAATCCAAAAAACCTGATAACATGACAAAAATCTGATCTCATTTCATTGAAGTCCAGTATATGTCTGCGCACTATCTCATTCCTTACATCACAACAAGTTCTATAGCTTTGAAATACTGAAGTATCTGCTTTCAGTGGGCAAACATTTCTCTGCTAGTTAACATCCCATCGTGGAGGACATAATGTGAACAGGAATCTGCTGTTAGATGATTATATATACTTCTGCAAATCTGTGGTATATGGTGATTTACATTTACTGGTAGCACAACAATACAGTAACAACTTGAATTTCATGGTAGCAGTCCATAGTTTTATGTATGCAAGATGTTTGAACTTGTGTGATAAATTTGGTGTTGCAAATAAATGATTCAGGTCTCAGGCATTGCAATGTGTGGATTTTAAGAGCACAGGTGACTAAAGGTCACTATGCACTGCTGCATATCTGCATGAATTCTGCCCTGCTAACCTACCCATTTCATTGAACATAAACTCTTGCTGATACTCTTTGAGGAACTGTGTTGACCGAGACTCGTCCAGGAACAATGAGTACACACGTTTGATATCATCCACATCCACTTCGGAACCCTGAAACAAGTTTTAATTTATATTTCAGGCTGAGAAACAGACACTCACATTCTGACTTTACTACAGTGAACCTCGAATACAACGAGCTCGGATTCAACAAGACCTCGCATTCAACGAGGAAACAAAAATCACTGTTTTTTTTCCCTTATTTGTAATAGTAAATGTACCTCTGATCCAATGAATACAAAATTCTAGCAACCTCGGTTCTAACGAGGTCATCGACCTGATGTTAGACCGTCGCACATCCTTTTCACCCGCAATTAAACTGTCGGCAGCCAACAACCTCCGAAGGTTTATGTAACAATTGCTACCAACAATGTACAACTTACAAGACTTGAGTCAACATGAAAGATTACCGGTAATATCTGCGTGTACAAAGGAGCCGAGTAGGGAGGGAGGGGATGGGGGAAAGAGATAGGATCATCTGGGCTGTGAACGATTACTACAGCGGAAAGGAGTGGAAAAGTAATTAAAGCCTTTGAAATCTGCAAGGCAAGGGTGTGGGGAAGGGAGGGGAATGGGCAATGGAACGATGGAATAATATGCTCGGTTGATGACTAGCCAAACCTTTTGTTTGGACCAATCATTGCGCTAGGAGAAATTTTAATCACTGACTTAGAGACAGTGATTGAAACCATTCGTTTCTCACATTTACACTGCTTTGTCTACAATCCAAATCCAAAAAAAAAAAATTTAAAGATCAGTATAATATTTATCAGCTCGCGATGTTGTCACGCCGATGGTATCTGGAGTCAAGGGTGGCAACCAGCATATTTTTGAAGTGCAAAGTTAAGTACCCTTTAATCTAAAGGTTCTCACTAGAGATAGATCGGTTTTGACATGACTTGTAGAGACTTTGCGTTCAACGAGACCTCAGCTTCAATGAGGACTGAATGTCGGTCCTGGCGACCTCGTTAGATCCGAGGTTCACTGTATCCTAGTGTTCTGTCTTTTAACCAGTGAGTAAAATGCAAAAGATAGTATGTCAGAATGCCCTATTGATATCCTATTGATACATTTAAAGTTAATATGGATCACTTAGTCACGAATATATTATAAAAAGGTTGGTTCTTGAGGGTGGACAAAGTGATTAATTTCTCAAAGGCAAAGTGCATTAAGTCACCCACAGTCCCATTCAAAGAACAAGGGTATTTATCTGTTGTGTCATAATCCCAGAGCTCTAGCATTAAATAGCTTAATAGTATGATAGGAAATTGCAAAATACTTCTTTATTCACCATTAGGAGCACATATTGGAATATTGCACACACTTTAAAAAAAACAACAACAACAAAGCAACATGATTAGAAAGTGATACATAAAATATAGCTAACCTTCCGCTTCCTGCAGACTAAGTTGGCAGCAGTAATGAGTTGGATTGCATATCTGAGACTTGTCTCCATGCCAATGCGTGTGAGCACAGTCAGGGCATCATCGCTCATCTCAACATCTTCTTCTTCACACCTGAGAATATTAGACATTCTTGTATTTGGGAATTTAGGCTACCTTTCGTGATAATATGAATGAAACCAAGCCAAAGAGAAATCTGAAAATTTCTGTGAGTTCTGTAGGACCAAGGATCCTAGAGGACAGTCATTAAAAAAATCCTGAAATAAGATTTGATTTGTACCAGTTCTACCCCTGATAGTAACAGTAGTGGCATGTTTTTTTTAAACTGCTTTGTTGTGCACTTTTTATCTCATTATCAGAAGAAATTGTGAAATGAAATACTCTAATTCACCAAAATAACCATTTTGATGCACAAATTTATGCAATATCTGTTATCATCAACAGACAAAAAGTAACCAGAGAGCCCATACTTTCAACCTACCTTATTCTCAAAATCTGTTTGATTTCTTTTTCCTCATATGGTGTTGTGGAGATAATGACCAGTCTGTCCAATAAGTCAATGGGGATTCCATGAGGGCTTGTGTAATGGGTGCCTCGGATTCTGGAATTCAACAGAGAAAATATAATATAACAAGTAGAACAACAAAAGCGTATTGTGGCTGTAGTGATCTGGCGGCTGTAGAAGCTTCTGCAATACCAGCATCGAATAGCATAGCAAAAATACAAAAGACACTGCCTGAGTGCACAAAGTTTCAGACACTGTCTCTGCAACTGTTAGTTTCCTATTGCTTAATTACTTTATGTTTCAAATTAAATCCAAGCAGTCCGCACTGCAACAGTTGTGACTATTTAAAATCTCTTAGACTTGAGACAGAGTTCAATTTTTGAGCTAACACACAAACTCTGAAAAGAAAAACAGAACTGGCCTAAAGTTCTGGAAAAAATTGATTCTTTGCACAACCTTATTTTTTTTATATGACCTTACAAGTCCTGACAGATGACATAAAACAACTGATGTACCTGGTTATGCCTCTGTTGGTGGCCATAATGAGAATGGGAGCCAAGTCTGACTCCAGGGCCCGATTGAGAAATGAGAAACACTCAATGTCCAGCATATGCACCTCATCTATAAACAAAACCTGCAATGGAGATAATAACAAATTTTCTTAGACCTGGTCAAAAATGTGACTTGGTAAGTAGTGATAAGAAAAGTAGAGAAAGTGACAAATTTCACAGTAACTGAATGAAGGCAAACTTCACAATCACCAACTATGAGGGAAATCTGTCACTAAAATGCTGTACGATTTCATATCACCTGCAATGTGAATAGAATCTATAATAGCCACTACCTTGATGTCAGAACCATAATAGTAACAAAGTTATGTATTTCTACCTGACTTGACTGAAAAATAAAAAGTAATGGGGTTTATTTTAAAGGGTCAAAACAGTCAAAAGTGCAACATGGAGTTACAGGTAGCTTTGTATTAAACACATACAGACAATACATTTGGGGAGAGGGGTGTCAATATTGCCAAGCTTCTGGGAATTTCAGGAGAAGGTAGGATTTCTGAAAGATAACTTACCCCAGGAACAATCTCAGCCTTTCCCTCTTCCCGCCATTCAGCAACTTTGGTATTGATCTGTTCTCTAACTTCTGACTTGATCTCTCCTGTATCACCTGAGAACAGAGCTAGGAAGCCCTGAGTGCGGCTGTTTATCACATCAATCTCATGCAGGGTCACCGTATGCACGACCTCCTTACGCTTCTGAAGCTCTCCTTCTGGACACTGCACAAACTTGGTCTGTCAAATGAAAATCAGTACAAGGAATGAAATTTCGGATGAAGTTCTCAAATAATTACTCTCAGTGTGAAACCATAGGCTTAATGCCTCATCTCTCTCTCAAAGAAAATATAAAAGATAGCATACTAAGCAAAAAAAAAAAAAAAAATCACGCCTTTCAACTCTGATTTTAAAATATGTATGAGAGGAAGATCTATGTCAGAGATATATTTTCATGGCTCCAAATTCTTATCTAAAAACAACATTGTGGTTATTATACAGTTGAGGCCATTTTTGTCTGTACAGGTTATCACGCTGAAATTTTTTTTTTCCAGCATGCATTTAGCAATAGACACTAGTATTTTTTAAAACATAATCCTGTCAGTCTATATGGCAACTTAGTCAGAACAGTCTATTACTTTAAAATAAAATTATATTTGCGTGGTGAAGACTGTTAATCCTTGAATTCACTAAATGACAACTAAAACATTTCTACATACCTGAGCTCCCATTGCATCATAATCCCTTGCTCTTGTGAAGGAACGACCTAGTTTTGTAATTTTTCCAGTTGCCTTGTCAATTGTCACAATGTCTCTGTACAGAACAAAATAAATAAGTGAGCAGAAAGAACATGAAGAATGAAGAATGGATGGAAGGAGAAATCCATCTATTAAAGTACTCAAATGGGGTGAATAGAGAAAGGAAAGAAAGAGAAGTTCTGAGAAATATACTTGCTGAAATTGTTGCCGAAGTCAACAGTGAGACAGCTGTGGTTTAGCTTTAAAAGTTTTCAGAATACAGTGACCAAACATAAGTGTATTTCATTTCAATAGTAAAAACGATAAATGGAAGATCATAGTAGTACAGTCGACTCTGCTTAATCGCCTCATTTCCCGGGGAACGAATTTTTTCTATATAAAAGCCACTGGATAATCGCCTCTCACTCCGGATAATCAAGCACTCTTCAGCGCCCGTAAATTCATAGATCAGCGATTGAAGGATTACACTTGACAAACAAATGTACACAGACGGTATAACTGCGCGACGGATGGCACACCCACAGGAAGTGACAGCTCCCACGCCGAAATAGGTGTGATAAGCCTTTCCTCCCCACCTGTCCCCCTTCGTCTCACACTACGCATCACCGCCGTCTCCCGTCCGATAATGCTAATGTGCCGAAAGCCTTAAATAGCCCCCCCCCGCCTTCTGTCACAGAGATGCGGAGAACGTAAACATTGTATTGAGAATGTCTGGTGGATTTCGGCTAGATCAGAGAACGTGTCACGTGGGTGATCGGTCGATCCAAACCGTGCCATCCTACTCCTTATTGTCTGCTGGGCTACTGCGAGGTGGCCAATGAGAGAGACCACGGAGATCAAAGATTTTGTGCGGTACAATACCGTTAAACTCGAGTCTGTCCTAAGCCTGTCGACGCGAAGGCGTCAATGTACGACATCAAAGAAATTTAACCCCATTACCAAAAATATGGCCGAAATTACCTTCTCCGCTTAATCGCCCACTTTTTCTGCGATCCCGAGGATGGGTGATTAAGCAGAGTTGACTGTATTAACTACAGTCGAGTCCCCTTAACTCCAATTCGCTGGGACCACCCCAATGAGTTGGAGAAATCAGGATTCGACTAACGATTTCCAAGGCGGGTCAACCGTATGCGAGCGAGCCAGCACCCTGGGGAGGTCACGAGGGTAATTCAACAGGGGATGTAACTAAAGATGGCATATTGGGGAAGTATTTTAAATGGGATTATTTCTTTTTCTAAGAAAT